>CM067299.1:62270918-62357310 GCA_034231615.1 Meghimatium bilineatum | reverse complement strand
ACTCGTCTGTGTGGACACATGATGAATTGTATGATGAACTGTACACGATGACAAGTTCTGAATTGTATTATCTGGAATCTAGATACTACATAAAGTTTAATTCAAGTCTCAACACAACTAACTCGGCATTAAAAATGCTTTCCACTTTAGCATTCATAATATATTCCTAAATCATCTTGTACCCTGATCCACATTGTCACTTACCATGACCGATGCCACTGATAATTAGCCAATTAGCATATATTTTGATTCGCCCCCCAATGGAACGCACGGGAAAAGTTGACGCGTCAAATATAAATGACGTTTGGGATCTGTATGAAGAATTATTCTGGACAAAGACTTCGGTAAATAGCGAAGCCGAAACTAAATACTAATTTTGTTTTAAAATGTGTGCAAATCTAGCGGTCAGCTTGTGATCGTTACAACTAATTTCTGCTGGCGGCGTGATATACCTTTATTCATCGCAATGGACAATGCAAGAGTATGATATAAGTTGGGGTGCATCATTTTAAAGTGATGCGATTGACGTTTATCGTAATGTTCTTTTACTGTAAACACAAAGAAGAGATAAAATGACCAATAAAAATTACGGGAAAGGTCAAATTTGACACTTTAGAAGGATGAATCCCGATTAGGCAGCAAGACTATATAAATGACGAAAGACAAGGTGAAGGTGTATAGTTGTTGTGAAAGGTGAAATCAGTTATTTCTAAAGAGAAGGCTACCGTTGCTATCAAATTTGTTTGTTTGTTTGTTAAGTAGGGGTTTATGCCTCATGTGGTCGAGGCCCGCCTCTTTCAACCTAGGACTGGTGTCCATATTGGTTATATCGAGGCGGTTGGGGACTTGTGGTTTTTGTGGCTTGTCTGCCTGGTTGTTGCTAGGATGTGGCTCTGTTAGCCGGGTTCGCTGTAGGGCCTCCTAGCTTCAGTCCTTGTATGGACTATGTTGTGGCTCTGCTTGTCTCTGGTATTGATGAGACTATAAGGTGGTAGTCCTTAGAAGGACTTTGTGGTGAGTGGTTGGAGCTCTTTCTTCTACTCGGAGCTATTTGCTGTGTTGTTCCTTCGCTGTGTCGGTCTGGATTATAAGGTGGTAGTCCTTAAAAGGACTTTGTGCAGGATTGGTTGGAGCGCTTTCTTCTGCTTCTTTCCTGTGCTGTTCATTCGCTTAGTGTGTCTGGAACACATGTTGTCTGTAGTTGTCTATGCTGATATTGGTTGTGCAGTATCTGCTGCTGATTGTACCTGTGGAGAAGGATTTTTTTTTTTTTAAATAATTATGAAATGAAGTTTATAGCCCTTATAAGGACTTTATTCTGTCTGGTTGGTGCTCTTTGTTGTGTCATCTCTGTGTTGTTCCTGTCTGGGTTGTCTGTTGATTATATGTTATGTTGCTTGTCTGCTGGTGTTACCTGTGGATTTTTTTTTGAATTTTTTTTAATTTGTATTTTATTTTATTTTTTATTTTTGTGATCCCCCCCCACCCAAAAAAAGCATATATATTCATACATACATATATAAGGTTTTGAATTTTCCTATAGTTCTATGCCTATATGCTTAACATATACATGTACAAACACAATTGGTTCTACATAGTCATATATATGCACATACCTCCTTTATACAAATATGCATACCCATATATACATACATCTATGTATTCATACATCTATGTATGTATATATGTATACATACATCTACCCACATATATATATATACACACACACTCACGTGTATATATATATATATATATATATATATAAGAACATATATATATATATATGTTCTTTGACACTTTAGAAGGATGAATCCCGATTAGGCAGCAAGACTATATAAATGACGAAAGACAAGGTGAAAGTGTATAGTTGTTGTGAAAGGTGAAATCAGTTATTTCTAAAGAGAAGGCTACCGTTGCTATCAAATTTACTTTCCTTATCGCCTTATACCCATTTAAGCCTTGCAGAGTCGTCAGGGGTAGAATAGTTTTCTGGAGATGATTATATGTTTGTTTTCGTTGACTCTTATTTCTGTAATCCATCGTTTGCATGGTCCACCCCTGGTTTTGCATCCATCGTGTCTGTATAGTAATGCTTTTTGATAGGCACTGTCTGATGGCATTATGAAAGCATGAAAAAAACCACTTAATCTGTTGTCTTCTGATATAATCCAGGTTTGACAATTGTGTTTGTTAATTTCTTATATTTTCGTTTCTGGTTCTGTCTCTTAGTGTTACTCAGAGGATTCTACGTAGACAAGTAATTTCTGCTGTAACAGGTTTCCTTTTGAATTCTGTTGTTATCATTAACGTTTGACATTGTTAGCATAGTGATGGATGGTATGATGATCATTTTCTATAGTGCAGTTTTTGGTGTTAATGTTCATATATTTGTTTTTGAAAATATGTCATATCTGCCCCAAGATCCGATATGCTAAGTTGCATCTATGTTTGAATTCTTTGGTGTTTGTCCAATTCGATGATATGATTCTTCCACAATAAGTGAATTCTTTCACCTGTTTAAGTTGTTGGTCATCGATTAGAATAGTGGTGATTCTTTCTGTTTTTTTGCTATTTATATTACCTTAGTTTTTTTTTCCTTGTTTATCTTCATGCTAAAGTCTTTACATGTTGTGTGGAGTTTATATGTGCTTGTAGTACTCTAATTTAATAACAGAGGGAAAGTGAACGATGTCAGCTATAAACCCTAAGCCCCACATAGGTTATATATATATATATATATATATATATATATATATATATATATATATATATATATATATATATATATATATATATATATATATATATATATATATATATATGTATATGTATATATATATATATATATATATATATATATATATATATATATATATATACTATATTGTGGCACAATCTACACCAATCTCAGACTTATTGTCTTGCATCTCATTGATGTGTGCGGAAATGAAAGAAATCCAAATCTGGTATGTAATTCGCTGCCAAATTTGGAAACGTATTGTCAGAATTGAGTTCCTATGTGTTTGCATACGATTTCTAGCAACACATTTTCTCTGTGCCTCGTCGATGCGAAAAATTTTGCTATTGTCACATTGGGCGAACAGAGCACAACGGGTTCCCTGGAGGTGACGTTGATGTTGAAGCTATTTAGAGATCCTTTTTTTACGTCCACGGCCAGTAATTTGTCCCTCTGGAGATCTCAGCACATCAAATAATTTATATATATATATATATATATATATATATATACATGTACAATTAATCTCAAGTGTCTACTATTTAAATGACACGAAGGACGTGGCAGCACGCAAAGCCAGCACACGAGGTCATCCAGCGAAACAAGATGATATAAAAAGGAATTGCAGTGGTTCTCAATTCGTAAAGATAGGTGAATATATTGTCTCATAAAATCCTTATGAATAGGATGATTCATTTTTGAAGCACTGCATACCTCTGAAAGTTTGGTTATCCCTGGTATGAGACGAACCTCTGGGGAGAAAATAGGAATCGTGGAATTTACATATATCTGTGCAGTGTGTATGTGTGTTATTGTTGTTGTAGTATGTGTTTCGATCGACCAGTCCATATTCATATTAAATTGTGGATATACACGATGGAAGTCATGATTAAAATCTCATTTTTTTACACAAGGAATATTTCCTTCGAGATTTATCGTGTTGATTTTTGACTAATATAAACTATAAAACAAGTTTAGTTTTCCAGTATAGTTTTCCCGCCAATCTCATGCAGCGATACTTAGTTTCATATATCTTACGTTTCTGTGCTTTCTTTGAGTGGCTACACAAATATACGCTAAGTGACCAATGACCAATAATAGATGCAATGGTTTGGTCATCTGGAAAGAATGCCGTGTGATTCATTAGTTTATAAAGCATATACGAAGAGAGGAGAAGCAGAAAGAAGAGGCAAGGGTAGACCTAGAGTACGCTGGATCGACAACATCAAAGAGACATTACACGAACACCAAATAACATTATCTGAAGCTGCCAGAAAAGTGAGAACAAGAACATTGTTTCTCCCTCGAAACCCGTAAAGGGTAAAAGAGGAAGGAAAGAAGAAGAAGAAGACCAATGATCCTTCGCATCAGTCAAGATGAGGGACGTTGTATGAGATCCACACACATGACTGTTCTGGAGAATAACTTGGTCAATAGTGTAGGTGAAATCACGGATGGTTTTTTTTGGTAGCAACCGACCCTTTCTGTTTCGTTTCAATAAGCCCGTTTCCTATCCGTGTGTACATCTAGATATCCATGAATAATATCAGTTATGAAATACTTGAATTTGAATTATCATCACCATTGTCAACATCATGTTCCGTGTTGGTTGGGTAGACGATCATTGATCTTCACAACATTAAATCTGCAGTACTGCATATCAGTTCTTCTGTTGAGTCATTTCCCCTCAATTTTGCCTTTGTTACATTGTTCACAAAACCTTCTCGTCTCAAAATGTGATAAAAGTATTTACTGTTTCCTTCTGATGTTGATAAGTAACTTCTTTTTGTTATCAATTTATCTCAGAAGATCTTAGTTGGTTTTTCGTTGGGGATTCTCAAAATTAGAATTGAGATAGGAATGAAAATACTCAGAACAGGAAACAGAAAGGACTGTCTTCAAATGATAAATGGTTATAGGGATATAGATGAAATAATATCATCTATAATATCTGGAAGTCTAATATCTGGAAGTCAAAGTCCATCAGCACACGCACGAAAATGCGTTTATTTAATTCCTGCGTTATTCCGGTGCTATCATATGGATGTGAGAGCTGGAAAAGCTCTTTATCTTCAGAAAAGAAATTACTGAGTTTCGAGAACAAATGTCTTCGTAGGATAACTAACACCCATTGGAGTGAATTCAAATCGAATTATAAAATCAGTGAAGAGACATATCAAAATTTCATCACAGATGTTATCAGAAAACGCCGTTGGTCCTACATCGGGTATGTCCTACGCGCAGACACCAACAGAATACACCAATCACTTGAATGGATACCTACAAGCAAAAGAGCAAGGGGTAGACCAAAAGAAACACTCAGAAGAACAATACTTAGAGAAAGTAAAACAACCAATATTCATAATATTCAAGAACTGCACAGAATAGCTTTGAACAGACAGAATTGGAGAGATCTGACCTCTGCCCTATGCGCTAACTTCAGAGCAAAAGGAAAATGAATGAAATGAATATAGATGGCCACTATTACAGTTAGGGTAACTTTTCAACTGTGGAATTAATTCAACTTGACCATGTTTGTTTTATTTCTGCTTTATTTGTGTGTTTGTTTTGATCCCAGTAATAACGAGCAATAAAGCTCTTGAATAATTCTGTGCAACACGCAATTTTTTTCAGCGCTGCGTTTCTTACCCATATGACCCCAAATCTCTGCTGGATTTAGTCTTTTGAGATTTAGCCTCCAACTCAGTGTTGGTAAAAATGTATTTGTACAGATTAGTACTTTAGTTCTTAGACACGAAAAAAGCCTGACTATATATGCATGCCATCTACTATAAGCGTACAGTGGTTTGGTGGTGATTTATAGTGGGTCATTAGTGAGAGAGTCTGACATTTTACAAACGGATGTGACTACGTACAAAACGAATGTTTGTGAATAAGCGTGTGGCAACTAGGGTCTGGACTTTTAGTTAAGAGTGCAAACATTAGTGTCATTGTTTACTTTCAGGCATGTTGTAGAAGGTGTATGATGAAAGTTGAGGGATTGACTAAGGACCCGTCACTTGTGAAAAATATCACTATGGTTACAGAGACATAAACAATATATACCACATTTACACTGAAAACGGTAGGAACTCTGACAACAGAGAATACGATGTTCATCAGTCATGCTCGTCAAGTGTCATCTCTACATTGGATGTTGGCTGCAATAGGCCTTCAGCGTGCTCTTTCTCTTGCTTTAATGATGCATCATAATAATGGATTGTCTCTTGTCCATCTCATGTCCATCTTGTCCATTTGTACCGCTACTTACCTCTTGTTCGTTGTCCTTCAACTGCATCTACAAGTAAGGTCTTCAACGAGACGTAATATCTCTTAATATGTGCAATATATTTCAGTTGAGTAAATTTTTAATTCTTTTAATAGCTTTTTTTCATACGCAGTGTTTGTTTTCTTCCCTTTTTATGAAATCCCATATTATTCTATACATCCACATCTCAAAGACGTAAATTCTGTCTTCGGGCTGTTTGCTTATTATCCATGTTACTGAGGCATACAATGTACAGTATATGTAGCATTTTCAAATTTTAGTGTGCTATTTGTTTGGATGTTAATATTTTCCTCATGTCATAGAAAGTACTATTAGCTATTCTTATTCTTCATTTAACTTCTGCATGGAATGAGACTGAGATGGACTGAAGCTGAGAAAAAGAAGTATGGGACAGAGAAATATCAAAGAATATAAATAAATACAAAGTATAGTCCGTGACTTTTGCATTGTGAGAACAAAGATGTGTGAAAATCACAGTTGACCCAATGACTTGATTGAGTGAACAAATCAATGATAATTACAAAGACGTATGAACATCTTAGTTGATCATCCAATGACTTGATTGATTCAGTAAACAAATCACTGATAATTACATAGATGTTTGAACATCCCAGTTGACCCATTGACTTGATTTATTGAGTGAACGAATCAACAATAATTACAAAGATGTGTGAACAGTCTAGTTGACCCAATGACTTGATTGATTGAGTGAACAAATCAATGATAATTACAAAATGCTGTGAAAATACAAATTCCATTCAGAAGGTGCACGCACGGTTAATTGTAAATAATTTCCTTGGCATGGGATTACGCAGACTGTGATTGAATCTTAAAGTATAGATTGTTGGGTTTAATAACAGTATTTTGCGGTCTGCACGCGACAACAAAGCCAGCATCGGCATCTAACATGGTAACCATCGTTTTGCAAAAAGTAGAGCAGGTTTTCACTTCCACGTTATCACTCACTCTATTTCTCTTTTCGTGTCGCTTTCTCTCTCTTATATTTCACTTCGTCCATACTTCTCTTTTCTATCTATATATCACTATCGTTCTATATATTTCACTATTTCTTCCGTTTTCTCTCTATCTGTGTTTATCTGGGAAGCATTTTTACAAGACCGCTTATGAATCTCCCAGCTTCCTCTTAAATGCTGCTAAACAATTCTTATATTGACTTTTTGTTGTCATTAGATTAATCCAGTTAAGCAGAACACCAGGCCAGTTAAATACATCTGTCAATGACACAAAACTAAAGCAGGTCTCAGAGTTGAAAAAATTAGGAAGCGTCTTTACAGAGGATGGCACAATAGGAAAAAGAGATCGAAACAATGTCAGAAAGAGACTTGCCAGTTGTAGCCAATACTCAAACACCCCTCAATCTGTATGACTACAAAACTATAATACATAAACAGTACTATTTTAAAACAATAAAAATATAAATATATAAACAATATATAAACAATATATAAACAATACCAACTCTATGCTAAGGATGGTCAAATATGGCCCTCGACAAAGACATAGCAAAATATATCACAGTGTGTGAAATGATATTAGGTATTATATATATTGATTATTCTATTCGTGCACGGGATTTGTCTATCGGTGCTCAGATCTCCGCTTCAGTAAATCTCTCAAAACTTAACGGTTGATGGTTCCGGTTCTATGTTGGTTCACTGCTCTTTTTGAAATCTTTCTTATGTGTTCTCTACCTACTCTACGACCACGCCTATCCTCACTACCAGCAACGCGAATTCTCGATATTGACTCATTCTTATTTATCTCAAAATCACCTGATCCAAGAACAGAAATGAGCATTTGTGCTTGGTCCATAGGTTGACCATCTGGTATGGTGGCGAGGCTAGCTAATTGATTGATCTGTTCGTTTCCCGACACACCCGATTATTTGGGGACAAAGATATGCGTGAATTTTTGAAGGCCCGCATTTTATCTGTCTCTACTACCTCACCTTACGCACATCACCTGTTTTGATTTTGTTAATCATATTCATTGCGTCACTTCGTATGCACGCACGGGACTAGGATTGTAATTCCAGACAGCTTAGAGAAAGCTCTTCATGTCATCAGAAGAGACTGACAGAGAAATTAATACACCAGGAAATAAATAAAGATCATGCAAGTCAAGACTACATCCATAGACAGAAAACAAGGTAGTTTAGCCACATCATGAGAATGGAACCAACGCAACCAGCATCTCGCGTAAACAGCAGCAGAAGAACGGAAAACAGGGCTCAAGGAAGACTAAGAACTAGATAGGTGGAGACAATCAGAATAACCTTAAAGAGACACGGGCTAGCCATGGCCAGTTCGATTCAAATAGACAAATATAGAAAACAACAACTTCACCCACGATTCTAAACGAAAAAATTACAAATGATAATAAACAGAAAGATTAATCCGTACAAAATCGTCTCTGCGAAATTCTCATTTTGGCTTCTTGTTCTGATGGTCTATGCCATGTAACATTTGTATTCATGTATTTCCACAGCCTTCTGTTTCGTGTGTTGTCAATAATTTACGATACAGATGTTCTTCCATGCTACAATTCCAGATTATCTAGCATCTTCCCTCTTGGTAAGGAATGATGTGTGAACGAAGGCGGAAACGATTTGACTCGGATTGTGACTCGGAGTGGTTGCTATCTTAATGATACTAAAAAGGGAGCAGAGAACACTAACTCCGTAACCTGCCGTGCTTTCTGTAAGAGGTGACTAATGAGGCGTGATTGTGGGCTTGTGTACTCCCTCACTCAGAAGGTCAAAGTTGCCACACAAAAATCATGCTAAAGTCGGATGTACCTAACCGAAAAGTGAAACTATTATGTAAACACAATATTCCGTTCTCCGGACTACATACTGCTAACTTGATGGCGTTTGAGAGAGTTCGCAGAAGAGTAAATAAAGATTGAAGCCACCTCCAACATCACAGTGCTACTACTTCTAATGCAGAAGTGGAAAACCATTCTAACGCTGCGAATCTGTTTCAACTTTTTTTCGCGTGTTTCAACATAGTGTTTTATAAGCACGAAGGGAGGGGGGGGGGACATTGATTACAGTACATTTAGATCAGCCTGTCTGGCAGCCCGAAAATAATGGTTTGTGGTCTGAATTTGACCGGCGGCCGTATTCTCCCCACCATAGCTTTGTTGTAACAGCCGCTCGTTCCATCAAAACTATCAACAGTTTTCCCCCCATTTAAATTCTCCAAACATCCTGAACGTGAACTAGTTCCATGTAGATCTCTAGTTTTGAGACAACACAAATTAACACTAGTGATTCTAGAAATCTGAGCTTTATTTTATCTCCTTTCCGTGTGTATGTGATAGCCTGTCTCGGTGTGTTTATGGACGGAACAAAAGTATGTTTCCGTTGAGTACATTTTGCAGTCATTGACATGAAAGATTAACTAGACCACAACCAAGATTTTGCGATCGTGTACTATCTATATATCTGTTTTCTTTTCTTTTCTTTTGCTGCAAGGCGTTGAAGGATTGAATGACGATCGTTTTTCAGACTATTTTGATACGCAGTAATTTTGTGACGTCTCAGTGTTTGTAACTCCATCTTTTTCTTCTTGGTCTTCCTCTGCATCCTGCTGGTTCCATTTTAATGGTGTGTGCCATCTTCTTTCTTCCAGCGTGTATCAACTGTAACTCCTCAGAAAAGGAGTTTCTTGATCATCCTGCCATCATTCATCCTCCCAGTGTGTCACAACCACCAGAATCTAAGGAGATTGAGCATATAATATACTTTGGTTTTGCATGTTCTTTCCAATGTTTTGGTATTGGTGATTTTGGCCGCAACTTAATTCCATAATTCTACAATGTTACCGCATGTGAAAGCTGTTTCCTGGTACGTATATAGGTTGACAATGTTTCACCGCTATAAAGAAGTGTGCTTATGACACATTTCTTGTAAACCAAGTTCTTATAATTAATTCTCTGTTTTTCCAGAGCCTTTCTATTAACTGGTTTATTTTTGGTGATGTCATTCCATTCCTAATGTCGGTTTTTAAAAACAAGGTACACTTTATTGTTGACAGAGGATCTCAATAATGTAAAAAGGTCAATAACCTCTAGAACATCAACGTCTCAGATATGTAATGTGGTCAACAACGTTTAGCTATTCACACACAAATTACAAGGTTTCTTTTTAAATGTCAGCTTGTGTCAAAATATGTGTCTTACTTTTGTTGTTGCTGGTTAGTCCACACACTTGGCAGACCTTGTAGAAAAAAGCTTGTAACATAAAATTTTAGCATTATATATACACTTATATAGAAATATTCTAAGAATATCATGGAAGGCGATTCAACACATACATCAGTAAATGCCTGTACATATGGGAAAATGTTCTCCTCCATAACATAGAAAATGCAAGATAACATATTTTGAGCATATTAAACACATAATGAATTAGAAAAAATTAATCTGGAGAACAAAGAATCCAGAAAATAAAAATGGTGCCTCCCAAGACGTTGAGAAACACATGATATTTAGATGTTTTAATACAACACTGATAGAATCAGATCAACTTGCAACGAACCAAGAGGCGTACGGTGTGGCAGTGAGGATAACGTTCTATAAAAACAAACATTTTACGCAGAGGAAACATACATATGAATGGTGTGATGAAAATACATCCGCAACTTTTACTTTCGCAGAAGAGCTGGTACTCATTTCCGTAGTTTGTGTTAACATATATTCATTGATGGTCTTTAAATTGTTCAATTGAATTGGAGAAAACGAACCTGGTCCCTCCAGGAAGCTAATGCACTAACCATTGAGGTTCCCGATTGTAATAGTAGGACATTTTATATGTAGATTTGAATCCTCTATAGTGCATCCTTTTGTAACAAAGATCCTTATTTTTTTTAAAAATTCTAAAATCGTCAATTATATTTATCCATACCGCCGAAGACGGATGTGTCGGGTAATTTGCGCAAATAAAACGGCGACACAATGCATTTCCATTCTCTGGACTACATCCTTCTGGAAATCTAATAGGACCATGGTCCTGCTACAAGAGATATCCAGTGGGAGTTTGAAAATGAACGCTGAAGAAGAAGATATTTATCCTTGGGTTGTTTATTTTTTGGTACTGTATATAGCGAATATATTCTATTAAATAATTCGTCGGCCTGGACTTAGTTGGTAGAATAAGATGTGACTGTAGTGATTGAAAGGTGCAAATATCGCTGTAAATCATGACAAAACGCATTCCATTCTCTGGATAACATACTGGTAACTAGCAGCAGCATGAGAACGAACAGAAGAGAAAGTGTACAAAGTAATGAAGATGAGGCTGAGACAATACACCTGTTCAAAGAACGATATAAATCGTAGTGACCGTGGGTGAGTGGAGAAACATCGTTCTTTCTCGAAACATACGAAGGACTCAGAACCAATAATTGACTGGGGCATTAAGCTTATTTACCGTTAGATGACTGATGGACTGGCAAGTTTAGCACTTATTTGAATATCCCTCGTGCAATAACTCTGGCTGATAATCATGAATCATGACGATGGACCACTAGACTATATCTGATTGGTATATTCTATGAGATGATATTTCTATTGTGTGCGTATACTTTCTGGTGGCTAAAGCATGGATGTTTACGATATTTCATACTTTTGTCTATAATTCTATATTTCATTATAATTCTATATCCGTACACGAATCGGACGCATCGGGCATCTACGAACTCACAAACTAAATTAGTTAATTACCAATTTTAATTATTATATATATATTTTTGTTCATCGCATTTAATGTTTTTTCATGCTATGCTCATCTTCGCTTGCGAAGGAGGAACATCATCATCATCATATTTCATTCTTTAAATCGGTCATATTACAATTCTGAATTACAAAGTGTTATTATATTTTGCGCATGTTATTTCCACATGTGGAAGGCCTGAACGTCTCATCAGCGGCCAATCAGATTAACTACCAGGTTAATGGCTGGGAGTATATATATATACATACATACATACATACATATACACACATTGATTTGGTTTTAACTCCGACCGAAAGTGGTGGTGTCTGGATTACCAGAACCGTGACTTTCAGTATTTTTTATAGTTAAAAAAAGATATAGCCACAATAGACTAACCTCCGAATTTGAGTGAGCTGTACCACATCATAGCCGTTAAATTTATCTTTAAACCACACATGCCTTTAAATTAAACGTGCACATGGAACGAAATCAGTTAAAGTAAAACATATCATTTATCAGTAAAACAAAAGCTGTACGGATGCTATCTTTACACTTAGACAACTAACAGAAAAAAACCCCACAGAAAACAACAAAGAATTATACATCACATTCGTCGACGAAGAAAAGGCCTTCGACAAAGTAGACAGACAACAACTATAGAAAAAACTATCAATATACGGAATACCAGAACAGTTAATCAATATATGCAAAGGCATTTATACTAGCCACTATGAAGTAAGAACAAATACAGGAGTGTCCAATAAGTTCCAAATCAAATCAGGAGTTCTCCAATAGTGTGTCCTATCCCCTCTACTAGTTATAATATATCGACTACATCTGTAAACAAACAGGCGCCAACGAAAAAGTGACATCAGAAGAATAATTGCAAGAACATATGAACAGACTTCACACAACATGTCAAAAATTCAACATGAAGATTAATATTGAACAGATCGAAATAATGGCGATAGCAAAGAAAGAAAGAAATATTTCCATCATCGATAATGAACACTTTAAACAGTTAAAGAAGTTTAATTACTAAATAGACATTATATCGAGTGAAAGGAAAAACAATAAGGAGATACAACATAGATGCAAAAAAACATACCAGATCCTAGGACAGATGACACGTATTTTTTAGAACAAAAATGTAAACATAGACACTTCTTTTTCAGCGATCAACATAAACGCTAAAGTTGCGTTATAAAAGACTATTATTATCCCATCCCTGTGTTACCAGTGCCAAATCTGGATAATGACAGCAAGAGACAAAATAAAAAATAGTGACAGCAGAAATAACATGTCTACGAAGAATACTCGATGTGTCATTAAGAGATAAATTAGAAACGATAACGTCAGAGAGATAACCAAAACAATACCAGTATTAGAACACATCAAAAGACAACAAAACAAGTGCTTTTCACACACTTGCAGACTACCCACAGACAGCATGTCACAGATGGCCATGACACATAGACATCACGGCTATAAAGCCAGAGGAAGACCATGTAAAAGATAGGCTGCAGAAATCAAAGAATTCACAGGAGCAAGCTTACAAACAGCACACAAGAAGGCCATCTCCAGAGCTTTTCTACCGCTAATGCCTCAAGGCAAACAAGAGTCACAGTATATAGATAGATAGTATATCAAGGTAGGCAACCTTTTCAGGCCTGCAGTCGGATTGATCCTTTCTTGTGTGAAAATGGGACTAAAAAGCTATTTTTCTTAACCCTTTGGAAATCAAACTAGTGTTGTTGTTGTTTTTTTTTAACTTAAGCTGCCAGTGCATATTTTTAGAACATCCTGGCGGGCTAAAAAAAAATCACGGATTGGCGAGTTAGGATTCGATCAGCCGTCCGTATTTTGCCCAGCCCTGCAGGATATCTACTAATCGACCACGTGGAAGACATTATCGGAACATATGAACTAGGTGCAGAGACCTGATAAAATATTTTCAATGAATTCTTGCGTATAATATTTAGTAATCGGGTTCGTGAATAATACCATTCGATTTCATGAGATATACCTTCGACTTCATGTAAAATACGATCGACTCATGAAATATATCCATTAGTGTCGGGAAATTTATTTTCGGATCACATAACTAGTTATTATTATATCAAAGCCAAACTGTAAACACCACCGAAATCTAATGTGTCATTGACACAAATAAAATGGGCGAAACAGCCCATCTATATTCTCTGGACTACACCTCGCAGAATGTTTATTCGGACCATTGCACTGCAAGAAGAGTGATCCAGTGGAATTTTGAGAATGAACGCTAAAGATAAAATGAAAAATATACACTAGGAATCGACACATTCTTTTCTTTACATGAAAAAAAATATTGAAAGAGCGTTGAAGATTGACTTCCTTGTACTCGGATTGCCCCATACCCCTCACATCGAAAAGGAACGCTGTCTACCAAGAGTATCCACGCATGTGGTTGCGTCTGTGAGTCTCACAAATGGCCCACTAGACATACCAACCATGCAACAGAAAACCTTAGTGGATGACATGCCGTTATATTGAGGTTATCTTCTTATAGAAGCTTCATGGCATGTGATCTATACAGTTATGATTTTATTTTGCTGTTGAAATGTGTTTCATGTTTACCTGAATATATATGTATTAGGAGGGAACCAGAGATGTACTGTGCAGCACTGGGGAGAAGGAAACTGACATCACTGTTTTTCCTATGGCTGAGGTCCATCATAGAGGCACAGTGACTATCATTTTGACTTGAACATTTGGTTGCATGCCTGGAGCAATAGAGAAGTTCGGCATAACCAGTAGTCAATTGGTGACGGGGAATGAGCACAGTGAACCCTATCTTGGCTACAGTGGATAGGAGCAGTGCATAGGTTGAAACCTACCTTCCTGGAGGTGTGATAGTTATTCTCTGGCTCTGTCCGGGGGTGGTCCAAAAATCCACAAACTTCCCAGCAATATAATGTCATTTAATGACAGTAGGTCAAATGGCATGAGCCAATGAACCGCTTGATCAGCAACCAACCAACCAACCAAGAGTATCCCCAATAGCACGTAACTCCTGCATGCAGAAGTCTGAAAGTCTTACTATTGGTCTATCCGATCAACCATTGTGCAATATTAATTCTCAAATGACATGCCGCCTATTATTGTGATGCTTTTCTGTTGTAGAAAACCCAACTGAATTACATCTGTACAACTACATTTGCCTTTGAAGTGCAACATTCAGTTGAATCCAACATTGCACTTCACGTTGGTGAAATCTGTCCAATGAGCTCCTATCCTGAACATGGTAATAACTGCCAATGTGTATACGATGCTCCGATATGAACAGGTAGCACATGGTTGTGATGAAAAACCACTCTGTGTAAGATGTGACACGTATATGGGAGAGCCCAGAACCAGGAAAATATATTAGTACTGCATAATTGGAGAGTCACCTTCGATGGCGAGGATTGCATAGTAGGTTGTTTCACCTATACCAGTGACGTGACCATGGTCTAGGGCTTGGGTGCTATGAGCACCTGACAAGAAAGGATGCTTGGCAGAGGAGCTGACACCCATGCCTGCCAATTCTGCATGTTACTGACAAGTGGAAAAGTCCCACAAAACTCCTAGAATGTACCCCTTCTGAGTAGGATACGTCTTCTCAAAGCTTTGCAAACTGCTGAGAGTTGGTGCACACCGCTGAGAGTTGGTGCACGCCGCTGAGAGTTGGTGCACGCCGCTGAGAGTTGGTGCACACCGCTGAGAGTTGGTGCACGCCACTGAGAGTTGGTGCACATCGCTGAGAGTTGGTGCACACCGCTGAGAGTTATATTCCTATGTGTATGAAATAAAACTTTAAAGAAATCAACTCATTGTACATAGGAAGTAAGAGCTAATCGCTAATAATTGCTAGAGATCGATACACCAATAATAACACGTAACACAGTAGCGTCAAGCTATAAGCCGCACTGATCTTCTGGAAATAACCTAAGTAAATAAGATGTTTCTAGCGAGATTCGAACCAGCTAATTCTTAAACATAAAAAGAGTGACTTACCCACTAACCATAACTAAATAATGTGGATTCTGATATTCCCACGACATTAGAGCCTTTCTGACGTGCGCATATCTAGTCTTTTCTTGATTCTAATATTCCCACGACATTAGAGCACGTTTGACGTGCGCACATCTAGTCTTTTCTAAATTCTGATATTCCCACGTCATTAGAGCACGTGTGACATGCGCATATCTATTCTTTTCTGGATTCTGATATTCCCACGACATTAGAGCACGTGTGCCATGCGCATATCTAGTCTTTTCTGGATTCTGATATTCCCACGACATTAGAGCACATGTGACTTGCGCATATCTAGTCTTTTCTAGATTCTGATATTCCCACGACATTAGAGCACGTTTGACGTGCGCATATCTAGTATTTTCTGGATTCTGATATTCCCACGACATTAGAGCACGTTTGACGTGCGCATAACTAGATATCTCTAGAACCGCACGGATGTCACTAGATTACTAGTGACGTCTTACATGCGCACGAGCAAGCAACATGTTTTTGATGTCATATATTTACGTCCCAGACCTGGAAGATTTATTGGAAATGTTATAAGCAGTTTCTTATTGGCAGTGATATATGAGCAGTTTCTTATTGGCACTGATATATGATATGTCAGACCTTAAATTCAGTCTTGAAGAACAAAAACCTTCGGAACATTTACTTCTGTTTTCATTCTAAAATGTATGTCGTTCACAAAATGTAGTCCGTAGAATATCATCACATGATCGCTATATGGTGGCTTACAGCCAGGTTGTGATATTTGCAATTTTTTGTGATAATCTAGCAATTATATATATATAAGCTGGCTACGATATTTTTGTACTATTTTAAGTTTCTAAGCAATGCGGTAGCCAGTTTCGAGCCAAATCCTACTAAGTGTTCTCTTACGAGATGTGCATTAAGTCACGGTTTAACGATTCTTGTATTTCACTTTCCAAACCTGAGTTTTATTAAAAGTTGAAGTTGTTTACCATATATATTTTCACGAGCGGTATCTTCTGCGATCAATTGCTATGTCTCAAGTATTATATTGGTAATGTATAGATCAGTTTGTTTTAGGCCATTGTAAGTTTCCAACATGGTTACATCAATCGTAGACATGGAAAGCCTAAACAACAATGAAACTGCGTTTAAAAGGGAACATATGTGGTGCAATACGTCACAATTCTATGTTCTGGGTTTGTCCGTGAACGCGCCATTTTGAGATAAGCCGTTCAAGAAATACGAGAACCAAATAAAGAAATGATAAGTCCTGTGCGTTTGTGGGTCCGTTAGAAAGAGATGGTGCGTTTAAGCCTATCTATCAGCCTGATATCACGCTAGACATGTGTCGTGACGGGCCACGCTGTTACTGTAACTCGGGCTCTATATAATGTTTCAAGTTTTCCTCGAGACCCGCAGCACTTAACGAGTTTATCCCCAAAACTATATTTTGGCTCACGTCAAGTGAGTCCTTATTCCGTGGTCTTACATATTTTTCTTTTACTCCAGCTATCATTTTAGTTACACTCTCATAACTATCTTAGTTTTCTTAGCAAGATCTGGTTCATGTTTATGTGTATAATTTTCATA
Source organism: Meghimatium bilineatum (assembly GCA_034231615.1). Taxonomy (NCBI): domain Eukaryota; kingdom Metazoa; phylum Mollusca; class Gastropoda; order Stylommatophora; family Philomycidae; genus Meghimatium; species Meghimatium bilineatum. The sequence continues at coordinate 62,339,925 of CM067299.1, read as the reverse complement.
GTCCAACTGTGTTAAAGATGTTTTGTTTTAAAGTGATCTTACTCGCATGATCTGGTATTTAGCGTGCGTATGATTAATTAATAACCTCGTTGTTCGGACTAACGGTTAATTCACAATATCGTTGGACAAACTAATAGTTAATTCATAACCTAGTTGTTCGGACTAACGGTTAATTTTAAATTACTTCAAAGACTATCAACAAAATCAAGGTGTGCTTTCTCCGCTGTATTTCGCTAAAAAGTTAGAGGACTAAATACACCCAGAACGTGAGGACAGCGATATCTTAGGGTTTACAATTTGACATTATTAAAGAACATTTCTGTTCCTGTGCTAGGCTGTTAGATCATCCCACTTAACAGCTTTGAGGAAAAGTTGTCGCTGGCGATACCAAGGTAAAGGTTTGTTTTTGCATATTTATTTATTGCTTTCTAATTCAAACTGATACTCGTTTATAATCATTGTCTTCAAGATTAGAGGTTCCCACTGTGGTCCATATGAGCACGAACACTTTAAGGGGCCAAAAAAGAAAAATTTTGAAATTAGAGACTTCAAAAATGGTTTTGTCTAGGGGGCCACAGAAAGGTGGCCTCAAGAGCGATAAACAACAAGAATTATGACGATAGGCCGAAAGGTTATAAATTTGTGGTGATTTAAGAAGAAAGTTTAATATTTTTTAGGCACCGAGAAGACACGGAAGGAAAGTTTCTTCCAAATGAGCCCAGAGTTCACAAAAAAAAGTTTGAGGACCACTGATCTAGGTATACACAGTCATGCTACAGTGTCAAAAGAATAATTACAGTTAACACTAAGCCTTTCTACAAATGGTTCTTCATGCTGATCTCACGCAGTGTCACTCATATTGGCTGATGCGACTTTAGTGGCATTGTATTCACTTTGTGTAGCCAGACAATGAACAACACGGAACAAGTCGAATAAGCAAAGGTAAGTTATGCTTTGTGAGATCAGCACACAGGTCTATTCTGGAGGAAGGCCTGGTATAAATGAGAATCATGTGCAAGGTAGGTAGGTGATGATTTTACCTCTCCTTTATAGAGGCGCCCCTTTCAACCAGCCGACAACATCCAAGTAGGCTATATTAGGACGCATAACCAAAAAGTATTAGAGGTCGCAAAGATTCCTAAAGTTGTATAACTGTGTGAGCTTAAATGATGTGTAAGGACTGGAGGTACTGGCAACGCTTCTTACTACCAATTCATTTTATGAAGCCTGAAGCCGTAGAATGACCGCATATATGTATATTCCCATATATGTTCTGCATACCATTCCGTCAGCCATCTATCAGTGTCCCAGTCAGTTGCCGATTACTAGTTCTTCTGATCTTTCCGGAGAGGGAGCACTTTCTCCCATCGCCTCTAGTCACTCACATTTCTATCATTCTCTGAATATGTACATTGTCTCGTTCGACTTCCTCCTCGTCTTCTCATAGGGTATCAATGACTGCTCTAATCAATCCAATTCTGTCTCTACCTATCTCGGTGCCGTTCACCAATGCCTTACGAGCCAACATATCGGCTCTTTCGTTTCCCCTAACCCCAGCATGACCTGGACTGTAGATCCATGTAATGCTCTGCGCGTTGATGAGAACAGTGACCCATTCAGTTCTGATCATACATTTTTCTATGTTGCGCAGCATACTTTGAGATCCCGATACAATCAATGAGACTTTTTGTGGTTGCGTGTAATATATATATATATATATATAAGACTGTGACTATAATAACTAGTTCCCATTCTTTTCTGCTAGCAAAAAGTAATAATAAATTAACCTCCCCTGGATATAGATGTAAATGTTCTCCACCTTTTTTTGTTTTTGTTTAATTTATTAACACCAAACATTATCTACCCTTATATCTTCCGAGAATCATTTACAACTCCACTCCTGTTTTACAAAAAGAAACTGTACCACGCATGTCTTTATGTCCTGATATGTATATATTTATAAAGTTGTATGTGCTTTTTGTATATTTTCGTGTTCTTAAGATTTATGTTTACATCTGTGTACGTGTTCGCGTTCTCATCAGTTGTGTGTTTACACTACTATATACGTTTCGTTTCCTTGGATACTGCAAGCCACCACACCGAGAATAAATAGGTATTTCTGATCATCCATGAGGAGACACCATTCTGGAGAGAATATTACACTTAAAGATGTTATACTAAAGCCTGATAAACATGATACTTTAAAAAAAAGTATCTACATTTGCTTCATAGACTACAGCAAGGCCTTTGACAGAGTACAACATGAAAAACTAATAAAATGTCTTCAAGAAATAGGCATAGATGGAAAAGACACCATACTGATTAGAAATATATACTAGGAACAGACTGCATCAATGAGGTTTGAAAACAACTGCTTACCATAAATAGAAATAAGAACAGAGGTAAGACAAGACTGCATTTTATCACCAAGACTATTTAATATCTGTGTCATGTGACGTATTCCTTCCAGAACGTTTTCTTCCCAATGAACTCTCTGAACCTCTCTCTGTCTTGGGCGATGTGGCTTGCATTTTCTAGCGATGTATTCATAATATCTTTAATGTCGTCAGTCCATCGTCTTCTTGGTCTGCCCCTTCTCCTCTACCCAGGTACTCTTCCCTCCATTATTTGTCTTTCTAAACAGTTATGTCTCTTTATATGACCAAACAGGCGTAGTTTTCTTTATGTTATTGTGTTTAGTAACCAACACTCTGGAATATTCAGTGTGTTTATAATATCTGAGTTTCTGATTTTATCCTTCCATGATATTCTAAGTATCTTTCTGTAGCATTTCAGCTCGAAGGCGTTGATCTTCTTTGCCGCTGTTTTACTTAGAGTCCATGTTTCACAGCCGTATGTTGCAACCGGAAAAATAAAAGTTCGTAACATTAGCACTTTCGTTTCTATTTTGTTGTTTTTCCATATGTTTTTCAGCCGTGTTATTTTGCAATATGCCATTGCCAATCTCTTCCTTATTTCTGCCATGCAGTCTCCTGCACCGTTGATGTTTGCTCCTAAGTATTCAAATTTATCCACACATTCTATCTCGGTATTGTCTATTCAGATTTTTGGTTGTTGTGTTGTTATATCTGTTGACATGATTTTTGTTTTCTGCGTGTTTAAATACAAATTTTGTGCTTCGCTATATTTCTTTGTGTTCTTGATTAGTTGTTCCAATCCCTTTATATCGTTTGAAAGAAGTACTGTGTCGTCTGCGTAGCGTAGTTCCGGGATTAGGAATCCACCTATGTTTAAAGCGTGGTAGTCAGTTTTGTGTATGTCTTCTCTCACGTTCTTCATTATACTTTCAGCGTAGATGTTGAACAGGTATGGGGAGAGTGTGCACCCTTGCCTTACTCCACTCTGTACCTCAAACCACTAATATCTACACAGAGAATATCTTTAAAAATATAGAAGAAATGCCAGGACTCAAGATCAATGGAAAAATAATAAAGAACTTGAGATATGTAGATGACACTGTTCTTTTAGCAGAAAGTGAACATGAACTACAAAGACTAATAGATCAAGTCAATAAATCAAGTAATGAACATGGACTGGATATAAATATCTAAATAACAAAAGCCATGACAATCAGCAAGGACACAGAAGAACAAGAGCTAAACATAAACATATATGTAGAGAAACTACAACAAGTAAAACATTATCAATATCTTGGACACCTTGTCACAAATGATGGCAGATGTTAAACTGAAGTTAAAAGGAGAATAGGAATGGCTAAAAGTACCTTCAATGACATGAGGAAAATATTAACATCTTAACAAATTACAAACAAGTTAATAAGGAGAATTATAAAATTATACATCTATTCTATATTAATGTATGGCTCAGAAACATGGACACTAAATACACATTTAGAGGACATAATTGATGCATTTGAGATGTGGGTATATAAGAGTATAGGGAGAACATCATTAAAAGAGAAGAAAATAAATAAAGAGATGCTAAAACACTTAATATGAAGAAAGAACTACTAAGAGAAATAAAGATCAGGCAAATAAAATACTTTTGACACATTAAAAGATATTACCCCGCATTGAAGACCTTACTTGAGGGTAAAGTCAAAGGGAAGCGAGCAAGAGGTAGACAGAGAAAGAAGTGGGAGAGAAACATCACAAGATGGATATGTTATAGTCTAGCAAAGTGCATCGTCAAAATAAGAGACAGGGGATGTTGGAGATCTGTTGCAGCCAACCTTCGTTGCGGAGACGACACTTAATGATGATGATGACTTAAGCTTATGTTTTAATCTCTTGTGCTGCTATATTCCAGATGAATAGAATCACAGATTTTATTTATTTCGTTAACCGTCTCTCTCAACAATACTCTTGTTAAAACACCAGAAATCATCCTTCTTATGTGATAATATTTGAATTTCTTGTACTGTTCATTGGCTGCCGGCGTAAATTATACTTAAACCAATGAAAATCACGATAAATGTCAAATAGCTTTACTTTTGACGAATGCCTCCCGATTAGGTTACCAGACTGTATTTTCTAAGGACTTGCGTTATTAGTATAATTTTCGGTCCTTGCCTGGGACGCGTGCCTACCTACTTATTTTACGAATAGTTAATATAATTATCATATCGACAACTAATGAATGATTCATTTAGTTCTTAATTTATTTAGGGTTATGGTTAGGAGAGTTGTGTTTTACATAACTAACCCTAACCTAAAATAAATTTATATTAATATTTAAATATTAGGGGAAATAATCAAACAAGTAGGCACGCGTTCCAGACAAGGGCCTAATTGTCTTTATCAATTTCTGGATAGGTCTTGATTATGCGAAATAAGAAAAATGTGTTTCAGTAGACATGATGTCATATATAGTTAATTTTGTGTTATATCTGCATTGTGTCCTGTTTGTTCTTAGTTCATACTTTAAATAATGTTACGAAATATGGACATTCGTATTTGACAGACTATCTTGAAAAAAACCTGTATCAGATGAAGTTAAGCGGACACGAGCCGAGTATGTCTTGTCATAGTTCAATCTGCAGATTAATTATGGATGTCGCCTGTTGAAAAATATCATTGTTGGTTTGTTGCACTTTCCGTTTCTTTTCTTCTCTGATGCTCAATATTGAATTCTTATGCCTCAGCATCACAATACAGAATTATTCTCCTTTTGTTGTGACCTTCCGCCAGCTTGTCCCAGTTTCCAGAATCAATGACAAATCCGTAGCAGTCATAGATGACTTGTATATATCTTTGTATCGTAACTTTGGCTAGCCTCTTCTTCTAGTACCATGTGGAAGTTTGTCATACAATATTTGGCCAGCATCTTCTTCTAGTACCCTGTGGAAGTTTGTCATACAATATTTGGCCAGCCTCTTCTTCTAGTACCCTGTGGAAGTTTGTCATACAATATTTGGCCAGCCTCTTCTTCTAGTACCCTGTGAAAGTTTGTCATACGATATTTGGCCAGCCTCTTCTTCTAGTACCCTGTGGAAGTTTGTCATACAATATTTGGCCAGCCTCTTCTTCTAGTACCCTGTGGAAGTTTGTCATACAATATTTGGCCAGCCTCTTCTTCTAGTACCCTGTGAAAGTTTGTCATACGATATTTGGCCAGCCTCTTCTTCTAGTACCCTGTGAAAGTTTGTCATACGATATTTGGCCAGCCTCTTCTTCTAGTACCCTGTGGAAGTTTGTCATACAATATTTGTTCTGGGGTGATGCTGATGCTCATTTTCCTAATACGACCACGCACCATTGTCTTCTGTTACTGAATGGAGATTATTATTGGAAGATTGAATCTCTGTAGAACCTCTCTATGTGTAACCTATTCTGACTTGTGGACATGCATGTGTTTTAGGCCCATAAAAGAACATTGAATACGCCCTCCGGATAAATCTGAGTTGCCATTGTCCATTTCTTGTTACGCCAGACTCTCTCTATTCTACAGTTTATCACAATTAGTTACATAATTTTCTATTCGAGCACTTTTTTCTTGGTCAAGTGAGAGTTTTGAGTGAATGTTTTTCTTGATGATTTTATACTTTTCTAATAAATATCTACACAAATAGATACGTTCTTCTTAAATGTGGTAGTTGGACAAAGACACGAACATTCATGTCCTGGAACTACATAGCTTCACTTCCCTGTCTGCCATGTTATTTAATGTGTACAAGGAGCAGAGTAGTAAATGTAGTAAAAGATGCCAAGCACGAGGGCAAATAACACCAATCTTCAGAAATAAAATGGAGATTTAAACACAAAAATAACGCTATGTGAAACGAATATTATGCCAACGCAGTGCTACCAATTCCAAACATGGACAACGACAGCAAAGAACAAACGTAAACTTGTGACAGCTGAAATTGGCATGCTTACGCAGAGCCCTAGGAATATCGCTAAGAGATAGAGTGAGGAAAGAAGACATTAGACAAGGAACCGGCACGACCCCAATCTTGGAATATATTAAGAAACAACAGTTTGTTTGTTTGTTTGTTTTTCGTTCCCTCCATTGTAACCATCACGGATATCCGTGCGATTTTCGCCGGGAGCGTGATTACGTTGTGCCACCGTTATGCGCCTTGTAGGCCTAGCACATCCGATTTCGGCATGCCTTGACAATTCGGGTGGGCTACCCTTAGCCTGTGACAGCCTCTATATCTGTCTCCAGGCACGCGTAGTGGCGACTCTTCGCCCAGACGAATTTTGCTCTCGTCTGACTCGCACGAGGTGTTCCACTGTCTATGAACTTGCCTCGTGTAATTGGACATGCTGTGCCTGTGCCCATTGGGTACTGAACCGTTTCAAATCCGTGAGCCTGGTTCCTTAAGGGGAAGAACTCAACAGAGGAGTTGGACCCTGGCTCTTTCGCCCTCTTAGCCGAGGTGTCATTCACCGACATAGTGTACCCCTTGTCCAAGTTCGAGTCTAACACCACGCGTTTGAGAGCAGGGCGTTCTCGAGCTCAGCGTCCTTGTCCCAATAGCGCCTGAGCCCATCAGGTACTGAACCCTTTCTCTCTTCAAGTGTATTTCCGTTGTAGGAAAACCTGACAGTAGAGTTGGGCCAGTGCTAAATCGTTGTCCCTTTTGTGCCTGAGCCCATCGGGTACGAAACCCTTTCTCTCTGCACGTGCGCTTCCGGTATAGGAAACCTTGACAGTAGAGTTGGGCCAGGACTACCATCGTTGTCCCTTTCTTTCCTAAGCCCGTCGGATACAGAACTCTTTCTCTTCGCGAGCATATTTCCGGTTTCGGAAGGCTCGACATTAGAGTTGGATTAGGTCTTCTTGCTTTACCAAACGCCAATGAATGGGTCTGGGTCTCTACCTGTAAGGAACATAGGTAACTAGATGCTCGTCTCGAGCTGACGGAGCTTGTAGTTCCCCTTTCCTGGACACTTTTCACTTTCTATTTGCAGTTCGCGCTGCCCTCTAGCGCTGTTCTACCCTTTCATTGTTTCATTGTACTCGGTATGAAATCTATTTGTCTCTCGCCATGCATCTACCTTTACGTGCATTTTACATTGGCCGCCCCTCCAATATTCGGACTGGACTGACTAGCTTCACTGTATGTCGACAGTGTCGTTATATGTGGTTATGCTGATGGTGTCGGAGATATTGTCTGTCTCTTGTGCAGTCAAATCTCTTTCTATCTGCTATCTCCACATTCTCGGACACGATACCCAAATGATTTGGCCAGAATCAGCTCGAGCTGCTATGTTTCTGTTTCCAGGGTGCACCGGGTGGAGGTGCATTTGGGATCTTGGTTATCTGCTAACCCTGGGTCCGCCTAGAGCAATGTGTTCCCTTTGCACCCCAAACAACAGTTAAAATCGTTTGCACACCTCAGCAGACTGTCATCAGACAGCATACCACAGCAAACTATGCTACACAGATACATTGAAGACAGACCAACCACGATAATGATGGACCACCGAAATAAAAGAGGCGACAAATTCCACAATATACTTAGCACCAAAGAGGGTTAGAAAACTCTACCCCTGACGCTGAAAGGCAACAAAGGGTTTAAGGAATAGATAGATAGATAGTGCAAATTAAAAGAATACAAGTCATAGTGCCATGTAAAACTTTGTTCTCTGATGTTAAAGTTTTGGTGTACATGCATGTATGAATTCCAGGAATACAGGTCAAGGAATAACAATGTGGCAAACGAATTCCCAAAATGTGACTTCAATGTTGATAATCTTAAGTCACATCGATAGATTCATTGAAGTGTTTCTTCTATCAAATGGCAAGTTGTTGTCGCTCGATGAATTTCTCATTCATCAGCTGTTTTAGGATGTGTTTCTCAATCATGCAAACAATATGTCTGTCCAATCTCCGCTGAGCCTTCTTCAGCATTGTTTGAATACTTGAGATATTGGCTCTAATGTGAACTTCAGTAACGCAAAATGAGTTAAACAGATTACTAAAACACTTACCTAGCCTATTAATAAAAATATATTTTAAAAAGTATATATAAAAAAACATACAATAAAACTAAACAGGACAATTCTCCACGTATCGGCTCAAATTGAACCTTTTTCAAGAGACAAGCAACAGAAAACGACAAAATAAAAAACAAAATAGATGTCTATATTTCATCAAGCCCCGTCGAAGAAAACGCTTAGAGGATGGCATGATGATTAACAAAATTTGAGCCGATACGTGGAGAATTGTCCTGTTTAGTTTTATTGTATGTTTTGTTATATATACTTTTTTTAATATATTTGTATTAATAGGCTAGGTAAGTGTTTTAGTAACCTGTTTAACTCATTTTGCGTTACTATTTGTTCATTAGGTTACTGCGGCACCATCCACTTTGTCGGACACCCTCTGACCATTTGGTTATTTATATTTGTGAACTTCAGTATCGGATACATTATCTTGTCACTTAATTTTGGGATATCTTGATATAACTTGTGTTGAAGTTATGTCGTAAAGGGGATGGAGGTGTAATGATACATGTGCATTATTTATCCTGTTTAAGGAATCCATAACATGGTTCTCACTCAATAACCACCTGTAAATACATCAGTTCCGTGTGTTACTGTGTGAGGTTACTTTATTGAAAGAACAGAAAATAATGAAATATATGGGAGTGCTATTTCACAGGATTCTAAGTTGTACAGATCATACAGACCACAACAGACCACAGAGAAAAAAAAGGACTTGCGTCAGTGAAAGTTATGACCGCTGCAGTGTGCACAGAGGTTACACGTTTCTTTTATACCATGGATGATTATTTCTATAACAGAATATGCATTGGCAGTTATACGATCAATCAGTTGTAAGCGGAAAAATTAGATAAAATATTCAGAATGAGACAATGTGTATAATTCTTGGGTGCACAGGGTGGCACATCGGTACGAGCAATACTATTCTTACTCAGCTGCCAACTACGGTTCATATTAAACATATATTCCAAGAACCGCCAAATTGGCACTGATTGAGCTACTAAGCAATAATCAAGTGAAACTATAGTCTAATTATTGATTGACACACTAACAAATGATACATCGCCAGCCGCGACCATCGACATTATAAAACATATTGAATAATTAGAAAACAAACTGTTGACACTGTGGATAATATCCAGAAAACACGGAATATATTTGACAGAAAGTCACACTGTCCAACACCACAGAAGATAACTATAGACATCTGAAACAGCTTTCCGGAACAGGATCTACCGTCATGTCTCGGAGATGGTGACCACAGTCCAGTTCATTGATGAAATCCATATCAGCATTTGACTTCGACTCGAGAACGAAGAAAGAAGAAGAAGGGAAAAAAAGACTCATGTGACGACTCCCTTGATTTTCTTTGGTCACTTTGTGTATACTCTGTGTCGCCAGCCAACGAAAATCATGGAAACAGTCAAATAAGTCACTTAGAAGGATGTTTTACAATAAGGCAGCAGGTCGTATATTGATGAGTGGTTACAGGCTAACATACTTGCTAGTATAAATCAGTTACGGACAGACATACTTGCTAGTATAAATCAGTTACGGTCTGACATACTTGCTAGTATAAATCAGTTACGGACTGACATACTTGCTAGTATAAATCAGTTACGGTCTGACATACTTGCTAGTATAAATCAGTTACCGTCTGACATACTTGCTAGTATAAATCAGTTACGGGACTGACATACTTGCTAGTATAAATCAGTTACGTTACTGACCTAATAGGCAATGACCTAGTTAATTTCAGGTAAGCGCTAATATCATGTCTATTTTGAGAGCATGTAAAATTCTGAATGCGGGCCGAAATAACCACTCATTTCTGGAACAGTCTTAGAAGTCGTAATCTCGTAATAACTAGTGTAAGACGTCATAGTTTAGAGCTGAAGGTATGATCTGGCGAGGTCTACCTTGATCTATTTATAGAAAACATTATGTTAAAAACAGAAACATTATCTCCACGAGAAATGATTCAAGAAATATTATCAAGAATGAGTAGCCGAACCTCTACCTTTTGGTTTGACTATCTTCTCTTTTGTTTGACAATCTATGCAATATAAGATGGTTATATATATATTGTATGGTTTAAGTGTACTATCTAATTTGATTTAATGTGCTCTCTAGTTTGCGTGCACTATCTAATTAACTTGGTGATTTACTTTCCTGACAGTCTATTATTATCTTTTTTTCTCCAGTATCGCGGTATTTATATCATAAGCTAATATCATGTCTAGTTTGAGAATACCCAATTTTCTTCCAGTTTGACTAATAGTTCATTAGGTAGAATGTCTGCTGATTTGATTATATCTGCTTTCTAATTTGATTATATTTAATATCTAGTTTGTGTATAATCTTCAGTTTTAATTATATAATTTCTAAGTTTGGCTTATCTAATCACTACTTTGACATATATAATCTCTAGTTTAACTAATCTAATCTGTCTCCATTGTTTTATCCCACTCTGACATCGCTTCATAGACTTTCTCTTGTTTCTCCTCCTACCACCCCCCCCCCCCACCATAAAAAAATTGAGGTCCATTCATAGCGTTACCTCTATTAGACTGACCTGAGTGTTTCCCCATTTCGTGTCACTATGAAAAACAAATACGACTTTTTCCCGTGCCTTTCATTGGCTGGCAATACAGAGTATACGGAATAGAACCAATGAAATGCATGGACATATTCTTAGTAACCTCTCGCAGTGAGTACTTTGGCATGTTCTAACGAGTGTCGCGCGGTATAGAATCGCCATTACATATTTTTCCATGTATCACATAACCAGTACTTAGGTGCATTAGTTAATCTGTCTAAAGCAGTGTTTCTCAAAGTGGGGCTCACGTCCCACGGAGGAAAATTTAATTGTTGGGGGTAGAATTCAGGGGGAATAATACCATTTTTTAATATAACAAATATGTATATGTTAAATAGTCGTCATCATAATTTTAGAAAGACGTAGATGGGGGTCATGGTTTTACAAAAAATAGGATGGGAAACACTGGTCTGAAGCATCTGTAACTGTTCATTGTCAATAATCACACTGTAAATACATCAACGCTGTAACTGTCTGAGCTTCAACGATCATGTTTGTGGATCATGTTTCTTTCAAGGGAAAGAAATGATCTTTCACCAATAGAAGTAATGCAGCTGTTCAGGGTGAACAGAGGTTACTATTTCTTCTATAACAAGGATATGTTGTTTCTGTGATGGAATATACACTGGCAATTATGACTCTCAGCCAGACGCAGACTGAATGGATGGATGAGATCCAGAATGAGGTGATGCGTATCATTCTTGGGTACACGAGGAACGCATCTGTACGAGAAATGAGATTCTTACTTGACTATCCAACTATGGAACATAGATTACAGTTCTGTCGAGAAAAAGCCTACATCCAAATCAGTGATGATAAATAGAATTCAATGCATATTGAAATGCAGTGTGAAAAGGTAGTAGACTAAAACGAGAGGAAAGTCGTGCATGGGGCGTGCTGTTGAAGTCATACAAAGTGTATGCTCACTGAAGAATGTGGATCATGGTGCAGAAAGGATAAGTGTTCCAGTAGGTTGCCATACCTCCTTTCGAGTAGTAATAAAGCTTGATAGAGAATGTGGGAGAGATGTGCTATTTCTGTTAAATCTGAGTTTCAGGCAATGATCAGTGAGATTTCAATGATGGTGCTATGGTTATATATTCTGGGGGTGGTACTATTATTAAATATGTGCATAATTCACGGGCATTCACAGCGCTGTGTGTAGGGCAAACTATAGGGGAGGAGTATTTGCTGTATCTGCAAGAAGCATGACAATGAACATTATGGCAGTGACCAGAATATTAAACAGAATGGACACACAGAGTGCAACTCCTGTATGCATTCTCAGCGGTTCAATGCGCATGATCAGGAAAATACAAGCAGGTGTGTAATCATGAACAGAGACGATGCTGTGAGGTCAAAGTTGAAAGATGTCATGTGTATTTTTGTGCCTGGTCATTCGGGTTTTCAAGACAATGAGAGAGCAGATAGATCGACAGGTTCTGCCACTGTATCGAATGACAGGGAAATGGATCGCGTGATTTCAAGAAACTGCACGATCAAACAAAATTAACGAAGATGGTGTTTATTCACCATCTCCAGAATAACACAACTGGTCTTGAAATGTGGCATTGCAGAAAGTGACTATTATTATAGTATACAAAGAATGTTAACGAACAGAGAATGTTAACGAACAGAGAACTAGAACTATCAGCCACCGTGTAATTACGGATATACTCATATGGAGATCGGAGCACATATTGGTGTGTTCAGCTTGCAGCAATGATGAAGATTTGTATGGTTGTGAGAGTTGGTTTGACACTCACTGCGGACATGGAGAGAAGATTACAGGCTTTCGAGTATAAATGCTACAGAAGAATTCTACGAATTTCCTATAGGGAACATAAGACCAATGTGTACGTAAGAAATAAAGTAGAGATGTGTGCAGGTGTCCAGGAGCCATTGCTTTCAATAGTGAAACGACGAAAACTAGCATGGTTCGGACATGTATGCAGGCACGATTCCTTGTCAAAAACAATAGTGCAGGGAACTGTCGAGGGTCGAAGAAGCAGAGGAGGGCAAATAAAGACATGGACAGACAACATCAAGGAATGGACAGGGCAAGATTTTTCCACACTCATCCGCATTGCTGAGGATAGAATTCGCTGGAGGACTCTGTGTGCTGAAGCATCCAATGTGGTACCCCTACGACCCTGTAGGGTTATGGGTTTATTGATTGATTGAATGATGAAGATATCTTGACTAACTAACCAACCAAGTCTTTCTCTTGAATAGTTCTACGAGCTGATCTCATGAAAGGTCTCGGGAAAAGTCGAACCTGCCAAGATAGGTGGCGCTGTTTGGAAACATTGCGCATGGCATAATAAGAGACGGGCGTATCTCTAACTTCCATTAGTGATTGTTAATGGAATGTTTTTGCACAATTTGTCTTGCTCATCGTATTTGTAATGTGACTCCGTCATGAATAGGGTTTCTATTTTTAAGGCTATCCCATCTATAAAGTCCCTAGTCATTTATACACTCCTGTGGACTTATCCGTTTTCATATTTCTAATGTATTGCTATTTGTGTTAGATTTTCCCATGACTTTCATTGATCACTGTGTGTATACTTAGTGGCGACAGCTAACGAAAATCACGAGAAAAGTAAAAGTGTGTCTCTTTTCTTAGATGAAGACGGAGAAGTCTTCGTCTAGATACTTACAGGGTCTCGCAACATCTAGCGGTGAGAATATTCACTAAAACGAGGAATATGTTTACTCATTCACACAAATAACTGAGGTTTTCAACTGCAAAAAGTTAGGTGTGGGGGTTCAGTAAATACACCTCAGGGACGAGAGAAATGAAAGGACGTGATATGTTTGTATATCTTTATCCGGGATGAGTTTACCTGTACTGCTGCGAAGCCGAATATATTCACTTGTTTCACGATTATTTGGAGTAATCTGTGACTATGTGCTCTAGTCCACTTTTCTGTATATCCAACTCATTTACTGTTTTTATATATGTTCTCTCTATCTCTGCGGCTCTATTCCCTCTAAGAATGGAGTGTTACATAACTGCGATGATACATTTTCAATCGGTAGTGATAACTGCGATGATACATTTTCAATCGGTAGTGATAACTGCGATGATACATTTCCAATCGGTAGTGATAACTGGAATGAGACATTTCCAATCGGTAGTGATAACTGCGATGAGACATTTCCAATCGGTAGGGATAACTGGAATGAGACATTTCCAATCGGTAGTGATAACTGGAATGAGACATTTCCAATCGGTAGTGATAACTGGAATGAGACATTTCCAATCGGTAGTGATAACTGCGATGAGACATTTCCAATCGGTAGGGATAACTGGAATGAGACATTTCCAATCGGTAGTGATAACTGGCATGATACATTTCCAATTGGTAGTGATAACTGGAATGAGACATTTCCAATCGGTAGTGATAACTGCGATGATACATTTCCAATCGGTAGTGATAACTGGAATGAGACATTTCCAATCGGTAGTGATAACTGGAATGAGACATTTCCAATCGGTAGTGATAACTGCGATGATACATTTCCAATCGGTAGTGATAACTGGAATGAGACATTTCCAATCGGTAGTGATAACTGGAATGAGACATTTCCAATCGGTAGTGATAACTGCGATGAGACATTTCCAATCGGTAGTGATAACTGGAATGAGACATTTCCAATCGGTAGTGATAACTGGAATGATACATTTCCAATTGGTAGTGATAACTGGAATGAGACATTTCCAATCGGTAGTGATAACTGCGATGATACATTTCCAATCGGTAGTGATAACTGGAATGAGACATTTCCAATCGGTAGTGATAACTGCGATGAGACATTTCCAATCGGTAGGGATAACTGGAATGAGACATTTCCAATCGGTAGTGATAACTGGAATGATACATTTCCAATTGGTAGTGATAACTGGAATGAGACATTTCCAATCGGTAGTGATAACTGCGATGATACATTTCCAATCGGTAGTGATAACTGGAATGAGACATTTCCAATCGGTAGTGATAACTGGAATGAGACATTTCCAATCGGTAGTGATAACTGCGATGATACATTTCCAATCGGTAGTGATAACTGGAATGAGACATTTCCAATCGGTAGTGATAACTGGAATGAGACATTTCCAATCGGTAGTGATAACTGGAATGAGACATTTCCAATCGGTAGTGATAACTGCGATGATACATTTCCAATTGGTAGTGATAACAGCGATAATACATTTCCAATCGGTAGTGATAGCTGCGACAATACATTTCCAATCGGTAGTGATAACTGCGATGATACATTTCCAATCGGTAGTGATAACTGGAATGAGACATTTCCAATCGGTAGTGATAACTGGAATGAGACATTTCCAATCGGTAGTGATAACTGGAATGAGACATTTCCAATCGGTAGTGATAACTGGAATGAGACATTTCCAATCGGTAGTGATAACTGGAATGAGACATTTCCAATCGGTAGTGATAACTGGAATGAGACATTTCCAATCGGTAGTGATAACTGCGATGATACATTTCCAATCGGTAGTGATAACTGGAATGAGACATTTCCAATCGGTAGTGATAACTGGAATGAGACATTTCCAATCGGTAGTGATAACTGGAATGAGACATTTCCAATCGGTAGTGATAACTGGAATGAGACATTTCCAATCGGTAGTGATAACTGCGATGATACATTTCCAATCGGTAGTGATAACTGGAATGAGACATTTCCAATCGGTAGTGATAACTGCGATGATACATTTCCAATTGGTAGTGATAACAGCGATAATACATTTCCAATTGGTAGTGATAACAGCGATAATACATTTCCAATTGGTAGTGATAACAGCAATGATACATTTCCAATTGGTAGTGATAGCTGCGATGATACATTTCCAATTGGGGAGTGTGTCAGTGAAGAGAAACAAAGCTACAATGTGGGTACAATAACAGAAATGGAATTCTGGAAGAGGGGTTGTATGAATTGCAAGTCTGGACTACGGATCGCACGTGTGTGAGAGAGGGGAGAAAATAATAGCGAGATTATTACCTACCACGTATGTCGTACAAGGTAACTAAGGAAGATTGGGGTGAAGTTGGTTCTCGAATCTCATAGATCGTCAAACTGACTCAGAATCTATGCTGAAGTCGTATGTGTTTCCACAAACGGCGCAGAATCGTCGCCAAGCTGTAAACCTTTTCCACTCTCCGACTTCATCCCGCTAATTCACACAGTTTGAAAAAAACAAGCAAAAGTATCACGTAACTCTAGATAATACTGTTGCGAGATGTGTGGAACAGTTTCTGGTCTAAGTTTTGGCAAAGCTTGATCAAATAAATTGGCCACAATCAATAAGTGTACACGAACTTTTGAAAACAATATCAAATGATCGTGAACTTCCTGAAACACAATTAAAATGTGTAATGTTTATAAATTTCATCTAGAATATTAGGTTGCATTGTTCATTTTGTGCTGTTGTTTATTAAATGTTTCTTTATTGTGTATTTACAGCATTTATGAGAAATAATTCTACAAACAACAACATTACTTGCTTGTATGACAAGCTTGTTATATTTTATCAATTTAAAACAAGGAAAAATGTTTGGTTTTTTAAATTATGAATTTTGACAGTGGTCACAATATCAAAAATGAAAGAAACAATATTGGATTGACCAGAACTTTTCACAATGACAAAATTTGACGGCAAATGACATTTCAAAATGGCCTAGTTTGATGTCAACGGACATTTTAAAATTATTAATTTTGAGATCATGGGATTTCAAAAGACAGACATTTGATGACCAGGACATATTTATATGACTAAATTTGATAGCCAAAACATTTAAAAATGATAAAGTTTGATAGACAAGACATTTCAAAATGACTAAATTTGATGGGGAGGACATTTCAAATTGATTTAATGTGATGGCCAGGTCATATTGGGCCAAGAACTTTTAAAAACAAATTATTTCTAAGTCCTTTAAGGATTATAATGTCTCCTCAATAATTGTCTCCAATAGCCGAAAACTTTATTTGAATTATACAGTTTTCCGACGATAAGTTTCTAGTGTCAGACTTCAAACGAAAGTTAACGGCTAGTAACTCTGTTTTCAATTAGTAACATTAACACTAGTGGTAGTAGTTTTAACTCTTTTCACTGTTGGTGCCAACAAACTTCATGGGAGTACGTTGGCAGGATCAGGTAACAGACATGGAAATCCTTCAGAAGTCCCGTATGCAAAGCATCCATGCTCTGCTGACTAGGTCTCAACTCCGCTGGACTGGACACATCAGACAAGAGCCTTCCAAATAGATTATTCTATGGGGAGCTTTGCGAAGGTAAACGTTCAAAAGGAAGGCAGAAAAAGCGCTTCAAGGATCACCTAAAAATCTCTCAAGCACTGCGGCATCGATCCTAGCTCCTGAAAGACTACAGCACCTAATCGCTCTGCACACGCAGATCGCTGCTGGCATCACGAAATTTGAAAAAGAAAGAACAATTCAGGTAATCTACAAGCGCAAGAAGCGGAAGGACAAATCCGAAAATTCTCCTACCCCGAACCTTCAGCACTCCTGCATGCACTGCAATAGAACTTTCCGTGCACGAATCGGACTCATCGGACACCTACGAACTCACAAACCAAATTAGATAATTACCAATTCATTATTATTTTTTTTCCATCGCATTTATAGTTTATCATGCCATGCTCATCTTCACTGGCGAAGGAGAAACATCATCATCAGTGGTAGTAGTGACGTGACTTAATAATTCCTGCCCCCTCCACCCCCCCACCCGCCATAACTGTCTAGCATCGCGTTTTACACTGTGGATCAATAGCTTGTGATCCGATACATTCTGAGATCAATAGTCCTTACATATAGTAAATATCCATGAAAATGACAGGTCAGATTTTTCCCACGTTTTACCTAGAGACTCGTGTTACTGATTTGATACTAGTCAAATGGAGGTAGGCTGTATGGCCAATATTGATTGCATGTGTTCAATAAAAGTCTTTTATATGATTGAATACCTTCATAACAAATAGTTGAACATCCGTCCACGTATACAACACGTAGCTACATAGAGTAGGAGGCTTCTTCTCAAAGCCTTGCATACCTAGAACTTGTCTACAAAGCAAATTGTGAGGAACTCAAGATTGCAAAAATCAAAACAATCTATGCTTGACCAATATTGGAGAATGGTTATGTAACAATTGACTGCAGAAGAAGAAGAAATAGCCATCTGTGTATGATTTATAGTTAAGGTGGGAAACTCCCCCCTCCTCCCCCCCCCCAAAAGAAAAAAATAAGACCAAAAAAACCAGCAAAACCGCACAGGAAAAACAAGAATTTCGTTGCTCGTTATTTTTTAGCATCAAAACAATAGTTGTAAACAGAGATATTTTCTATTGTAAAGTCAACAATCGTATCTTAGTTATGCAAGGCACCGTGTCTCATATAAAGAGAACAATGGGAGACATAATCATGGAGAATACACTTTATCTATCATGGCAGCTTTAACTTGTGAATACCTGAGAACAAAACAGAAACGGAAATTAAGTCGAAGATAATCTACTGATACGCAAGTCTGGTACCATTGTTCTCCACTAATTTTGTTTATCGTTTCATTGCCCGCATTCCTTAACCAATTGTTCTTTTATTTGCTTAACTGCTAACGCCTAACACTTATGTGACCCTCTATATGTCCTTGTACTGTCGGAACTAGAGTAAGGTTTTTTAAACTAGTGGTTCTCAACGTGGGTTATTTGCCCCCACCTTGGTAGCAAAAGATTCTTGCGGAGAATGCGGGCACGAACAAACATTTATAAAATGGTGGGTCACAGACCAGTCTAAGAGTGTCACAGGATGGCAATAGTTTAGATAAAGGTGTAGTAAGATACATAGCAACTAACCCTAAATCACCTTGCTAATCTCTAAAGAAAACTGACGATGATTTTTAATACCACAGGAAAGTTACGTGAGAATAATTGTCTCAAAGAAGGGCCACTATAAAAAAATGCTGAGAACCACTTTGAAATAATTGATTCTATCATGAAAGAAATACATCAAGTATCAGAACGAAGTTAATTCTGAGGAAAAAAAACCAACATGTGTATATGTCAATTATAAACACGACCAAAGGTTATATTTGATAATTAAGAAATGAAAGATGTCACAATTTTGGAAGGAACATAAACAGTCCCGGGGGTTATGCAAGAGAAGCAGAAATTAGGAAAATAATTACAATAGCGAAATTAAGAATATCTTGATTGATAAATCATTGGCAAGTCCCTGCTGCATATCACAATACCATCTGATCTTAGCAAGCATATCCCCAGTAGCTTCGTCTCTAGCATTTGGTCTCAAACTCTATAGTTTGACAGATGCTGGTCAGCACGATACAAAAAATGTTCAAAATATGTTATTTCAAGTTTTTTAAATAGTTTTGAGAAGCCAGTATTTTATAATGTTCAAGTCTTTGTTGGTGTCTCGTTTGTTCATCTTTCTGCCCATGAAATTCTCCAAAAAGCACTACAAAAGCATTAAGCAACACTTCAATTGATAATCTTCTATGCCACTTGCGTTTTGCAGCTGACATTGATCTTATTGCAGACAATGAGAAAGAACTTCAAGAACTTACTTCTAAAATTGAAGCAAAACTAGCAAAACTTATGATATGGTAATAAACATCTAGAAAAGCAAAATAGTGGCAGAGATGTCAGTACGACTCATGTTAACATCTGTCTGAATGAACAGAAATTAGAAGTTGATACCTTGAAATACTTATAATCTGATCTGAGCAGCGCTGAAATAACTCAAATAAATAAAGATTAAACTTGATATAGACTCGGCTTCAATTTCCACATAAAATACCGTATAGAGAACAAAATAAGTACAAAAAAGAAAGATAAACCTATTTAAATCTCTAGTAATACCTATTCTTGTGTATGGATGTGCGAGTTCGACGTTTACATCCGAAATGGAGAGGAGATTACAGGCTTTTAAAAACAAATGTCACAGACGAATGGTGCGAATCCATTATACAGAACATAGAACGAACATAAACGTGAGATTCAAAATAAATACTCTAACAGATCAACAAGAACATCTCATGACAGTGGTGAAACATCGCAAACCGTGTGGTTTAGCAACGTGAAAAGGGACGATTCTCTTTCCAAAACTATCCTAAATTATCATACAGGAAAAAGTTGAGGGTGGAAAATGATGATGTCAGAGGAAAGTATGGATTGATAATATTAAAGACTGGACAGGATTAAGATTCTTTAAACTTAAACAATGAATTGAGAACAGAGAGACATGGCGAAATGTTTGTGTTGATGGTTCTAGAGCGGCACCCCTTACGCCTTTTAAAATGTGTGGGTGTAATGATGGTGATTCTTAGGTCCTTTCTATAGCATTTATTTCGAATGCCCATATTTTCTTTTCCATTGCGGATATCACTGTCCCCGTTTCATAAATATATTTTGCCTGTTAGAAAAATCTCCTACCCCGAACCTTCAGCACTCCTACATGTACTGCAATAGAACTTTCCGTGCACGAATCGGACTCATTGGACACCTACGAACTCACAAACCAAATTAAGACATTTTTTTCTCATAGTATTTATTGTTTTTCATGCCATACTCAT
Organism: Meghimatium bilineatum; assembly: GCA_034231615.1. Taxonomy (NCBI): domain Eukaryota; kingdom Metazoa; phylum Mollusca; class Gastropoda; order Stylommatophora; family Philomycidae; genus Meghimatium; species Meghimatium bilineatum. Next base: position 62,319,251 of record CM067299.1, on the reverse strand, counting down.
CTTCGCTTGCGAAGGAGGAACACCATCAGCATCATAATATCTTGCCACTGGAAAAATATAGCTTCTTAATAGTTGTAATTTTTTTTGTCTGATTGTCCCTTGTGATGCTATTTGTAGGGCCACTGCTACTCTCGTTCTGATGTCTGCTAAACAATTCACTGAGAAAAATAGTAACATCTAAACAAATTGCAAACAAGTTAAAAATGAGAATTATAAAATGCTATATCTATTCTATATTAATGTGTGGCTCAGAAACATGGACACTAAACAAACAATTAGAAGACATAATTGATGCCTTTGAGATGTGGATATATAGAATAATAGAGAGAACATCATGGAAAGAGAAGAAAACATGCAAAGAGGTTATACTAACACTTAATATGAAGAAAGAATTATTCAGAGAAATTAAGATCTGGCAAATAAAATATTGTGGAGGCTGTAAAAGACATGATATCTTGTCTTTTACTTAAGACCTTACTTGAGGATAAAGTCGAAGGGAGGCGAGCAAGAGGTAGACAGAGATACAAGTGGGAGAGTAACATCACAAGATTAACAGATTACAGTCTAGCAGAATGCACCACCAAAACAAGACACAGAGGATGTTGGAGGTATGTTGCAGCCAACCTTCGTTGCGGAGACGGCACTTTATGATAGTGATGATGTTTGTTTGTTTTGCGTTCGCTCCATTGTAACCATCACGGATATCCGTGCGATTTCCGCCCGGAGCGTGATTACGTTGTGCCACCGTTATGCGCCTTGTAGGCCTAGCACATCCGATTTCGGCATGCCTTGACATTTCGGATGGGCTACCCTTAGCCTGTGACAGCCTCTATATCTGTCTCCAGGCACGCGTAGTGGCGACTCTTCGCCCAGACGATTTTTGCTCTCGTTTGAATCGGACAAGGTGTTCCACTGTCTATGATCTTGCCTCGTGTAATTGGAACTGCTGTGCCTGTGCCCATTGGGTACTGAACCGTTTCTCATCCGTGAGCCTGGTTCCTTAAGGGGAAGAACTCAACAGAGGAGTTGGACCCTGGCTCTTTCGCCCTCATAGTCGAGGTGTCATTCACCGACATCGTGTACCCCTTGTCCAAGTTCGAGTCTCACACCACGCGTTTGAGAGCAAGGCGTTCTCGAGCTGAGCGTCCTTGTCCCAATAGCGCCTGAGCCCATCAGGTACTGAGCCTTTCTCTCTTCAAGTGTATTTCCGGTGTAGGAAAACCTGACAGTAGAGTTGGGCAGGGCTAAATCGTTGTCCCTTTTGTGCCTGAGCCCATCGGGTACGGAACCCTTTCTCTCTGCAAGTGTACTTCCGGTATATGAAACCTTGACAGTAGAGTTGGGCCAGGACTACCATCGTTGTCCCTTTCTTGCCTAAGCCCATCGGGTACAGAACCCTTTCTCTTCGCGAGCATATTTCCGGTTTAGGAAGGCTCGACATTAGAGTTGGATTAGGTATTCTTGCTTTACCAAACGCCAATGAATGGGTCTGGGTCTCTTCCTGTAAGGAACACAGGTAACTAGAAGCTCGTCTCGAGCTGACGGAGCTTGTAGTTCCCCTTTCCTAGGGACTTTTCACTTTCTATTTATAGTTCGCGCTGCCCTCTAGCGCTGTTCTGCCCTTTCATTGTTTCATTGTACTCGGTATGAAATCTATTTGTCTCTCGCCATGCATCTACCTTTACGTGCATTTTACATTGGCCGCCCCTCCAATGTTCGGACTGGACTGACTAGCTTCACTGTATGTCGACAGTGTCGCTATATGTGGTGATGCTGGTGGTGTCGGAGATATTGTCTGTCTCTTGTGCAGTCAAATCTCTTATCATCTGCTACCTCCACATTCTCGGACACGATCACCAAATGATTTGGCAAGAATCAGCTCGAGCTGCTGTATTTCTGTTTCCAGGGTGCACCGCGTGGAGGTACATTTGGGATCTTGGTTATCTGCTAACCCTGGGTCCGCCTAGAGCAATGCGTTCCCTTTGCACCCCATAATGATGATGAAACAATTCCCTGTGGTGTTGATGGTTGAGCCGAGATATTAACAGTTGCCGACATTTTCTAGTATTTTCTAACTGACTATTGTAAGTGTGAGTTAATTTCTCTTGATATGCATTATGTATTTTTGTTGGATTGATGGGAAATATTTTGCGCCTCGCTATAACGTTTAACTAAAAATTACATAGTATACGTGTACGTAATTTTCGTTGTGGGTATGGATAGACGATTATTGGCTTTCGAATACAAATGTTACAGACAAATAATACGAGTTTCATAAAGAGAGCATAAAACAAATTTGTACATAAGAAATAAAATAGATATGTAGACAGGTGTACTGGAACCATTTCCATAAATCGTGAAACGACGACAGCGTGCATTTTTGAACATGTATGTCGACATGATTCCGTGTAAAGAAAAGAGAATAAAACTGTAAAATTTCAGAGAATCCCCGTGGTGAAAGAAGTAGAAGAGGTCAAATAAAAGCATGGACAGACAACATCATGGTCTTGGCAGACAAGATTTGTCCTCCCTCGTCCGTATCATTGACTAATAGAAATCGCTGGAAGGCTGTGTATGATAATGCATGTCGTACCGTTACAACCGTGACAAGTTATGGGATTTTATATAGATATAGATGATGTTTAACTGTGGACTCATCGTGTTTAAACCTGCAAACGTTATGCTATTTGACGTCTACCGTTAATTACATTGGTCACTTTGTGTAAGTGTACCTCTAATAAATCTCATCGACAAAGGCAAATAGCGTTACTTTGAAGGATGATATTGATGAGTTGACAGGGCTGTCTAATTGACGAAGGGCTAGCTGTTGAGTCTCAGAAAGTGTTAGTTGTTACAAAAAGGAGCCTTGATCTCCTTAATTATAATTACCAAGTCTTTGTCCAGAATTATTCATCGTATTAATCGTACACATCGTCAATTACCTTGGCTGATGCGACTGGTCATTGTTCGCTTAGCAAGCACTTTATTTTGCCAGTAAATTAAATGAACGGTGCAAGTCGAATAGAAATAGATAAATGACGATGAGTGAGATCAGCTGAGACTATCAGTAATATAAGACATATTAGCTAATTTAAAAACAGCCTTCTAAAGTTGAAATCAGCTCAAGCAACAGATCAAAAATTAAATTAATCAGCTTAGAAAACAAATGTCTTCGGAAACTGATGAACATTAAATGGAGTGATTTCGTCACAAATAGCGATTTAAGAAATAAAAAATATTCTAAACGGCAGAATATGCTTCAAATGTCATAAGAGAACGCAGGTGGAAATGCCTTGGTAATGTTTAAGACTAGAGGAAAATATAATAGACCAACAAGCTCTTTTGTGGACAACTGAAGGTACAAGAAAACACAGTCATAATGCAATCCTAAAGAAACATCATAAATAAAGAAGGGGAAATAATAGGTTGCAAGACCATACAAGAACTAAAACTGCAGGCAGCGAACCACAACACATGAAAAATAAAAACATCTACCCTATATGCCGCATGCGGCACTAAAGGAACTCATTAACTAACTTCTAATTTGACTAATTAGATCTTCCCACAATATTCATTGGCTATCAACACAAAGGGGCCGATGATAATCACGAAAAACTTTATAAGGCTGTTTCCCAATAGGCCAACAGGTCTTATATCGGATACGGTCATGGATCAGGACAGAGAACTATTATGGAGAGTGATTTAGTATACACGATGAGCACGGCGGTTTTTTAGGTTTCGTGACATGACCTTGTAACTATCTAGATCTAGTAGGCAGAAATCTTGTGTATCCACTTAAAATCTAAAAGGCAAAAATCTTGTGTATCTAGATGACTTAAAATCTAGGAGGCAGAAATATTGTGTATCTAGATGACTTAGAATCTAGGAGGTAGAAATCTTGTATATCTACTTAAAATCTAAAAGGCAGAAACGTTGTGTATCTACTTAAAATCAAAAGGGCAGAAATATTATTTATCTAGATGACTTAAAATCTAAGAGACAGACATGTTGTGTATCTAGATGACTTTAAATCTAGGAGCTAAAATATTACCCCAAGCCAAGAGACACATCTGAAAGTAATTCTGTGGAGGTACCGTGAGGACCTCGTGCTGACGACTTAATTCTGCGATCGAAATTGATCACAGAAGAAGAAAATGAGACGCTACAGAAGAATTTTACGTATACCATGGACAGCTAAAAAGACACATCAAGAATCGTTAAGATCAACAGACGAGGAAGAGGGCTGGCTCCTTAATAACATCTTAACAAGAAGGCTGTGTATTCTGGTCACATAAAGAGACATAACAGTTTGGAAAGATTAATAGCTGAAGGCAGAGTTAACTACAACAGGGGAAGAAGGTCTCGAGACGATAATCGTGTGTGATATATCAGATTGCTTAAACATGTTTCTAGTTGCGGCAGGTACACTCGCCCAGAATCTGAGTGCTCAGAGAATCCACAAGGAAGACCACGTTCTGTAAATAATATGTCACATGATGATAATAACACTTATTCTTGAACGTATTTAACAAATTGTACGCGTGATCCTACCGACATTTAAAAGAAGATTACACTGATTTAAAAAAAAATGTTGTGTGTGCAAAATTAATATTTTCTGTATTATTCTTTATTTACTTATTATTACATGTTTGTCCAAAGATCATAAATTACAAAGTCAACCGTTTTCGTTCTTATTCCTTTTCTTATAATCGTTTTGTTCTCTCTTTTTTAGTAGTGGTAGGTATTTGAAACACATATTTACTTCTTTGCTATCATTACTTTGGTTATATAGAACTTGTGCTAAAGAATAAAGGAGGTCGCGTGTTGATGTAATGTGCCACATCGACATTTATGTTTTATGAATTAAACATTAACAGCGGTTCGTGGAAGAATAATACATACATTCTGGGTCTTTGTGGCTAGAAGGAAAGAATTTCTATATTGGAATGAATGACTATATATATATATATATAATCACATGTCTAATTAAATTTTTTCACTCCATGTTCATACAGATTTGGCTACTGGTCACATGATTTCGTGATCCCATTCTACTGAGGTCAAAGGAGTGGCCAATTGGCATTTGTTCTGGACATGTTGACAAGAGATTACATCACGAAAATCGTCACGCTAGGGCACCTGACAATGATGTTGCTCTGGGATGTTATACATGTCAGGTGTGACTTTCCAATCGTAGATACAGACAAGGGCAAGGTTCGAGGATTCAGTGAAACACTTAATGGCAAAAAGGTAGATATATTCTACGGTATACCTTTTGCAGTTCCTCCACTCGGAGACCTTAGATACAGTCTTCCTGTTCAGAACGAACCATGGAAAGGAATTCTTGATGCAACTCATCTGCCAAACTCTTGCTACCAAGACTATGATACCGCCTTTGGAAACTTTTCAGGATCAATAATGTGGAACCCTAATACGAATCCTAGTGAAGATTGCCTTTACCTAAATCTTTGGGTTCCTCGAACCCATCCGCCATACAAAGACAAGGCAGTTCTTGTATGGATATATGGCGGTGGGTTCTATAGCGGTTCCAGTACGTTGGATATTTATAGGGCTTCATACCTAGCCACAGAGAATGATATTATTGTTGTTTCTATGCAGTATAGAGTTGGTTCTCTCGGTTTCCTTGCTTTAGATACACCAGAAGCTCCAGGAAATGCTGGATTGTGGGACCAGAGAATGGCACTAGAATGGGTGGCAAGAAATATTCACAATTTTGGTGGAAGTCCTCATAATGTAACAATAATGGGAGAAAGTGCAGGTGCAGTAAGTGTGGGAGTGTTCCTTCTCTGTGACATATGCAGAGGGTTTTTCCAGAGAGCTATTTTACAGAGCGGTGCCCCACAGGCTAAATGGGGAGTTCTGCCAAAGGAAATTGTGAAGAATCGTTCTGAACAGTTTGCTAATATTGTGGGATGTAACCAACAGACAGATCACGCATACCTCGTCAAATGTCTCCGCTCTCTTACTTATAACCAATCAATACTTTACAAGGAGGTCAGTCGGACAACAGGAATCATGCAATTTCCATTTGTGCCAATTGTTGATGGAGTTCTTCTGAGACAAGATCCAGCTCAACTTCTTAGAACTGGAAATTTTAAGAAAACTCCTATTCTTCTTGGAAGTAACGAGAATGAGGGATTTTTTTTTATAGTGTATATGCACTGGATCTACAACTTGTCGTCAGCGCCTGTTGTGACCAGCCATATTTATAAACAACTTGTGAAACAAAATATGTTTAGACATTATCCACACCATCCTTTTCTCTTGAACGAATTCGGACATGAAGCAATCATGTTTCACTACAGAGACTGGTTGCAACCGGATAACTACACAGCCCTAAGTGCGTCGATAGACCGTGCTGTTAGTGATTTCTATTTTGTGTGCCCAGTTAACGAATTGGCCAAAACATATGCCAAACACAATATGCCAGTTTATTACTACTGGTTCAGCCAAAGGTGGACAGCTAATCCTTGGCCAGAATGGATGGGCGTTCTTCATGGGGACGAAATCTGGTACACTTTTGGACATCCTCTCAACCACTCTTACACCTTCACTGAAGAGGAACGACAGCTAAGCAGAAAAATGATGAAATACTGGACAAATTTCGCCAAAACAGGGTGAGTACATAATTTATATGTGTGAACTGAAGTAAATCAAAATCAGTAATACGAAAGATACACTTTAAATTAGGAAAGAAAATTCACATATAAATAATGTTTCGCACAATATGACTTATTTAAAATGTTTGGAACTCACAAGTGTTTACACCGATAAGGTAACTACGATATAAAAATGTCTGGTCGTTACTTATACTCACTAGTCACTGAATGAAAGCAAGTTTCAATACATCAGCCACATAATTGTCCAGGTTGCTAAAGACCAGACCGCTTGATAATATGGGAATCTCAAAAGTGCAATGTGAGTAAAGAAAGAGACAATGCAATAGTAGGAATAACACCAGCTACAGAAAGATAACGCAAAGTAGAGATATTCATCTAGTCTGAAATGTGTGGGGGGCCTGCAAGTATTCAATATTTTAAAATGTGATGTTCAATTAAAATCGCGTCACTAATTTAAATGTTTTGATTAATATTGTATCGATACTATTGATGTGATGAGATGTAGTCGGATTTAGTGTTTTGATTAATATTGTATCGATACTATTGATGTGATGAGATGTAGTCGGATTTAGTGTTTTGATTAATATTGTATCGATACTATTGATGTGATGAGATGTAGTCGGATTTAGTGTTTTGATTAATATTGTATCGATACTATTGATGTGATGAGATGTAGTCGGATTTAGTGTTTTGATTAATATTGTATCGATACTATTGATGTGATGAGATTTAGTCGGATTTAGTGTTTTGATTAATATTGTATCGATACTATTGATGTGATGAGATGTAGTCGGATTTAGTGTTTTGATTAATATTGTATCGATACTATTGATGTGATGAGATGTAGTCGGATTTAGTGTTTTGATTAATATTGTATCGATACTATTGATGTGATGAGATGTAGTCGGATTTAGTGTTTTGATTAATATTGTATCGATACTATTGATGTGATGAGATGTAGTCGGATTTAGTGTTTTGATTAATATTGTATCGATACTATTGATGTGATGAGATGTAGTCGGATTTAGTGATTTGTTGTATTGTATATGAGCTCTCAATGAATTAGGAACAAGTAAAGGTAAAAGTAGGTCTCGTTACAGCGACCTGCCGTCGGAGATGAAGATAACTCGTCATGTACTCAGCTGTAGGAATTAATAGGTGGGCAGTTCCCATTCATGCTAGATAGATATTCCCTGATAGATTTGTTTCCCTAACTCATGTGTCAGGTACCAATTTACAGCTAAGTTGACTGGAGAGGCGGTCGTGTGAGGCAAGAAATCAAGACCCATATTAAGAACCTGAAGCTCATATATCCTTTGTATAATTTAGAAAGTGTGCGAGGTATCACCTAGTTTTATCCCACCCAGAAAACTCCAATTACAACCATAACTGAATGACGTCAGCATAACTTGAAGATAAAGAACACATTCAATAGCAATGTTTTTATAGTTAAACTCACTGATATAACTAAATTGGACTATGTGAAATTTTAGTCTCTGATAAAACCAAATTGGAATATGTGAATAGTTATAAGTCTCTGATATAACCAAATTGGAATATGTGAATAATAGTTATAAAGTCTCTGATATAACCAAATTGGAATATGTGAATAGTTATAAGTCTCTGATATAACCAAATTGGAATATGTGAATAGTTATAAGTCTCTGATATAACCAAATTGGAATATGTGAATAATAGTTATAAAGTCTCTGATATAACCAAATTGGAATATGTGAATAATAGTTATAAAGTCTCTGATATAACCAAATTGGAATATGTGAATAATAGTTATAAAGTCTCTGATATAACCAAATTGGAATATGTGAATAATTATAAAGTCTCTGATATAACCAAAATTGACTATGTGAAACATACATAATAACACATACAAATCGAGGTTGTTACCAAAAGTTCTTTATCTAGAACACAACATAACACACGACTAGTAAAAAAAAAACAACTAGGTTTACGTTTCATAAAAATAGCTAAAGTTCAGGAAGAGTGTGAATGATGAAAGTACTGGAAGCATAAAGTAACACCAAGAATCAATCAATCAAGTGCCATGCCGACTTGCGTAGGCGATCATGTTTCTCCACGACTCTCTGTCTCTTGTGTTGTCAATAAGCTCGGTTGGTGGGCTTCTACCGTGCCACGATACAAGCCCATCTAGTAACTTTTCTCTTTCTCGACCTCTATCTCTTCTCCCTTTGATCTTTCTAGTGGTTATTAAGTGTTCAAGCTGTGTTCTTCTCAGCACATGCCCTAGAAACCTTGACTGTCTGCCTCTAATGTTTGATATGATTGATCTTTTTACGCCAGCATCAGTGAGAACCTCTGCATTAGTTTTCTTGGCTGTCCATGGTATTTTCATCATTCTTCTCAGAAACCACATTTCTGTAGCCTCCAATTCACTTTGAATTTTCTTGTTTATAGTCCATGCTTCACACCAAGAATACAAATATATAACATGGCACTGGAAAATGTCGACAAGATTGATTATCTGGGTGCAAATATAAACAACTTAGGTAATTGTACAATGGGAAATAGGAAAAGATTAACGATAACAAAATTAAAGGAATTGAGAAATATATGGAAAAACGTATAAAGAGACAAATGTTATACTTCTTTGATCATACATTTTCCAGTTGCAACTTACGGCAGTGAGACTTGTACAATAAATAGAACAACGGCAAAAAATATCGGCTTTCGAACTGAAGTGTTATAGGGCAATATTAAGAATTTCCTGAACAGAAAAGATAAGGAACATTGAGGTCTTGAGTATTCTGAATATAGAGGAAGGGATGGCTGGTAAATGCAATTTTACATAGAAAACTGAAATATTTCGGGCATATAAAACGACACAATAACATGGAAAGAAGCATTTTGGAGGGCAGAATTCCGGGAAGTAGAAGAAGAGGTAGACCTAGAAGGAGATGGACAGATGACATCAAAGACTGTATGAAAATATCATTGGAGAAGGTAAGCAGATGGTACAATATGGAGTCGGGTTCAGGACATCAATTGCAAGGACAACGTTCTGGAAAGAATATGTCACATGATGAAAAGAATATGTCACATGATGATGATGATGATGATGACTGGAAGGTTAGAGGTGAAAGGAAACAAAAAAGAAGATTGATTGAATAACATGAGATATCGATAAAATTAAACACATAGAAAAATGACAACATAACATAATATCTACACATATGAATGGCGTATGTTAATTCCAATGGAACGTAATGGGCCAAATTGATGGATATACTGGTTCTCGGACGCATAGTACGTCCTGAGAACAACCACCAAACTATAAGAACAACCACCAAACTACAAGTATATCATGCTGCTGTTATACCAACCTTACTATACGCCTGCGAAACGTGGACAGTGTATGCTAGACATGCAAGAAAGTTAAATCATTTCCATCTTACCTGCCTACGTAAATTACTAAACATCCATTGGTGGAACAAAGTACCAGACTACGAGGTCTTGGAAAAATCAACCTCAATAAGCATCCACACAATACTTATGAAGGCGCAGGCACGCTGGGCAGGCCATCTTGTGCGTATGGAGAACTCGCGTTTGCCAAAACAAATATATTATGGAGAACTCAAGGCAGGATTTCGAAAAGCTGGTGGACAGAAAAAGCTTTTCAAAGACACGCTCAAGTCATCCTTGAAACATCTTAACATTGACGTAGGCGCTTGGGAGAGCCTCGCTCAGGATAGAACAGCATGGCGTTACAGCATTAGAACGGGAGCACTAGCGGCGGAAGAATTCAGACAAGAAACTGCAAGACAGAAGCGGACACGTAGAAAAGAAAAAACATCTCAACCTCACACATATACCTTCTATTGTTGTCAATTCTGTAAAAGAACATTTTGTGCGCGCATTGGACTTGCTAGTCATTTAAAAACGCACTATTAACTTTATTATTTTATTATTTATTGTTATTTTTATTATGGTTGAGTTTTTGGTCATCGTCGATCACGACGGACGAACATCATCATCAGTACGTCCTGTCATCAGAGGAGCATGATTGATTTAACAGCAGACACCATGCCATCATGATCACCCTGAGGGTCTGAGAGTCCCAGACCGGTGTTAGATACTATGTAAATTCCGGCGGTCTCGAAGCCTCAAATACAGCACACATTTAAGCACGTTATTGTGCAACGTTTGCAGATGATTGTGTGAGGCTACGGGAGACACTTGTAAAACAATGTTAAATGATGAAGGTTGTTTTAGGGAACGTCACTGAATGGATCTGTATGAGGTCTAGATGTGTAGCACCTCTCATGTCTACTTCTGATCCTATCAATATATCTCGAGACGACCGACCTGAGACGGATGTGGATGAAGATATTCCTCAGTTTCTGGTGACGTCTATAAGAAAACGGAGGGGGGGGGCATAGAATACTTAGCGGGTTCGGAAATCAGACTGAAGAAGAGAAAGGTGGCAGCTCAGGACACCATGTAAATCATAACTGTGGGGTGTGGAAGGTGAGTACAGGTTTGACCATGTCAACGAATTAATTCATATGTGTGCTTCGAATGAAGTCCTATGGGTGTCCTGACGGGAGATGTTGAACACTCGAAGCATAGAAGACATGAGAACACTGTCTCCATTTAAGTAACAGCAAAATAAGTTCACCATTTCATGGACCTCATCGAGAAAGCTTTATGCGTCCTATAGAACATCATCGGAAAGTGTCTTTTATAGGATTCCCTTCCTTTGTAATCAAGGTACCTCATGCAAGGCAATTATAGCTCGGCTCCATCTTAGTGCTTATGATTTAGTCATCCTTTTATCACTATTTTGGCCGAAGATGTGAACACCAAACCGAAGGAGTTAAGGATTATAGCAAGTTCAGCAAATCGGACGGGAGTTGAAGTGGACGCAGAGGAATATGGATGCTTGTCAAGGAAGAACTGCATAGTGTTGAAATCATCTGATTGTGGTATGGAGGTGTGGAGAGAGCAGGAATCTGAGAGAATGAGACAGTAAATTAGAGCAGTATACAACAAAATAGAGGAGAAGATACACAAGGCATGGTTAGTGTCATCTCTAATGGTTGGAAAACAATGTACTGTAAAGTCAGAAATGTGTTCCGTAGGTCAAGAACAAAGGCAATAAGTATGCCCGGGTTAGATGGTTTTAAGATTTTGGGTAAATTGTAAAGTAAAGTTAACCCATAGCATTTAATAATGCCATAGGGATGTGAAATATTAGTAATCTTACATTTCGTGGCTCTGTTCACATTTCAGTTGCCTGTAGAATACCTTTAAATTGTAAGGAGTTGCAACTTTAAGCTGTACAGTAACGATATGATGAAAGAAATGGTTAATGATCGAGAACCACCGCGCATAAAGTTAATTTACAGAAGTAGGAGGATCGAATAACAAAGGACAGGAATCACAACCAATCCAGCTTGAAAAATATGCACAGGAAATGATGAGGATGATGGTGTTCCTCCTTCGCAAGCGAAGATGAGCATGGCATGAAAAATAATAAATGTGATGAGCAAGTAGAAAAACAATAAAACATTTGTGATTGTCTAATTTAGTTTGTGATTTGGTCTGGGATACAGACGATGTGGCCAGTCCAGCGGAGTTGGTACCTAGTCAACTAGCCATGGATGTTTTTCATACGGAACTTTTGAAGGATTTCTGTGTCTGGTACTCGATCCTGCTAATGTACTTCCATGAAGTTTCTTATGCACCGACGGAGGAAAGAGTTAAGCTGTCGAGTGTGTCTCGCATAGACAGTCTAGGACGACACAGTATAAAGTAGTGTTGGTAGAATCACTGCGCTGTACACGTCTAACTTAGTTGTCAAAGACCACGCCTGATCCAGACGTTGGCACAATGCTCCCGAATGCCACACTGGCGCGAGCAATACGCAGGGCAATATCCTCGTCAACTGTCGCAGTTTGCGATAGGGTGCTGCCGAGATATGCAAACTTATTGACAGCATTTAGTTTTTGACCCTTTACTGTGATTACTGGTTCTGTGTAGTCTACACCTGGCACTGGTTGTCCCATTACTAATATCTTCTTGGTGCTGATGGTGAAACCGAACGCATCACAGGCAAAAGAAAAGAGGTTCATGCTGTCCTGCATGTCTTTAACACTGGTAGCGTTTAGTGCACAATCGTGACGAACATGAGGTCGCAAACAATGTCTGTCTTAGTTTTTATCTTGGCCTTCAATCTACTGAAATGTAATATCCCTTCATCAGTTCGATAGCGAAAGTAAATTCCTGCGCTGTTATTCCGGAAGGCATCATTTAACATGGCTGAGAACACCATGCTGGAGAGCGCCGAAGCCAGGAAGCAACCTTGTGTGACACCGTTAGTTAACAATAGTTAGTTAACATTAGTTAGGAAAACATATAGTTAGAACTTGTACTATATGTACACAATGTTGGTGAATAAAACATCGTTTTTAGGTGGCAAATCAACCCTAGTCTGCGTAAAGGTACGCTGAGATATGAATTTGTGTCATAGCACACCATTCCTCATATATTCATAGCTACATGGTTAATGGTTGACCCTAATCGTCTGACTAGCGTCGCCTTCCGTCTTCCTCAATATCGATGGCGCTATTTTTCCTCGACCATCCCAAAGCATAGCCCTGTCACCCTTCATCGTGATAGCAAACTACAGAGGTAATTTTATTTTAAACCACGAATAAAGAGTGGACAGAAAACCCGGGCATGCCGGTCCGTGTGCGAAATACTTAACATTACGTTACTGCAGCTCACAACACAAGTTTAATACCAATGTAGAACGTTTCCTATATCGGAACCAGACTCTCATATAATAAAGAGTTTTGTTCCCAGGGAAAATATAGGGCAACAGACCGTTTAATGTCATGTTATCAGATCACTGAGAGAGAAATACCATGCACGAAAATTGTCGTAATCAACCCAAGTTCAAACCTTCCCTACGTTCCATTTTGAAAACTGTCACCAAGTGACTCTAAAGTTGATACATGTCCTCAGCCCGTCGACAGATTTGTTTGATGTCATAAGCTAGGTAATCCCACCCAAATTAAAGACATGCCGTAAACGGATGTGCTGTCTATGCATAGCAATTTGACATTTAATGCATTCATAATGTTTTAATTATATATATTATAGTTGTTTAGCCATTTTTCCCATCAATGTCCATGACTGTCAGAGCTGCCATAGCGTTCTTGTTTTATTGTGTCCAGTTTGCTGTTAGAATTATTCAGTGATTGTTGTGCCTTAAAAGATTTGATTGTATTCTCCAGTTTGCTTATGACTTCATTAAGTTGAGATTTGTAACGAAGGTTGCCAGCAACGTGTACATGGTTATTTCCTTTATCGGTATACTCTTGCAACCTGTAATTATGCAACTCTTCATGTATCCCTTCCTGTCTGCCTCTTAATTTTCGTATTTTAACGTTTCCTTATCATAAAGAAACACCAAGTCTATTCCCTATTAAGTCATCAACAAAGTCTCATGTATTTGTATGTGACTGTAATGTTGTGTCTTGTTTACATTTCTCTTAGCAGATATATTATTATTTCAGGTTTGTCAATTATCTCCTTATTTGTTTATCTCATCATAAAATTCACCATATTCTACGTGGAGTTATTTTTGTTCAGACAGACAGTAACCATATATCAATATATGCCCTCTATATTTTTTGTGTTTTCTGCTTTGATCTAATCAGTCTCATTTCTTTTGAGCAGTACTCATTATCTGTTCTATTTTGTATAGATAAATTAATTTAAAATGCATGACATATTCAATTTTCTAGTTTTTTTTTTCTTTTGCTGTATCGTTGCAAATCATGAAGGACTGTTTTTTTTATCTCCATGAATTGCGAGCTCTGGAGAAGCTCTTTTTTCCTAAATACACTATTATTTTATTTATTTATATTTTTTAGGGGGAGGGGAGGGTTCTCCGGAGCCTTCTTTCATACCTGGAAAAATTCAATTTTCTGCTGGATATTGTTCCCACAATTTGTCGATCACGTGGACTTACTATGCCCTAAAAGGGAGTTAGCCCTTTAAATCATTTGAAACTAAACCTTGTGTCGTCTTAGAGGGTATACTCCTTCTTAGGTTTATATAGATACCCATTATCCTTAGGAATGATCGAGTGAATGTTGACCGGGGTTTCGCGATGATAGTACCCTCAGCTGTATGTAGTGCTCTGAGAAAATTCTTAGTCTCAGAGACGGGTATAAGGGCATTGTTCTATAATTGTGTATGCAATCACAAGTTTGCAAACATTTCATGACATCACACTTCACTACTTTTCACCAAAAGCCAATATAACTCCATGACATCAACCCTGTCAAGCCATGAAGGCTTATTGCTGCAGACAGAAATACTCTACGTCTCTCTTTTCGCTTTTCTCTAATCACTAATACTTCGGTATTATAGGTTGTGCGGTAACCGGACAAAATATTCTCTAACTAAATATATCGGACAAAATATATCGGACAAAAACAATATCTCCAAAACAAAATATCTCCAGACAAAATATCTCAAGACAAAATATATCCAGACAAAATATCTCTAATAAGGCATTACAAAGATATATTAAATATTTTATACAAACTGTAACAATCATTAATAAACAGTGTAACTAGTAAATAATTATAATAAAGTAGTCTTCTTCTTCTTCTGCGTTCGTTCTCAAACTCCTGCAGATTAGCAGGATGTAGTCCGGTGAACGGAACGCGTTGTGTCATGGTTTACAGCATTGCTGTGATATCTGCGCCTTTCGGCCTGACACATCCGACTTCAGCATGGCTTTTGGGTCACTGACCCTACATATGCGATGGGACAGCCAACTCCATCCCATAATCTCCTTAGTCGCCTTTTACGACATGCGTGGAACGTAAACAGTGTTGCTATTCTTTGCTCCCCTTTCGGACCCCGGCATCACACGGGCGATAAAGTATTCAAATGATATGAACTGTCATACATGACAGACATGGAATCTATTGCATTTACTGCACAACTTAAATGCTCAAAACATAGGCTATGTTTTTCAAGAAGTTGATAGGCTCTGATGGGTCGTACCTTTCAACCATTGTTTTAATAGCACCTTCGACACGTTGGTAAACCGCTTCTTTCTTTGTTGTTGGCTGAGACCAGCGGCATTCTGATTTCTTAATAGTGCAGATGTATGATGTGGTTGCTGTAACTTACGGCAAGTCTCACTGCTGTTGGATGATATACGTTCACCATTGAATTAAATGCATTGTGCCAAACTTCTACAGCAGCGTACTTCTTGGCAGTTGATTAGTGGCAGGAATGTATTGATTCCAAACGTTCACTGGAAATCAAGGCTGTATGCGGAGACCACAATAAACCCGTCCAATGTAGAAATCTTTGAAGTAATCGATGAGTAAATTCAGGTCTGAGAAACTATCAATATTGGTGAGTTGTTCAAAAACAGTTATAACATCCGTTTCTGGTACAAACGTAAAGACATTATTTGTTTGACTTTGCGTGCATAATTTTCATCTGCTATGTTTTTCATCCATTTTCTTCTTGGTCTACAGCTTTGTCTTCTTACTTGCACTGTGTGTGCAGATGCATGTTTTAAACATACAGTACACGTACATGTTATACACGAGTTCGAGTGCTAGGATGTCATATTGAGCCAATCCTTCTATATGGAAGCGAATCATGGACAGGAAACAAAAGTACCTAAGATAAGCCGGAGGCAATTGAGATGTAGTTTTTAAGACGAATGATGAAAATTCCATGGACAGCCAAGAAAACTAATGTAGAAGTTCTCAGAGATGCTGGGGGTAAAGCTACACATTATAGCTAACATTGGAGACAATCAAGATTTTTGGGGCATGTATTGATAAAAGTAAAACTTTAACATTTAGTAACCACCAGAAAGATTAAGGGGAGAAGAGAAGAGGAAGAGAAAATGTCTTTTTTTCAACGTTCAACCAATCGAGTCTATTACTGGTGTTATTTTACTCTTTCTCAAAGTTCCACCAATCGAGTCTATTACTGGTGTTAATTTACTCTTTCTCAATGTTCCACCAATCGAGTCTATTACTGGTGTTATTTTACTCTTTCTCAACGTTCCGCCAATCGAGTCTATTACTGGTGTTAATTTACTCTTTCCCAATGTTCCACCAATCGAGTCTATTACTGGTGTTAATTTACTCTTTCTCAATGATCCACCAATCGAGTCTATTACTGGTGCTATTTCATTCGTTCATAATGCTCCACCAAGTGAATATGAAGAGTTGAGTTCTTCATTATGTCAGATAATTGCACGTTGAGATATTGTTGTGTTAATGAACATTATCTTTTTCGTGGCGACGTTTAAATAACAAAAGTTGTTCTTCACTTGGTCATGCGATCGACACGACTACAGGATATTGTATTACTTCACTTGTCGAAGTAATGCTTACTGATGATGGATAGAAAACCAGTGGACATTCAAGAAATATTTTGAATCTCCATTAAAAAAAAACACCATCATCACCATTATTGTTTTTTGTTTGTTTTTGCTTAAGCGATAATCATTGTGAATTACCTTTCGCTGTCAGCAGGTAGCTCTTGACACATGCACAAGTCCTCCTTAGTTGTGATGTTTTTAGTGAAGCAAACTGTACCTCCATATGGAAATTCTTGGCAAAATCCTCCTGTATTCTAACGTTGCTTCTCTACAACAGTGTTGGGGAAAATGGCCCACTGGTTATATGCGGCTCGTAGAGCCCTATTTTGCTAGCCCTTCAGGGTAATCTAAAAGTACTAGATGCGTTGGCCCAAGAGCTCTAAATGCTGCATGAGCTTCTAAGTACTTATAGAAAAAATGAATTTGACGAGTCAGCACAAGTCTTCCTCAGTTTCTGTTTTTAGTAAAGTAAACTGTACCTCAGTATGAAAATTATTGGCACAATACTCCTGTAGTCTGTCATTGCTTTCAAAAATGGTGGCACAGTGCAAACACTAGAACTATGATTATTACGTATATGTGTGTTCTCAATGGCGACCTACGGCTGCGAAACATGGACAATAAATAAAACTACAGCCAAGATAATAAGAGATTTTCGAAATGAAGTGCTATAGAAGAGTCCTGAGAATACTATGGACACCAAGGAAAACCAACAAAGACGTGATAAGAAAATCAACGTTCAAGAAGGCTGGCTGTTAGATGCTATATTAATAAGGAAGTTGGCTTTTTTTCGTCCATGTGAGGATACACGATGGAATGAAAAGAGTTTGTTGGAATGGGAGATAGAAGGCAGAATAGGCAACGGTCGACCACGACGTCGCTGAACAAGAAAGATTCAGGATTGCATGCACATGTCGCTAGAGGAAGCGGGACAACTTTGCCAGAGACCGCGCAGATTTCAGGAGATTCATAAGGAAGACTACGTTCTGTAAAGAATACGTCACATGACATGACAAACTGTAAATCTTATTGTGACGTACGCCCTTTTAACGGTGGACTTAAGTCCAATTTGATTATTTCTTAGACTTTAACACACACAAATAGTGGATTTCGCGGTTTTCGTAATCCGTTCGTCGCTATGTTACCAGCATTACTGCACACACTACATTACTATAAATACTTCCCTCTGTGCTCCATGATCTTCTCAGGGTATGCAGATTGAAAAACCCAGTCAAATGATAATTACGTGATTTTCCGATCTTACCAGGCAGTAAACATTTGTTCCCTTCACGTCTGGCCACTTCCATCTCTATTATCTTCTGTTTTTGTCTTTTTATTTGTTATTTATCACTTTAATCTTCCTGGTCTTCATTCTAGACACCAATTGAAATGCAGAGATAACAGATGAACTGCAGAGATAACAGATGAAATGCAGAGATAACAGATGCTATAAAAGTAACCATATTTGTAAAGTTTATTTGTAAACTTTATAACTTATTTTATTTTATTTTATAATATTCAATTTACCATACGGTACATAGTTTTACTGCAGTCTCTTGTTCATTCAATAACTCTCCATAACGTAATCACAACCATTCACATTACGTTTTCCTGATCATTATTTCTAGGGATCCAAACCAAGCCCCTGGGGAGTTACCTCTACCGGAATGGCCAATATTTAAGCACAACGAACAGTTGTATCTCAAACTAAGTGTGGAATCGCTTGCATCAAGACATCCATGGGGACAAGGTCCTCGCACTCAGCATTGCGCTTTTTGGGATGAGTACTTGCCCAAACTAGTACGCGAGACATGTAAGTAGATAAAGGCGTATGTGTGTATATATATGCTAGTTCACGATATGTGTAAGCCGACGAATGCGTGTATATTCAATCTATTACACATTTACAACTAAACGAATGTGTGTGTGAGTGTACATATATCAGCTGGTATATCAGATTTATATATAGATAATGTGTGCGTGTGTATATATATACAAACTAGTATACCAGACTAATATCTAGACTAATGTATGTTTATATGTATGTATATACATAGAAGCTTGCTCGAGAGATTTTTATATAAACGAAAGTGTATACGTATAGTGTACATACAAGAGGAAATAGTAAGTAGACTAATATGTGTAACATATATATAACAAGCATATATATAACATATATATAACAATATATAACAAGCTATAGTGTATGAAATTTGTGAGCAGAAGATTGTGTATGTGCATATATATATATATATATATATATATATATATATATATATATATATATATATATATATATATATATATATATATATATATATATATATATATATATATATATATATATATATATATATATATATATATATATAATGTACGCGGAATGACCAATGCTTATCACCTTATCTCCCTTCATAAGATATATATATATATATAGCATGCGCAGTGGGCATACTCCTGGATTAAATATGTACCTCCTATATATGTTTGAGTTACTATATCCATTTTTTACAACTTATCTTTTGTACTCAATATCGGTTTAGGTCAATTAAGTATTGGATTCTAATCTCAAAGACCTTCAATTCGAATCACAAATAAGGAGATTCATGAATGTAAGGAGTTAACGACTGTCCAACTACATTTGCTCAGTCATTTGCGACGTGGAATAAAGCTCTTTGTATCTATTAAGAAGAATATTCCGGACCAGTTGTCATCTTCCGCCTCAGAACAGAACATAAATATTAACATCACACGTGGACAGATACCACTGACTACATTTGTCTATGATATTCTATGGCGCATATTTCAAGGATTATAGCGAATTTGACATTCTAAGGCGAACACACTGTCATAAAGAAAGATCACTACAAGTAAAACAGTATGGACATATGTGTGAATTACAAAGCAGAGTAAAGTTTATAGAAGAGATAAAATGACAGATATAGACACATTCTAGGCGAAGGATATAAAATAAAAGATTGTCAAGGGAATACACCAACACATTAACATGAACTGAAAGTAAAATTCCACCACCTGACATTGCAAAGTCATTTCAGGGTTGGCAATATTTATCAGTCAAATGTTTTTATTGTAACACGTTCCGTCTAGTGGTTGCAAGCTTGGTATGGCCATCTTTAATATCAATTTATTTACAACAATATACCTTTCATGACAAGTGCTTAAGTAAAAGTAATTGTTCACAGCCTGGAAGAGTTTGAGATCATGGTGTTTGATGTGTATTGTTATTTCAACAACATCATGCTAAGTGTGGAATTGTCAGTTGCACAACGAACAACTATATTCTCCGAGATGTTTGTTCCGGCATAGGTGAGGCTGAGTTTACCCTCGAGTCGTTTTTTTGATCTAAAGATCTTCACTTCTACTGATAATCTAACCGCATAACGCCGGAATAGGAATTCCGTGATCAAGCTAATAATCTGTATATACTCATTCAGTGTACGAGCTACTGATCTGTATAGACTCATTCAGTGTACGAGCTACTGATCTATATAGACTCATTCAGTGTATGAACTACTGATCTGTATAGACTCTTTCAGTGTACGAACTACTGATCTGTATAGACTCATTCAGTGTACGAGCTACTGATCTGTATAGACTCATTCAGTGTACGAGCTACTGATCTGTATAGACTCATTCAGTGTACGAGCTACTGATCTGTATAGACTCATTCAGTGATGGAGCTAATGATCTGTATATGCTACCTGAAATATTTGTACCAGACTTGAGTTTGCATATTAAATGTATATCTAGTTCTGAAACTTTCAGAAGACATCTTGCTCGCGTTCGCCAGCAATCAAATATTAAGGGATATCCATAAATTACGTCAATAACTTTTATTTTCATTTATTAAACCTTCTCCATTGTAAAAAATAATGTCAAGAATTCAGAGACCCTCCATACCGTGCGTAATTATGTTAAAGAAATGTTAGCCCCACCCCTAAAAGAATTATTAGAAAAAGTACGAAAAAAGATTTTTATAAAGATATTCGTGCATAAAAACAGTATTGTTGATGTCAAACTTTGGTCAAATTCTCCCTCTTTTCAACAACTGTCAAACTGTTTCAAACCGGCTCCTCCCCTCTTCTAATGGTTGACTTAATTTATGAACAACCCCTTAGTAGAAATTGTCTTTTATAAGCAGCCTTGCTAAGAAATACCTTAGTAGAAGCAGAAGAAAATACTTTGTCTTTTACAACCTTAGTACACAAGGACACAACCAACTCCGCAGTCACATGTATACAAAGTTCAAGATTGGCAACACGGCCATGTTTATATGTGGTCAGGCAGCACAGAGTGCCAAACATATACTTCAAGAGTGTTCTGAGCATGAAACGCTGAGACAGACATATTGGCCAGAAGAAACAACACTGGAATCAAAGCTCTATGGGACACTGTATGAACTACAAAAGACAGTGAGTTTTATTCAGGAGACAGAATTACAGATATAGACATGTTTCAAGTGAACGAAAGATGAAGAACAACAACCTTAGTGAGAGTGAATCTCTCACATGGCGAGCAACTTGAGCCAGATTAATTCATTTATGAGATAAATCGATGCCATCTTATGAGATAAAATACAGACGAAGAGGCCAGTAGCCGCTGATACCCATCATTTACGTATTTGTACTATGTTAACTCTACGAATAGAGCAGTACGTCTAATTATAATCACTAAAATGTCAAAAATAAACTAAATCAATAGATTCTTGAGTTGTAATCATCAAAAAATGGACTCCAATTGTGAACAATAAAGAAACGGAAGTAAAAGGTTAAAGGTTATAGATAATGGATCTATAGAAGAATGCTAAGACGATAAAGGTCGACTGAAGATTAAGAATGGTAGATGAATAATATCAGAAAGAGACCACCACCGAAGACGGATGTGTTGGGCCATTGGCGCAAATAAAACGGCAACACAACGCATTTCCATTCTCTGGACTACATTCAACTGGAAATTTTGTAGAATCATTGCCTGTTACAAGAGAAATCCAGTGGGAGTTTGAGAATAAAAAATGAAGAGGAAGAAGAAGAAGAAGGAGACCAACTTCATTATTTGGCCACTTTATGAGACAGTTTGTTTGGAAAAAAGGTGGTTAAAAGTTATCGATATATTGATAAATAGAAGAATGCTAAGAAGATTAAGGTCGACTAGGAAAACAAAAGAAAGAATGGAAGATATATTAAGATGTATATCAAAAAGGGTTAAAGTTATCGATATATGGATCTATACAAGAATGCTAAGAAGATTAAGGTCGAGTAAGAAAACAAAGGGAATAGTGGAAGATGATTAATATCAACAAAGACCAACTTCATTATTTGGCCACTTTATGAGACAGCTGGTATGGTGAAGATAATTACAGTAGGAATGATTGACTAAATGAAAGGCTGGTGACGACATCGTGAGAAAATAGTTTAACATCGTGGAAACGCAGAGTCAACAACAATCCTTACTCATGATGCTGAAAAAAAAATTATTCAGGAGATCCATGTTCATCAAAGTAATCGATACGACTCTTGGTGATTAGTCAATCTATTCTTGAAGTGAAATCATCAATAGCAGGATGAAGTGTCAATACTCTTATAACTAACCAATGATATAAGTGACATATGCATAACAAATCTACGGTTTAATTGAACTTTTATGACTGGCTTAAGCTGTACGTGAACTTTTGTGATCGAATTACAATGCAAGTAACATCTGCTTAACCAACGTACAGTTCAAGTGACAACTGCACAACTACCCTTTGAGGAAAATGAACTTTCACGGCTGTTACGCTGCAAATGAACTTTTATGGCTAAGTTACAGAGTAAATAAACTTTTAGGGCTGAATTACACTGTAAATTATTTTCCTTCATTTTCTTCCTCTGCCTTCGTTCTCAAACTCCTGCAGATTAGCAGGATGTAGTCCAGAGATTATAATGCTATGTGTCTTGATTTACAGCTTGGTTTCGATATGAGCACCTTTAGGCCAGGTACATCTGACTTTAACATTGCTTCAGATCATTTGACCCCATATGTTATGTACAGCCAACTCCAACCCACACATCTCGTTAATCGCCTCTAGTATATCATTCATTCATTCATTTTCCTTCTCCGCTGAAGTTAGCGCATATGGCAGAAGTTAGATCTCTCCAATTCTGTCTGTTCAAAGCTTTTCTGTGCAGTTCTTGAATAGTATGGATATATGTTTTTACTTGGATGACTTTAATCCTGCAAGCATCATATTACAAAGAATTTTACCAGGTAGAAGATCTACCTCTAGCAGAACACAGTGCTTTTATTCTTTGCTCCCCTATAGGGCAACAGTAACACAGGGTAGCAGCTATTGATGCACGATCGACTTATTATGAAAGTGAATGCTGCATGACCAGGACATGATGCATGGCATGTTTTAACTATTAAAGCTAACATTAATTATTTTTTTTAATGCACCGAAGTCTGGTATTCCTCGTTTTCAAGCTAAACCGTTTGCCTGTTTTTGAGCATGATGTTGCTTAACTTCATTGTGCAGACGCTGAAACAGAACGACTGGGTGTAAAGGTAAGGAACTTGATAGCATTTTAAAACTATAATGTGATATCAATTTGACAAAAGTTGAAACAATTCTTGTTTAATTGTAGATTGTTAAACTATTTGCACACATACAGTTTTTCAGCAATTCTAATATCCCCACAAGTAATGTGTAGCTCGGTCTTAATTTGTGTAATAATTGAGGTTAGACTACTTCCACAATTATAATAGAAACAGAATTAGTTTAATGTTTGGCGACTAGATTATTTCCATACTTTAGTAGACAAAATTATACTATTGTTTGTGACTCGACTATTTCCACAACTATAGTCGACACAATTATAGTGGCAACTCGACTATCTCCAAATCTTAATGATTTGACTATTTTTATAACTAACGTATAGACAAACCAGAAAGGCATGATTACTCGATTATTTCAGAAATCGATGTAGATACGAAATAGTATTTATATTTATTGACTCAACTATTTATACATCTAAATTAGAAATTGAATACGAATAATATTAGATGGCACAATATTTTCCACGACTAAAATTAGAGACGAAATGTTGCCGACATATGTAAATTAAGTTTATTTCCACAATTAATGTAGAAACGAAATATTATTGAAGTGTTTTGACTGTTATTTCCACAACTAACGTAGAGAGGAAATTTTGAAGTATACTAATCCTGCTATTTCCACAACTACAGTAGCATGCTGCGCACGCACTAATATCAGATATGCATGTCACATTAACCTGTGATTCTATATATTAAACTGCCGAAATTTAAAACATATATAATGAACATTCATCGTATATTACTGCCTATGTCAATATGTTTGCTGCATCGTATATTACTGCCTATGTCAATATGTTTGCTGCATCGTATATTACTGTCTATGTCAATATGTTTGCTGCATCGTATATTACTGTCTATGTCAATATGTTTGCTGCATCGTATATTACTGTCTATGTCAATATGTTTGCTGCATCGTATATTACTGTCTATGTCAATATGTTTGCTGCATCGTATATTACTGTCTATGTCAATATGTTTGCTGCATCGTATATTACTGTCTATGCCAATATGTTTGCTGCATCGTATATTACTGTCTATGTCAATATGTTTGCTGCATCGTATATTACTGTCTATGTCAATATGTTTGCTGCATCGTATATTACTGTCTATGTCAATATGTTGGCTGCATCGTACATTACTGTCTATATCAAGATGTTTTCTGTTTGTTGACACTTCACAGTCAATGAATCAATGAATGTATGGCAGTACGTATTTTTCAGTTTGTTGAAACTTCACAGTCAATGAATCAATGAATGTATGGCAGTACGTATTTTTCAGTTTGTTGACACTTCACAGTCAATGAATCAATGAATGTATGGCAGTACGTATTTTTCAGTTTGTTGACACTTCACAGTCAATGAATCAATGAATGTATGGCAGTACGTATTTTTCAGTTTGTTGACACTTCACAGTCAATGAATCAATGAATGTATCGCAGTACGTTATTTTCGGTTCTATTCGAGTAGATTTATCATTGTCAGCAACATTCTATAAGCCAGGTCATGTGTTTCAAGTTTTCATCTATCAGTGCAAGCAAAGATCTCCATATCGAAGTATAGGATATTGGATTGGAGACGACACGGCAAGGGTTGGTTATAAACACAAGCAGTATTCGTATATTTATTTTCTATCTCTAGTTTTGAAAATTGTCTCCAAGACATTATAGCTAATTAACAGATTTTCACCAGTATAGTTCAAAAACGTATTATAAAACATAGGCAGATATAAATAGTAAAGCATCTGGAATGACAATACCGTTCTCGAAGATCTTGACTACGCAGATGACCTGGCCCGTTTGAGCGCAAACCACACAGATGCTCAATATAAGCTTGACAATCTCCAACACTACTCAAATCAGATAGGGTTGAAAATCAACACATCAAAAACTCATATACTAGATTTTACGAGATCCAACGACAACATAGAAATTCAAAATGTTCCATTATTAAAAGTCAACAATTTTACATATTAAGGCACCAATCTAGCTTTGGATGGTGACTCATCAAAAGAAATTTTACACCGTATTGCCCATGCAGCGGGCGCTTTCAATAAACGACGTAACATCTGGACTTCAAACACACTAAGAAACACCACAAATTCAGGTTGTTTAACTCCAACATCATCCCTATTCTATCCTATGGATGCGAAAGTTGGAAAGCCACAAAAGCCACAGATAAGAGACTAGACTCCTTTGAAAACAAATGCCTACGTACCATTCTGAATGTTAAGTGGAGTGACTTTAAATCTAACACTACTATAAGAGAGGAAAGCAAACAAACCTATATATCTTCCGTCATTAGACAAATGCGTTGGACTTACATCGGCCATGTTCTCAGAATGAACAGCCTAAGAATTCCCCAGCAGTCACAATATTGGGTGCCACCTGGAGTAAGAAGAAGAGGGAGACCTAGAGAAACTCTACGAAGAACCATTAATAGAGAAGGCATGTCAATGAACCTAAACAACACGCAACAATTGAAAGACCTGCCAAAACAAAGACAGAAATGAAAAGCTATGGTTTCTGCCCTATGCGCCGCCTATGGTCCAAGAGGAACATAACATAATATAACATCTGGACCGACACAACGCGTTAGAAATGTGAGGTGAAATGTTAACCTATTACCGTTTATACTCCTAATAAAACACATATTGTAAATGTTCGTGTTTACAAATAACATTTTCCGTGACGTCATATTTCTGTGGAGCATGCCTTATATCTATAGAGCCGCTGTGCAATTCAATTTCCACGTGTCATAGATTATTCCCGTGTGTCAAAAACCATCTATAAATGTATGCTTGTCTGAGTTAGTTCAGTTTCTCTTTGGATGTGTCACTTTTTCAGTTCCGTTCTGTGATTGTATCTTCTTGTATGTGATGTATCCACGACTCTCCATGTGTGTGTGTGTGTGTGTGTGTGTGTGTGTGTGTAATTCCATTTATTTCTCTATATTCCTTTGCCAGTGTTTATGCGTATCTATATGTGTATTTACATGTAAACATCCGCTAGTGTATATGTATATGTCAGCTCTGTATGTATATCTATGTGTCAGTGTCTGTGTAAATCTATCTTTGCATGTGTTTGCCAAAGTCCGAATTTGTGTATGTACAAGTATATGTCATATGTTCGTGTATATGTCATATGCTCGTGTATATGTCATATGTTCGTGTATATGTCATATGTTCGTGTATATGTCATATGTTCGTGTATATGTCCATGCCAATCAGTTTTGTATTTATATGCATATGCTTCTTGTATGTGTATGTAATTGCCATTATGTGTCCGTTATTATTCTGTACATATGTGAGTATTACTGTGTGTATTCTTAATATTTTATTCATATAAAATAATTTCATATGTACATGAGAGTAATATTTGTACAGGCATGTTGGTAAAATTAGTTCATGCAGATGGGACTTTAGAGCGCCAAGAGTGGCTGAAAGTCTCTTCCTTGCCGAGATGAGACTTGAGTGTGCCTCTGGTGATTGAAAAAAATCCTGGCCGATATCACCGACATACGAACATGGATACTCTCCGCAAGTTAAATATAGATCTAATGGGCGTCTGTGGCTATGTCGATTTGACACAAAATAGCGGCAAACAGACCATTTTTCTTGAGAGTCGTTAGCTTTGAGGTTGGTGACCAGCAGGGCCGTATATACGTTCTAATTAAAAGGGATGGGGGTGTTACCTGCTACCAAAAAAATATATTTCAATAATAAGAAAAGACACTCGTGCGTTTTCTTTTGTAACTAGACACATCTTCCGAGTGATGAAAAATTGGATGTATCTTTTGTGAAAAAATCGCTAAAAGTGGGGTGGGGTTGGTTTGTGCACCCCTCCCCTTTTTCATGTTCCTAGTACTGAAAGTCACGACCCGATTTGCTAAGGTAACGGGGAGGTGTTGAATTCCCTTAATTCCCCTCCTCCTCCCTTATCAACGGGCATGGCGACCAGTTATAAGTATGGGAACCATTTCTTTCTCCCGGCTGGCCTACTAGCAATATGGCTCCAGACGTCCAACATTAAGTTGTATAAATATATTCATGTTATAGTCATGCCACTTCTAATAAAAACCTTGATGCATCCTATACTATCCCTCTAACTTTCGTCTTCTCTTGCAGCTAACATCAGCGATGTGGAGAAAGAGTGGAAGAAACAGTTTCACGAGTGGAAGACACACTACATCGTGGACTGGAAGACACAGTTTGATAACTTCCTCAGCAGCTACCAGAGGAGGATGGGCACTTGCGGCGGAGGAAGGCCATGAGATGCAGACGTGTACAGCTGTATTACATAAGGAGTATTGCTATTAATTAATAGATGTTTACATCAGTGAATAAGAATGACATACGTTTTGGGGCCTGGCATCTGAGGATTAATGGGAGTTTTATGATGATTAGATGGGCTGGATCTGATGATGGCGTGTGGCCTCATATCTTATGTTTACCAGGGTCGAATTTTAAAATAGCTGGAGGCTTTGTATACTATGATGCTTAAGTCATCCTTGTATCATGACAGCTGAAGGTCTAGTATCTAATGAGGATTAGAACTAGTATCATGATAGCTGAAGGTTTAGTATCCAGTGAGGATTAGAACTAGTTTCATGATAGCTGAAGGTCTAGTATCTAATGAGGATTAGAACTAGTATCATGATAGCTGAAGGTCTAGTATCTAATCAGGATTAGAACTAGTATCATGATAGCTGAAGGTCTAGTATCTAATGAGGATTAGAACTAGTATCATGATAGCTGTAAACATGAAGGTTAGGACATTGTATTACCATAATTGGAACTTAACACTTATACGAATAAGAGATTGCTGTTAAGATTTATGAGAAATATGTAATGAGGACCTTTTTTCCATTGGGTGGTTGTATATATGATTATGTTATGCAGTTTGTAGTATGATATTTGGAGTCCGTGTACAATGCTCGGTAGGGAGTGGGTGCACGTATCATGATATATGGGGGGGTATTATATGATGTTAGATTAATGTTTTTTATTATTATAATTGTAGGTCTTGTTTTGTAAGTTAATTAAAGGACTTCCATTATGACAGCTTGGAACTTTTATCGTGATAACTGTTTGATTTGAATGTCAAAGGTTAGAATTGTGTATTGTAACTGTTGTAGGTCGTTTGTCATAAAGCAGGCATGATCTTATATTACAGTATCTGATTTTCTATCTTGCCATGGTTACTGACTTTTCTCACAATAGCTGGATGATTCATATCACAATGGTTGTTTAAAATCTGGTATATAATAGTTCAATGCCTTGTATGTTTAATAGATCAATATGAATTAGGAGCAGCAGATATTTTTGTAATCATGTTATGCATTTTTAAAATATTGTAGGGCTGGTGGTGGGGTTCTCCGTAGTTTTATTTGATGTCCAGAAGATTAAAACTCATCGGTGTCAGGAACGTGTGGTAGACTAAAACTCATCGGTGTCAGGAACGTGTGGTTAATTAAAACTCATCGGTGTCAGGAACGTGTGGTTGACTAAAACTCATCGGTGTCAGGACCGTGTGGTTGACTAAAACTCATCGGTGTCAGGAACGTGTGGTAGACTAAAACTTATCAGTGTCAGGAACGTGCGGAAGACAAACTCATCGGTGTCAGGAACGTGTGATTGATTAAAACCTATCGATGTCAGGACTCATCACTAAAAATCATCGGTGTCAGGAACGTGCGGTGGATTAAAACTCAACGGTGTCAGGAACGTGCGGTAGACTTAAACTCACCGGTGTCAGGAACATGTGGTAGATTAAAACTCATCGGTGTCAGGACTCATCACTAAAACTCATCGGTGTCAGGAACGTGCGATAGACTAAAACTCACCGGTGTCAGGAACATGTGGTAGACTAAAACTTATCGGTGTCAGGAACATGTGGTAGACAAAAACTCATCGGTGTCAGGAACATGTGGTAGACTAAAACTTATCGGTGTCAGGAACATGTGGTAGACAAAAACTCATCGGTGTCACGACTCATCACTAAAACTCATCGGTGTCAGGAACGTGCGGTATACTAAAACTTATCGGTGTCAGGAACGTGCGGTAGACTAAAACTTATCGGTGTCAGGAACATGTGGTAGAATAAAACTTATCGGTGTCAGGAACGTGCGGTAGATTAAAACTCACCGGTGTCACGACTCATCACTAAAACTCATCGGTGTCAGGAACGTGCGGTAGACAAAAACTCATCGGTGTCAGGAACATGTGGTAGACTAAAACTTATCGGTGTCAGGAACGTGCGGTAGATTAAAACTCACCGGTGTCACGACTCATCACTAAAACTCATCGTGCGGTAGACTAAATCTTATCGGTGTCAGGAACGTGCGATAGACTAAAACTTATCGGTGTCAGGAACATGTGGTAGAATAAAACTTATCGGTGTCAGGAACATGTGGTAGAATAAAACTTATCGGTGTCAGGAACTTGTGGTAGAATAAAACTTATCGGTGTCAGGAACGTGCGGTAGATTAAAACTCACCGGTGTCACGACTCATCACTAAAACTCATCGGTGTCAGGAACGTGTGGTAGATTAAAACTCATCGGTGTCAGGAACGTGTGGTAGATTAAAACTCATCGGTGTCAGGAACGTGCGGAAGACAAAAACTCATCGGTGTCAGGAACGTGTGGTAGATTAAAACTCATCGGTGTCAGGAACGTGCGGAAGACTAAACTCAACGGTGTCAGGACTCATCACTAAAACTCATCGATGTCAGTACTCATCACTAAAACTAATCGGTGTCAGGAACGTGCGGTAGACTAAAACTCACCGGTGTCAGGACTCAACACTAAAGCTCATCGGTGCCCGGACCGTAGTGTAGATTTTCTCAGTACATTTCAAGTCTTCGAAATGCCGACCCCACAATGTATTTTTATTGGGGCCGCCTGATGTGACAACCTCTCTGCATCATAGCACAGCACGGTCCTGATCAGTGAACAACGTTTTCATAATTCCTACTCAAAGAAGATATTATATAGATGAAGTGGTGCGGGGCTTCCCCAAGAGGCAAACTACAGTGTATAGACATACCTTCTGCTAAGGGTTTACTGTTGCCTGGTAGTTGATCTGGGGAGGGGGGACTAGTGGAAGCGTCAGAACATCCGTGTGTGGTCAGTGTATCATGACATCCGATGTCTTGTAACTTAAGAAAATTAGTGATCTTCGATTATTATAAAGACATATATCAAAATAATCCTACTATTTATCATATATTTTACTCGCTCCACTGATGATAGTATATATCATATGTTACTGGCCCCACTGATGATACTATCTATCATATCATTAACTCGTTCCGCTGATAATACAATCTATCATATGAATTACATGTTACACTGATGATACTATCTATCATATCAGTTACCCTTTTCAACTGATGACAGTTCAATACTTTGTAAACTTCTTATTATTATTCCTCTTCTGCGTTCGTTCTCAAACTCCTGCAGATCAGCAGGATGTAGTCCGGAGAACGGAATGCGTTGTGTCATAGTTTACAATTTGTAATCTGATAATTGTGAGCCTCGTACTACGATAGCTTGGAGCCATTTAGGGGATGTCCATAAATTACGTCAACAATTAGAGGGTAAGGGGGAAGGACATTTGTTGACAATGGAGAGGTGTTGATAAAAGTTGACGCCAACAAAACTGTTTTTATACACCAATAAAATTATTTGAACTTGACAAATAAATATTATATAGACATCCTCTACAATATAATATATACGGATATGACGTCACAGAATCGGATATCCCTGTATATCATACTTGTTACAGGCTTTGTATATTATAATGGCAGCTTACTACAACCGTACACATGTAGAAAGAACAGATGTGTGAACACATGCATGTGTCTTTATAACTGTCTATGTCGCAGACTATTTCACATTTTTTATCATATTATGTTTGACATTATATTTTACATAATATTTCACATTATAATGATAGATATATATAGTTCGTACCGTAGCTTATAGTGTTTAGACTATAATCTTTCTATAATTTTCACATATGGCATGTATGACATGTCTTGCATTGGAAATATACGTGCAGTATTATTAGTAGCATTATTATAAGTTTGTCATCTATGTCAACAAAAGGAACATCCACTCCCAGACAGTGTGTCATCTATTTATGTTATAACAAAATATTTGTTTAAACATTTCTTTTCACTTAAATAAAATTGACATCTGTGTCTATGCTACGTCTTTCTGACGTTTTACTAGTGGAATTGTACTCTTTGCAACATTGTAGTTTTGTGACATTGCACTCCTTGTAACATATTACTCCCTGTTACATTGTAATCTTTGTCAATCCGAGAGGGGATTTACTTAACAATATTAGAAAAAGAATATTTATTTTTTTGGACACGTTATGAGACAGGGAAATCGTGAGATCATAGTTACAACGTGCAAGATATAAGGCAAAAGAGATCAAGGAAATGGTGAGAAAATATTAGATAGCCTGACATTGTGTCATTGCACAGGGTCAACGGCGATCCTGATAAAAAATATTGGAAATTAATGGTTGTGTAGAGCTATGGTCGCCTACGCCATTCGGCATGGTACCTGATGATGATGAGCATCCAAGACATATTTTCCAATAAACAGATCCACATAGATGAAGCATTCGGCACGGCACCTGATGATGGTGAACATCCAAGGCATATTTTATAGTAAATAGACCCATATAGATGAAGCATTTAGAAAGACTGTCGCGCACCAGAATAATAAAGCGTATCTAGGCAATGAAGTACAAGAAAGTAGAACAGAAGGAAAGCGCGTACGTACATGTGTATCTCAACATTTGTTACTCTCTTTATTGTCTAGTTTATAGTTCATATTTATCTCAACATGGTGTTACTCTCTATATTGTCTAGTTTATAGTTCATATTTATCTCAACATGGTGTTACTCTCTATATTGTCTAGTTTATAGTTCATATTTATCTCAACATGGTATTACTTCCTAAATTACCTTATTAGGCTAAGCTGAAAGTTTACAGAGCAGTCGTACTTCCAGTGCTGTTATATGCTAGTGAAATATGGACTGTGTATAGACGTCATGTGAAAAACTCAATCACTATCACACAACTAGTCTCAGAAAAGTTATGAACATCAGATGGCAAGACAAGATTCCAGCTACCACTGTCCTTGATAGAACTGATATCCCCAGCATTGACACTATTCTGATGCAAACATAGATTCGTTGGGCAGGTCATTTGGTGCCTCTTGTCTGCCAAAGATACTTCTCTATGGTGAGCTGGAGAAGGGTACACGAAATCAAGGTGGACAAAAGAAACGCTACAAGGACTGGCTAAAGACCTCACTGAAAGTCTTTGAAATAGACCAAGATACATGGAAAGAACTTACACAAAATAGATCTACATGACGTTGTACAGTCAAAAAGAGCGCATCATCTTGTGAAAAGAGGAGAAATGCAGCAGCTCAACAGCGGAGAGTTGCTAGAAAGTCACAAACTACAGAAGAAGATAGCAAGGCAATCACGGACATAAAATGATTACTTGAAGAAAACAGATTAGGAAAATGAGGAGACTACATGTATACCGGGAGATAAGAAAGCATTCTGATTACAGAAATGATGAAGTTTGTAATCAAAGCCGCACGGCCGCATACCAAACATAGATTACAAAGATTTGTGAATGACTGAGAAAAATGTATTATAGTAAATTCCCTCTAATCCAGTAGACAAATAACCGAATTCCCAGGCAACCGGCATTCAGAGTAAAACGTTAAAAAAAAATTAAAAATACATTTTCAAATGGTTCAACTTTGGCGCCAAATTTTGCTTGTATGGGCAGCTAGTTAGTTGTCGAGTAGTTTTGTTTCCAATTTATCATGTTTTATATATAAGTTTTATCAGAGCGCTGTAACCCATCTATTGCACTGTCTGCAGCTGGTAAACGCAAAAGAGTAGTATCCTATGACGTATTATCTCCAGAACGTTGAACGTTGTCTTCCCAGTGAACCCCCTTAACCTCTTTCTGCCTTGGGTCATGCGGCTTGCAATTTCCAAAGACGTATTCATGTTATCTTTAGTGTCCCCCTTCCATCTCCTTGGTCTGCCCTTTCTCCTTCCATGTGTTCTGCCCTCATAATTTGTCTTTCTAAACAGTCGTGTCTCTTTATATGTTCAAACAGGTGTAGTTTTCTATTTGCTAATGTGTTTAGGCCTATAATAGGTCTATCTAGAAAATAATCATAAATCTTTAATAGGTTATGAAATAAAGCACTCGTGCAAAAATATGAAGTCTATATATTCAGTAATTACGGAGAAAATAGACAATATCGGTGGACAATATTTATGAATTCACTATAGTAACCAACACTCTGCCACCTTCAATGTTCATAATATCTGAGTTTCTCGTGTTTTTTTTTCCTTCAATGAGATTCTAAGTATCTTTCTGAAGCATTTTATCTCCAATGCGTTGATCTTCTTTGCTGCTGTTTTACTTGGGTCCATGTTTCAATTCCGTATGTTGCAACGGGAAAAATAAATGTTCTTAGCATTAGCAGTTTCGTGTATATATATATATATATATTTTTTCCATATGTTTTTCAATCGCCTTATTTTACAGTTTGCCATTGCTAATCTTTCTTATCTCTGTCATGCAGTCACGTGCATCGTTGATGTGTGTTCCTAAGTATTTGAATGTATCCACACTCTCTATCTCAATATTATCTGTTATGATTTTTGGTTGTTGTAGTGTTACATCTGTTGACATTATTTATTTTTTGGGGGATTTTTTTGCGCGGTTAAATATCAGTTTTGTGATTCGTTGTATTTATGTGTCAGAAGAACAGGAGATAAACATAAACATACAGGGAGAGAAACTACAACAAGTAAAACAGTATCAATATCTTGGACACATAGTCACAAATGATGGCAGATGTGAAACAGAAGTTAAAAGGAGAATAGGAATGGCTAAAAGTACCTTCAATGGCATGAGGAAATTATTAATATCTATACAAATTACAAACAAGTTAAAAATGAGAATTATAAAATGCTACATCTATTCCATATTAATGTATAGCTCAGAAACATGGACACTAAATAAACAATTAGAAGACAAAATTGATGCCTTTGAGATGTGGGTATATAGAAGAATAGGGAGAACATCATGGAAAGAGAAGAAAACAAATAAAGAGGTTCTAAAGACACTTAATATTAAGAAAGAACTACTAAGAGAAATAAAGATCAGGCAAATAAAATACTTTGGACACATTAAAAGACATGACACTCTATTGAAGACCTTACTTGAGGGTAAAGTCAAAGGGAAGCGAGCAAGAGGTAGGCAGAGATACAAGTGGGAGAGTAACATTACACGATGGACAGGTTACAGTCTAGCAGAGTGCACCACCAAGACAAGAGACAGGAGATGTTGGAGATACGTTGCAGCCAACCTTCGTTGCGGAGACGGCACTTGATGATGATGTATTTATGTGTGTTCTTGGTTTGTTTTGTTAGTCCCTTTATATCATTTGAAAGAGTCACAGTCTCGATTGCGTATCGTAGTTCAGTGATTTCAAAATCACCGATGTTTAAAGCGTGGTAGTGAGTACTGTTTACATCTTCTCTAGCATTCCTCATTATATAAGAGAGTAGTACTCACTGTTTAATAAAAGATGGATATATGTTCGCGTCGATAGAAGAATACAAGTGTAAGAGACGAATGGATATAGCATGGAATTTTCTATTTCATACAAGAAGGCACGCAACAACAAACTGATATTCTCCCTGAAGTCAGAGAGTCGAAAAGCAGTCAAAGGATGGCATACGTTGCATTGAGTTCGAAATGACGACAATTAAAAAAATGTATTTCCTATTAAACAATTGTATAGTAAGTACATATTGAAAATAAATATATAAACAAATGGTTAAATAGCAAGTTTACGTTGAACAATGCACAGGATTGAAGTTTCTACCAAAAAGTATTTGTCAAAACAGAGATTAACAAACAGGCAGAAACCACAAAATCAAACAGAGGTACACGCAAGCAATGTAGGTCCGGAAAACAATTTTACAAAAAAAGGAAATGTGACGGACATAGAAACGAAGGAAATATCGATTACATGACAGGGAGTACAGTATGATTTGCGAAGAAATTGTAAAAATGAAATCAAAAGTATTAATATATAGATGTATTTTAGATAATAGATAACAAAACAAACTCTTAGCAGGATCTGATGCGTGATTGTCTATAGTACGCAACATATTATAGGCCGAAACTACGTTACAAGACAGCAAGAACGGTCACGTGAACAAGGTTTGAGTGAGCTGGGATATTTAACACATTTTTATATATATTTTTTTCAATACATTTATAAATGTAATCATTCTGATATTTTGACAATATTTAGTTGCCGTACGGATCACATTTTTACTGTAGTCTCCCAGTCACGTTTGCTTGATAAAATATCAAAAGGGGTATGCATCTCTGTCTTCATGATGGTAGATAAAAAAAAAAAGGATATCCAGAGGAAAATGAATATTCAAGAATCGAATATGTTCTTATCCAGAGACGATCAGATATACGGAAAATTCAGTTATCCGTAAACCTTCCTGTCCCAGTTGTACCAGATAACAGGCAGTTTATTGTGGATAATAATGTAAGATCAGAAACGAGAAGATTCGGGGAGAGTACGGAGCATTATCTTATTAGTCTAAATGTGTCTAGGAAATAGAGATGGATTAGACACACTATGAGGAACGCAGAAAACTGCGTGCAATGTCATGCATTGCCATGAACTTCATAAGTTACAACTGCAGCAAAATTGTAATCCAACAGGCGAAAATTATAAACATGGTAATGAAGTTTTACCTTCCATTGAAAATTACAGGAAAACACCCACAAATCGATGTTTCGATCAAAAGGTCATTATCAAGAACACACAACAATGAAGATTGCGAGAAAAACGTAGCGCTGTCCACGATAACAGTGTTACTTTTTTTTAAAACTTGGAATCTCTGTCGAAGATGGATGTGTCGGGTCATTGGTGCAAATAAAAGGGACACACAACGCATTTCCATTCTCTCGACTATATCCTTCTGGAAACCTAGTAGAACTATCCTTGTGCTACAAGAGATCCAGCTGGAGTTTTCTGCAAAACTCTGAAGAAGAAGAAGAAACTTGGAATCTGCAGATAAAGAGAAGATCTGGAAGACATGGAGAGATGGCAAAAACCATTAATGATATTTGAAAAACATGGAGAAAACTATTGCAGAAATATTACCAAAGGAGAGAATTTGTCTGTAGCATATGCTTTTATTTGGGCCTAAGTGCTTGATTGAGTGAAGTTATTAATAGAAGGAGATCTTGGAAAAAATTGTTAAATAGTTGGAGAGAAAAATACATCTTCAGAATTTACTTACTAGAAATTCTAATGGTACGTGCAGTACTAGGGCTGAGAAGGACCATGTTTTTTTCCCCCCAATGTTAGAGGTCTTAGAGAAATTTACTTGCACGAAATCCTAATGGTACGTGCAGTACTAGGGCTGAGAAGGACCATGTTTCCCCCCCCCCAATGTTAGAGGTCTTAGAGGAATTTACTTGCAAGAAATCCTAATGGTACGTGCAGTACTAGGGCATAGATGGACCATGTTTTTTGTTTTCAATGTTAGAGGTCCTAGAGGAATTTACTTAAGCTAAATCCGCTCCGCAATATGTGTGTATGTGTTTTGGGTCCATATTTTTAGTTGGATACCTTGATATCTTTCGAAAATATATCTCTTTTTTGTTGGGGGGGGGAGGTAGGTTTAGTCGAATTTGCAAAACGTACTGACTCAAGTAGCCAGGCGAATTGATGACAGATGAGCGAGCCAGGTTCACATTTTGTTTGCTATTTTTAAGTGTTTACTTTTCCAGATTTGTTATGGACTGAATAGACAACCATTTCAGTTCTATAAAGAGTTAATCTCAGCTGAGAAAATGTTAACCCCAGACTAGTAAACTAGTGCATTAACCGCAGCGATACATCTTACATTACATGTATATCTACATTGTATCAAATATATTCATGACCTCATCATGCCAAATACGAGCCATTCAGATGCCACATTCAACTACAAAGGCGTGTATATATTTTGAAAATAATTGCAATCACATTTATATAATCAATATGTTCACTATGTTTAACATCGTGCATCGATGATACCACAATTCTATGTTGCAGGAAATAAAATTCCGTATTGTTTCGCTGTGTATTACTATTGTTTGTACATATGCCTTAAAAATATAGAATGATTCCTCATTTTGTTATCACTCTTGTTATTGATTTACCTTATATCAATAGAATAATCGATATTCCTACAAATTGATTTCTCGTTAAATTTGATGTTTACTGTAGTCCCATTCAGAAATTCAGTGAAAGATGTAGAATTTTGATGTGTGTATGCTATATTAGTACAATCATTGCTCGCATGTTCTCAGCTCTCGAACAGAGAAACTAAGACTAAAAACACGGTGACCTACCATGCATGTCATAGAATGTGACTAGGGAAGATTGGGAGGATTATGTGATGATATCTCCCGTGTGCTGCAGGGGGATGAGAGGGGAACAAATAATAGCAACACTCTTTACTTTCCATGCATGTCGTAAGAGGCAGCAAATGAATATTTGGTGTGGAGGTGACTGTCCTATCCCATAGATCGTGAACGTCATCATACAGACGCCATGTTGAAGTTGGATGTCTTAGGCATAAAGGCGCATACCCCACAGCCCATGTTGAAGTTGTATGTCTTATGCATAAAGGCACATACCCCACAGCTAATCTGTAAACTATAATACAGCACAATCAATCCTCAGTACCCCCGTGTGTTGCCGGGGCCCAAAAGGGGATCAAAGAATAGCAACACTGTTTACCTTCCACGAATGTCGTAAAAGGCGACTAAGGAGGTTATGGGATGGAGTTGGCTGGCCCATCCCATATAGGGATAGTGACCCAAAGCTTTGCTGAAGTCGGATGTGTCAGGCCGAAAGGCGCATATATCGCAGAAATACTGTAAACCATGACACAACGCATTCCATTCTCCGGACTACATCCTGCTAATCTGCATGAGTGTGAGAACGAACGCAGAAGAAGAAGAATCCTCAGGACTACATCTTGCTAATCTGCATGAGTTTGTGGATGCTGGTCCAAGAAGAAGATATGATGATATGGATAGTTTTCAAAGGAAGCAGTTTAAAAATGTGGCAGTCATAGTTTGGCAATACAGACGAGATTAATAAACGGGTATGAGCATTGGGGGACATAGAGCATAGAGAAAAGTTGGAATGTAGGCATATCAAGTTTACAATTTCCACTGTCATGGCACTTTCCAGGAAACGTCACAATGACTTCCCAGTGCATACACATTCAGAAGATCAGTGATAATTAATTAGATGAAAATATTGTTTACACTGATGGGCCTGTGACTCGGTACTTGCGTACATACCATCAGTGATTATGTATTAATATATAATGCAGATGAAAGTGTATTAGGGACGAAAGTTGTGGTTTCAATATAATCATTAGTAGTATGACGATGGAGGTAACGGCTGTGACCAGGACAATGATATGGCTGAAGAGAACTACAGGAGTCTGTTTTCTGGCTGATTCTATGAGTATGCTTCTGAGAGACTTAGCAGCGCTATTTGGGCCGTAAGTGACTGGAGTTGATAACGACGTCTGTGCTCAAGAGAGCTACATTAATGTTTGTGCTTGGAAACGATGGTGTTGGGGAAAATGAAAGAGCAGGCAGACTTGGCAGAGTAGCGACTGCGAACAGTGGTAGAACAATTGACCATGAGTGCTGATATTTTAAATGCAATCAATGAGTTAGAATAAGAATATGAAATGTATTTCTCATCCCATGACTGTGGCTAAACTGCAGAGTCTGGGAGTTAAACTGGGTGTTGCACAAAACGAGATAGAACAAAGAATCATACCTAATGTTTATCAACCGACACAGAACAGGAACAATCAGTTACCACATGCTGAAAATCATACCGAGTATAATATCAGAACACATATGTACATGTTGGGAGTGCTATGATGATGATCTGCCGACTAAATAACTGCTCACATAGAAGCTCTACGTGAAGAAAAAATCCATGCTAAAATTCTATGTGTTGTACTGAAAGCAACAGTTATCGCATCCAAACTGTGAACAATTCTTTAGTGTAATCTGTTCTCTGGACTACATCATGCTAACCAGGAGTTTGAGAACGATCACAAAAGAAAATGAAGCGATATTGTAACTTGAAACGCGTGTTCTTGGAGGCAACAAATAAAGAAGATTGAAGATGGTGTTTCATCTCAAAGATGGTCTAACTAATTGAATAAAAAAAACATAATGAAGTCCAATGTATTGGATCTAAATGTTTAGTTATCGCACCCCTCTGGGGACCATAAAACAATTGAGTTTGTTCTTAAATTTACATCCTATTATTCAGGAGTGTGAGAACCTATATAGTATACCAAAAGAATCACCATTATTGTACATTCAACCATTATCTATGTGGACTACACTCTCCTATGTAGAAGTATCTCAGCAGTATCTCGTCATTATCTCAGCAGTATCTCAGCAGTAGTAGTGCCGTAGAACTTCAGCAGTGTCGTGGTTTCAGTCTTTAATTACGTCATTGTTGCGCTTGTGTCTTTGCAGCGATTTATAAGAAACGACTTTCAGCCTCTTGCCGTCGGTGGTTAGCAGATCTTAGAAATCAGATATGCAGACGGCACAGTTCTCTTAACAACAAACGAAGATGATCTAAAGGAAATGTTACTATCAACAAAACAACACGGTGAAGCCAGAAACCTGCACTTAAATATGAAAAAAAAAATTATGACAAATAAAGTGAAAATACAACCAAAGATAATAATTCACAATTTCCAACTAGACGACGTAACAAATTTCCAGTATTTGGAGCACAAACATAAATAGCTCAGGAGACATCGCTGTCGAAATCAAGAGAATAATTGCAATGGAGACACTGAAACTTTCTCAATTTAAAAATCTTTGGCAAGGTACCAGCATGCAGCAAAGTCGAACTATGTTTGATCAGAACATGCGCATTTCCAGTGGCAATATACGGTTGCGAGGCATGAACATTAAATACAATAACAGCAAAGAGAATCGCTGCATTCGAAATGAGATGCTACAAAAGAATTTTATGTATTCCATGGACAGCTAAAAGGACAAATCAAGAAGTTTAAAGATCAATAAATGTTGCAGAGGGCTGGCTCCTTAACAACATCCCAACAAGGAAGGTGGTTTTTTTTGGGGGGGGGGGGGGTCATATAAAGAGATGACAGCATTGAAAGATTATAGCTGAAGGCAGAGTTAATGGCTACAGGGGAATAGGGTGCCCAAGACAACGATGGTGCAGTGATATCTCAAATTGCTAAAACATGTCTCTAGATGCGGCAAGTCAATTCGGCCAGAATCACGAAGTGTTCAGAAAACCCATAAGGAAAACTACGTTCTGGAAACAATATGAGAAGAAGATATTACATTTTTTCCTGGCATCAAATATTCAAATTATTGTTTATCACGAACAAGTGCCATGCCGACTGAAATAGGCTATCATTGATTTATCATATCATTGAAATTTACGCAAATGTTTATAGTTCGCAAATATGGGGCGTAGAAATAGCATTAACCTACAGACTAAGCTGAAAGTCTACAGAACAGTAGTACTCCCAGTACTGTTATACGCTAGTGAAACATGGACTGTGCATAGACGCCATGTGAGGAAACTCAATCACTTTCACAAATATTGTCTCAGAAAAGTTATAAACATCAGATGGCAAGACACGATTCCAGATATAACTGTCCTCGAGAGCATTCGTTGGGCAGGTCATTTGGTACGCATGCCAGACCATCGTCTGCCAAATATACTTCTCTCTATGGTGAGCTGGAAAAGTATAAACGATATCAACGTGACCAAAAGAAGCGCTATAAGGACTTGTTAAAGACCTCACTCAAAACTTTTTAAATAGACCAAGACACATGGGAATAACGTGCACAAAATAGATCTACATTTTGCTCTACAGTGAAAAGAGTGCATCATCTTGTGAAAAGAGGAGAAATGCAACATTTACGTGCAACAAAAATTAGCCATCTACGAAGTTTTAGGCATGTTCATAATTCAAATTGAAGTTTTATAGGTGGATGTAAAAAAAATGGACATCATCACTTGTGATGGACGAACACGTATCATTGATTTATGAACATCAAATGGCAAAACAAGATTCTGGATACTACAGTCTTTGAACGATCTGGTATCCCTAGCATTGACACTATTCTGTTACAAGCACATATTCTTTGGGCAGATCATCCGGTACGTATGCCAGAATATCGTCTGTCAAAGATACTTCTTCTCTATATTGAGTCGTAGAAGGGCAATCGTTCTCAAGGTTGACAAAAGAAGTGCTACAATGACTCGTTAAGGACCTTACTGAACGTCTTTGAGATAGACCAAGATACAATGGAAGAACTTGTTCAAATGAGCTTCATGGCGCTCTACAGCCAAATAAAGACGCAAAAACCTGTGAAAAGATAAGAACTGCAGAAGCTCAACAGCGAAGAGTAACTATCGCTACCG
This sequence comes from Meghimatium bilineatum, assembly GCA_034231615.1. Taxonomy (NCBI): domain Eukaryota; kingdom Metazoa; phylum Mollusca; class Gastropoda; order Stylommatophora; family Philomycidae; genus Meghimatium; species Meghimatium bilineatum. Next base: position 62,276,967 of record CM067299.1, on the reverse strand, counting down.
ACCCCTACCGTTAACTAGGGGTTAACCGCTAACTAGTTTACCTCAAACTAGTTAACCGCTAACATGATTGTGAAAGTTCAGACGCGGCACGTTCGAGAACAGTGGCTGGATGCAGTGAATAATTCCTGTGTGCGTACAGTGACTTTTATTTTTGTTCCAGGACACGCGGGAGTCCGGGGTAATGAGAGAGCAGATAGGTTGACCGCCCATGCTGCTACTATGGCTGTTGGTGGAGCGATGGATCGGGCAGACATTTTGAATGCCCAACGGGAAAACGCACGAACAAATGACTGTACAAGTGACGATGTCACTTGTTCCATGATTAGAATAAAGGAACTTGGTTTGAAATGTGGTGTCGCTAGAAAGGAGAGTTTTCGTGGGCGAAAAAGAATGATGGCCTCCTGGAACTGTCAGTAAACGTGTAATGGCGGATGCACTCAAGGAACGATCTAAGCACCTATGGACTTGTCCGGAGTGCAATGACGATGATTCAACGACTAACTAACTCTATCCCTCTCAATAGAGCGACACTGCAACCTTCTGATAGCATTGCTCAGATTGTATAAGATGGTAGCTGATCAATAATCAGTGTGGTATTATTTAAGTCTTGGAGCCATTTGAACTGTGTAGTCAAAATTAGATCAACACAAATACATAAAAAAATACATGAGACTTGCTTTCATGTGAGTGGATGTCTGGATATTGTTCGTTCATCAGAAGTAACATGACCATTTGTTACATTCACTGATTGAAATCCTGCTAGAGTTTGGTTCCTGACTTTGAGTTCGTAGATGGGGAATACGCCATATCGTGGCTGCAGTGGGTACATTGAGCATGGGGTGATCACTGTAGATAGTATTTGATCTACGTATTCCTTTCCCTCTACTCCTTCCTGTTGAACTGTTGCATTTCTCCTCCTTTCTCAAGATGCCGCGCCTTCTTATTTACTGTAGATCTCCAAGTAGCTCTGTTTCATGCAGCTTCTTCCATGGCTCATGGTTTATGTCGAAGACTTTCAGTTAGGTCTTTAACGAATCCTTGTAGCGTTTCTTTTGGCTACCCTATAAACGCATGGGTGCTAGTCTTGGACAATAAACAAACTGGAAAGTGGGAAATTAGAGGCAACAGAGATGTGGTTCTATAGAAGAATGCTGAGAATACCATGGACTGCCAGCAAAACTAATGTAGAGGTATTGAAAGAGTCAAATGCGAAACTGACCTTAATCAACAATATAAGAAAAAGGCAATCTTCTTTTTTTTGGCTACTTCATGAGACAGGCAGGTTTAAAGAACATAGTCACAACAGGCAAAATTGAAGGCAGCGGAGACAGAGGGCGACAACGTGAGAAAATATTAGACAGTTTGACAGCCTGGCACGGCAAGGAAACAACAACGATCTTGATACATAATACTGTGGACAGAGAGCTGTGGAGAACCATGACCGCCTACGCCAGCCGGCATGGCACCTGATGATGATGATAACGCATGCCCTTTTGCACATAAAATTGAGACAATCAAGCGATGCTCTTATGATATACGCTACCATGTAAGCTGTCAGCTTAGTTTGTAAGCTAATGTCATTTCTATGCCACATGTTAAAGTCCACCGAAAGTGCTGCTTTCCTTAGAGATCCTGGAATACACTTAGTCATCTACCGTGGCACTATATGATAGTGTACTACTGAGGTATGTGAATTTATTCACCACTATCAGTGCCACGTCATTAAACTTTATTCATGATTAAGATGACGTCAAATACGCAATCTTGTGAACACGTGACACTAAATTGGACTGGCATTGAGGCGCTGAAATCACAGGAGATTGTCCAAGAACCGGTACGACACTATGTAAATTAGTATTATATTTTTCGATCGTTTGCACTGGAGTATCTCAAACTGGGATATGGGACTATGTATATATTACGTCAACAATTGAGCAGGAGGCAGATTGGGTCTGAAAATTTTTCACAGTTATTAACAAGGGAGGAGGGGTTACAGCGTCAAGTAATAATAAGTGGGAATGGAAGTTTTAGAGAACATTAATCAAGAGATCAAGAGTCACACAAAATATAGAATTTACTTGGTACTTAATGCGTACAGAGAAACAAACTTATTTCACAATTCTTTTTATAAGAATTAAGTTCCAGTCAATGCATAACAAGCGCATGTTAGAAAATGAAAGCTATTTCATAGTATAAAGTTGAAAGTAATTCACTGCACATTATGTGACTGTTGAAATATATAAACGTTGTATTACCGCTACAAGCTTTTGTACAATTTAGTCTTAACATTTTCCTTATTCGTATGCAACATTAGTGGGGGGAAATGTCACAAAAATAACTATGAGGATGCTCGGACAGCCATATTTAATGTATACGAAAGGCAAAGCTGACCTCTTTGATATTTAATTCTTAAGGCTGACGGGAATTGAACCATGGTCCGTTCTAGCGGCACCGAATCGCTTTGCAACTTATGTAAACAGGTTTTCCTTACTTGATCATCCACATCTCCAAAAAAAATGTGATCTCGTCAATACATTCAAGATTTATACTCAAGTCACTGAGAACGGACCAATCGAGGCAATGACAACAACGAACATGTATTGAATTGTCCTCAAGTTGAATTGTACAAGTAGTGAAGTATCCTCGGGAACACAAAAACATAAATAATTTGAGATATGCGGATGACACTTTTCTGATTGCTAAAAGTGACGAAGACCTTAAGATTTAATTAATGCAGTAGTGACAGAAATTAAAGAGAAAGCCCTTTTCCTAAATATCAAGAAAAACAAATAAATCACAGAAACAAAATACCGCAACCTTGCAAGATCAAAGTGAATGATATAGTATTAAAACAGGTCCACACATTCAAATATTTAGGTACAACGATTACAGCAGATGGAAGAAGTTCAACAGAAATAAGATGCAGAATAGGAAAACATTCCAAAAAAGGAAAAATATATTCTGTAATATGAACTTGTCATTAGATGTGAGAAAGAGATATCTTCAGTGCTATATACTGTAGTAACATATGAATGCGAGTCTTGAACAATAAACAAACAGAAAATTGGGAAATTAGAGGCAATAGAGATGTGGTTCTACAGAAGAAAGCTGAGAATACCATAGACTGCCACAAAAACTAATGTGGAGATGTTGAAAGAGTCACATTTTAAACGGTCCTTAATCAGTAATATAAGAAAAAGACAATCTTCGTTTTTTTACCACTTCATGAGAAAGGTCGGTTTGAATAACATAGTCACAATAGGCAAGATTGAAGGAAATAGAGACAAAGGGCGACAACGTGAGAAAATATTAGTTTGACAACTTTGCACGGCAGGGAAACCACAACGATCTTTATACATAATACTGGAGATAGAGAGCTATGTAGAGCCATGATCGCCTATTCTAGCCGGCATGGTACCTGATGATGATGATTCGTACTATAAGGCCCCATCTGCCTACTTATAAACATAAATAACAGAGAGAGGACAATGTTGCTTCAAACAATAGCTTTTACAAGTAAGTTCAAGTAGGAAACATGAGGATAAATGAAAAATAATTCTCAAGACTGACGGGGATGGAACGAGTTCCGTTCTAGCGGTCCGTTCTCCGTGTCTTGAGTACATATCTTGAATGTCTTGACCTGATCACATCTTTTTGGGGGATGTAGTTGGCCAAGTACCGAAACTTGAGCTGCAATGCTATTCTGTGCCGCTAGAACAGACCTGGTTCTATTCCTGTCAGCCTTAAGAATTATTTTCATTTGTCGTCATGCTTCCTACTTGAATTTACCTCTATATTGTTACAAAAGTTGGCACCAATCTATTTATTCGTTATAAAATTGGCGATGGCATGTAAACGTTTGAGATCCACCGGTCTACACACAGAATGAGAACTAATAGACAACCACTGGTCTACGCAAAGATTCAGATCAAATTAACACGTGAAAACAATTTTTTTGTAAATTGGTTGCATATCCTATACAAGATGTAGCCGACAATCCAGAATTGTTTGTGCTGTAATTATTTTCATGGTAGTATTTACGTACAGTAAATTGCTATTGCTTTCTGAATGGTCCAGAAGCGCAATTGCCTGAGGCGAATTTCGAGCTTGGTACCTTGAAAGTCACAGGTGCTCTACAATGCGGCCACAGATCTCTAAATATGCTTCATTAAAATACAGATCCCTTGCAACAAAATAGTATGTGTGTGCATATATATATATATATTCTTCTTCTTCAGCGTTCATTCTCAAACTCCCGCTGGATCTCCCTTGTAGCAGGACCACTGTCCTACTAGATTTCCAGAAACAGGTAGTGCACAGAATGAAAATGCGTTGTGTCGCCGTTTTATTTGCGCCAAATGGCCCGACACATTCGTCTTCAGTGGGATATATATATATATTATATATATATATATATATATATATATATATATATATATATATATATATATATATATATATATATATATATATATATATATATATATATATATATATATATATATATATATGTTTTGGGTCAAAGGGCATGAGCCCATGGACCGCTGGATCAGCAACCAACCATATATATATATGTTCAAGTTATCGAACTAGTCTATAGGCTACTTCAACTTTCCATAACTACAGAGAATGAAAGAGAGTGAAGAAGAAATAAACTAGTACTAATAACATATAATCTAACTACTTAAATATCATCTGACTAATATCCCTGATATATCCACGGACTAATATTTTTGGAATCTCCACGAACTAATATATTTGGTATATTCACTGGCTAATATTCTTGAAGAAGGCAACAGGGGCAAAGGCTGCCCAAGACACCGTTGGACAAAAGACATTCAGGAATGCCTGTGCATGTCACTGGAAGAGGCAGGGCAACTTGATCAAGACCGCGGAGAATTCAAGAGATCTATAGGAAAGACTACGTCATGGAAAGAATATGTCACCTGATGATGATGATGAATATTCTTGATATATCCACGGACTGTTATTTTGGCATATCCACGGACTAATATTCGTGGAATCTCCATGAACTAATATCCCTGGTTCATCCACGTAATAAAATTCTTGGCATAGCCACGTAATTATGTTCATGAAATATCCATTGACTTTTTCTCCTGAAATATCAACATTTAGTCTAATTAGACAAGAAACAACATAGGTGGATCAGTCTTGAGTTTATTGACTTTCAAAGATTGTTGGCTGCACTGCGGTTCCTAGTTTGTTAAAATTATCTTAGACCACGGAAATACCTTGGGTCGTTCCAACATTATGAAATTGGTACCAGGACAAATTTTAGAATTAAGGTCAAAGTGTGATGCTTAAGATAATCCGTACCTTGCTTCTGGTCGCTGAAACATTTAAGATAATCCGTACCTTGCTTCTGGTCGCTGAAACATTTAACAATTTGTTTTGTGCTATCCATAAATTACATGAACAAATTTTCCCTCCACTGTTTTCTCCACACCACACCACCACCCCCTCCCCTAAATTCATAGTACATATAGAATAATAAAGATTTAACATTTAGTAATGAAATAACAGGTAAAGAGGAAAAGAGGCAGCGAAAAGCAACGTGGTAATTTGCTGAATGAATTATTATTATAGAGAAAGTCACTAATTGAATTATTAGTTATTCCTGTAGGGCCAAAGACGGCATGTGTAGGGATGTCATAGATTTCCATGTCTCGCGTTTTATTGCAATTTGTCTTAGGTCTTCATTGTTTCTAATACCGATGGTGAAGCGTTTTCTGGTAATAGTTCTACATAAGGTCTCTTGGTCTTCCTCATTTTCTCTAGCCCCTTGGTGACCACATCAAAGCTTGACAGGGGAGTCTTTTGCTATCCATTCCCAGCGCCTGTCCGATGAAATTCCAGCGACGCCTTCCAATATAGGTGGACACATATTCTTGTTTTGTTTTTCTTGCCTGACAGCTGTGTTTGATTTAAAGTCCGACCAATGGATGTTCAGTAGTCGTCTAATACATTTGTTTTCAATTGAATTATTAATTTATTATTAACGCAAGAGATAATTAGTTACGGAGAAACA
>CM067299.1:62181834-62270818 GCA_034231615.1 Meghimatium bilineatum | reverse complement strand
TCTCTCTGTTCTTCCATCTATCTACATGTCAGTCTGCCTGCTTGTCTGCCCAACTGTATGTATGTCTGTCTCTGCCTGCCTACATGTTTGTGTGTATGCGTATATGTCTGAGTGTCTATCTCTTCTGTCTCATCAAACATTAATTTGTCGGTTGTCATAAGGATGTGTAAGCCTTATTTTCTGTTGTCATGACATAACCAATTTATATTTCTGATGATAATAGACAATATTTTCTAGTACTTGAACAAATACGACTCGTATTACAAGAAATAAAATGGTTAAATAGCAATTTTACTTGGAACAATACACAGAATCGACGTTTCGGGCAACGTTTCTTTATCAAGATGGGAAAAAACAAACACAGAACTGGAATTATCAAATCAAGAGGAGACTACACGTCAGCAAAGTGATAACTGGCTTGTAAGGAATACAATACAGATACCGAAGTTAGGAGAAAACGACGGACATATGAGAGATTACATGAAGGGAAAGTGCAGTTTATAAGGAAAATGCAAAATAGGATGAATAATGAATAACAAGTATGAATAATGGTAATAACATAAAAATACTCTTGCTGGTCAAACACTTGATTGTCTAGTACGTATTACATGGGGGGGGGGGGGGCAGAAGTACCAAGAGAAAACAATTGATGATGACAAGTGACATAACGTTTAGCGGTTCTAACAACTGGGAGAAGATATCGACCAAACAACAGAAAGTTGAGGATGGTGTTCTCCGCATCTCTTCTCTTTCTTGTTGCATTGTATTTCTTATCTGTCAGTTACAACACACTGATGACATATAGTATCTTAACTGTCATGCACCACATTTCTGACGTTTAGCCACGTACCTGCCAGTTATCACATGGCTGACATGTTTTCTCTTACTGTCAGTTACTACACTGCTGACATGTAAGTCTCTTTTACTTGTTTCTTACCTGTTAGTTACCAACATTGGCTTACACGTAATCTCTTACCCGTCTCTTACCTGTCAGTTACTACATTGCTGACATGTAGTCACCGTTTAATTTTGTGGTTCCATTCTGTGTATTGTTTCACACGGAAAAAGATTTCGCTTCTGTGCATTATTTCACTGAAAGAGATTTCAATCCTGTGTATTGTTTCACTGAAAGAGATTTTAATTTTGTGTATTGTTCACTGAAAGAGATTTTAATTTTGTGTATTGTTTGACGGAAAGAGATTTCAATCCTGTGTATTGTTTCACTGAAAGAGATTTTAATTTTGTGTATTGTTTCACGGAAAGCGATTTCAATTTTGTTTATTGTTTCACGGAAAGATATTTCAATTTTGTTTATTGTTTCACTGAAAGAGATTTTAATTTTGTGTATTGTTTCACGGAAAGAGATTTCAATTTTGTTTATTGTTTCACGGAAAGATATTTCAATTTTGTGTATTGCTTCACGCAAAGAGATTTCGATTTTGTATATTTTTTCACTGCAAACTTCTACTTAAACTTTATAAATATTTTCTGCTAATGTTCCATTATCATATGGTGCACAATTGTTACTGAAATCTTCCATTCATTCAATTATGTTAGTAGTTTAACCTTTGTTTCCTTATAACTTTATCTACTTTTCAATATTCGTATGCATTGATTTCAATTTTGTGACCAATAGGGCATTGCAAGTGTATTTATTATCCATGATTCCCCTTCTATACATATATTTCAGTATTTGACTATGTGGCACTCAAGAACTCTTAGACTTCCATATGTCAGTACTTACTATGTGGCACACAAGAATTCGCAGACGTCCATATGTCAGTAATTACTGTGTGGTACTCAAGAATTTGCAGACGTCTATATGTCAGCACTGACTATGTGGCACTCAAGAGCTCTAAGACCACCATAGGCCAGCACTGACCCTCTCCACAGTCTCGTATACATCTTTCTAATTTATTCTCTTACACTGTCCCATCTCTCCCCATCTTTCCCCTCTTCTACTTCTATCTTTCCCCTCACGTCAAAACATCTTCTCTAACGTTATTTCTCATCAAAAATAACCTCCGCGCCTCTCTCTCTCCCTCTCTCTTTCTCCTCCCATCAAATAACGATATCAAACCTCATTCATCCACAGAATAAACCTCACTCTCTCAGTCTTTCTCTCCCCTCTCTCTTTCTCCTTACATCCAAGCATCCTCTGAGATGTCACTCCTCCCTAGAACAAACACAACAAACTGTCATTCCATACACTTTCTCTAGTTGTCATTCATCAAGGCGCGTCTGATGCGTAAAACTGGTGCGGGCACAGAAATGAGCAATCAATGTCCCACAGAAACTCTGTATGTGTGTGTGCACGGTTCGTTAGACATTGTGATGACGAGGAAAAGGGTCGATAAACGGACCCCGCCATCGAACATTCGTGATATTGGCCCTCTTTGTTGATCGCCCGGCTCCTATGCTTAGGTCACGAAATAATTTTATTTTGTTTTCAATGTAGTAAAATAAAAGACAGCTATGACATACTCATACACACTCACAAAACAGGCGCGTAACATGGAGGTACAGTATGTTGAGGGTGTGGTAGAAATGTTGTCATGTGAATGGTAGTAAAATAAATTGATATTGTGTGTGCATTGGTTCTGTTGTCACTCAAGATTTCCGTCAGATCTAATTGAATATGAACAGTATGAGAGTGTGTCCAAGAAAGTGGGGGGGGGGGAGAGAGTTTCTTTATAACTCGGGTTCATCCAAACATCCAGATATTTTCACATTATTACATCTACCGCACATTATTTTCTCCTCACGCCACTTCCTCCTCACATCAGTTCCGCCTCACATCAGTTCCTCCTCAAATCATTTCCACCTAAAATCATTTCCTCCTCAAATCAGTTCCTCTTCAAATCATTTACTCCTCAAATCAGTTTCTCCTCACGATACTTCTTCTTCACATAAGTTCTTCCTCACATTATTTCCTCCTCACATCAGTTCCTCCTCACATCAGTTACTCCTCAAATCAGTTCCTTCTCAAATCATTTACTCAAATCAGTTTCTCCTCATGATACTTCTTTCTTCTTCACATAAATTCTTCCTCACATCTTTTCCTTCACACATAAGTTCCCCCTCAAGCCACTACCTCCTCACAGCATTTCCTTCTCACATCAGTTTCTCCTCAAGTCACTTTCTCCTCACATCAGTTCCTCCTCACATCAGTTACTCCTCAAATCAGTTCCTCCTCAAATCATTTACTCCTCAAATCAGTTTCTCCTTACGATACTTCTTCTTCACATAAGTTCTTCCTCACATCATTTCCTTCTCACATCAGTTTCTCCTCACATCAGTTACTCCTCAAATCAGTTCCTCCTCAAATCATTTACTCCTCAAATCAGTTTCTCCTCACGATACTTCTTCTTCACATAAATTCTTCCTCACATCATTTCCTTCTCACATCAGTTTCTCCTCAAGCCACTTCCTCCTGACATCATTTCCTTCTCACATCATTTCCTCTTCACGTCACTTCCTCCTCATATACGTTTTTTTCTCACAGCCTTCCTCACATCACTTCATCCTTCCTTACTTCCTCTTCACACGTATTTCTCCTTAAATCACTTTCTCCTCACATCATTTCCTCCTGACATCATGCTCACTTCCTTCTCACGTGAGTTTCTCCTCACATCACTTTCTCCTCACATAGTTTACTCCTCACATCACCTCCATTTTATATCACTTCATTTTAACGTCATTTTAATTCCTCTTTATATCACTTCTTCTTAACATCACTTTAATCACACATCACCAAATTCTCACTTAATAACACATCGCTGAAAACTCACTCCACTAAAGCCTTACATCGCTAAAAACCTTACAACACTATATGACCTCGCATATCAAAAACCTCATCACTACACCACATCATTATATCACATCACTATAAACTCACATCACTATATCACATCACTATAAACTCACATAATTATGTCTCATCACTATATCACATCAATATATCACAAAAATATATCACATCATTATAAATTCACATCACTATATCACATCATTATAAATTCACATCACTATATCACTTCACTATATCACATCACTATATCACATCATTATATCACATCACTATATCACATCACTATAAAATTACATCACCGGCATCACATCAATGTAACCTCACATCAAAATAACATCACAACACTATAACCTCACATATGAAAAACCTCCCAGTCTCACATCACATCATTGTAATACCAAGTCACTATAACTTGACATCAAAATAACAGCCAAATGCGTTCACAATTGAAATATTAAGGGTGTGAAAGAAAGGATCAATTTCTCATATAAAATAGGAAATACAAGTTTCATTTTAATTCATTATTATCTTAACAAATACATTTTAACACAATATAATAAAGGAATCACAACAAATCAACAAAGATTACTAAACGACGAACCCAAACAATAAGAGTAAATATAAAAACAAGAAATGGAAATTTTACAAATGTGTGAATGTTCATTTAATGTAGAAATTTTGTACGACTTTCGATGAGCAAATAAATAACATAGTTTCTGGTTTGGAAAATAAATGGCTTAGAGCTTTTCTCATTAATAAACTTCAGATTCAGACCTTCAAATTTGATTGCAAGGTTGTATGCAAAATTGATTTAACTTTTTTTTTTAGATATGTCAAAGCTTGCATGAAACATTGTCTTCATTCCTGCATTCCTGTCACTTTATATATATATATATATATATATATATATATATATATATATATATATATATATATATATATATATATATATATCCATCTATGTATCTAATCTATTTATCTATTCATCAATGTATTGTTCTATCTGGTTATTGCAGTATATACAGTTATATATATATATATATATATTTATAATCTCTATCCATTTACCTATCTATATATCAATTTATCTATCTATTTAGCCATATATGTATCTTTTCATCGATCTATCCATCTATGATCTGTATAACTATGTATATATCCACACAAAGATTATATATATATATATATTCATTATGATCCATGCAGTGTGGCTTTGGTTATGTCTTTCAACAGTCTTCTATTTTGTGTGCTGACAATCATTTCTGAAACCGATGTTCCCAATTCCACAATGCTAGGTTGTCAAACATCTTCTCTCTTGATCTTCCCCAACGTCTCTTGCTTTTACACTTTCCTGTTGTTAACATGTGTTCCTTCTTTCTTCTTCTCGTGGCATGTCAAAAAAATGGAGTGTCTCTTTCTGATGCGGGTAAGCAGCTCTGTTATTGAATTAACTTCTTTCAAGAGATCCTCATTACGCTTTTTATATGTCTATGGAGTTCTCAACATTCTTCTATAAAACCACATCTCTGCTGCCTCAAAAATTTTTTAAATTCTTCTGCTGAAAGTTCAAGCTTCACTTCCATACAACAGAATTGGTTCTATATCATTTCTCTAAACTCTACTTCTCGCCTCAACTGACAAAAATATATTACATAGGATGATCTTCATCTTGTGCAACGTTGCCTTTGCCGGGGCAATTCTACATTTGACTTCTTTAATACATCTTCCATCTGATGTTATTAATGTACTCAAATATTTGAATATTGTGACTTGCGTCAGACTGATCCCATCTACTTTGATGTTAAATTATCCTAGAGAACATTTCTCATAATATATATATATATATATATATATATATATTATACATATAAATACTATTGTACTTACCTGTCGTTCTAACATCGTATCTCTTCATTCTACTACTTGACACAAAAGGAAATGAGATAAACAACGGAAATTAGTTTACATACATTAATAGTTTCGTTCTTTCTCTTGATAAAGGTCTTTTGATCGAAACGTCGATTTATATGTGTTATTATGTGTGTTTCCAGTGATTAGCAAAACTTCATTACCCTGTTAAAAGCCGTGACGGTAATAAACTGTCATACTTGAAAGACGCTCTATAGATATGAATATTCAAAGAAGGGGAGTTCTTCAGCAGATACCATCCCACTGTGGGATCATTTCATCTAAATGAAAAAAAACTGTATGGGTTATCTAGAAATTGCGTTAACAATTGGGAAGAGGGGGAGGGGATTCTGAAAAGATTTGACAGTTATTGACAGTTTTAACACAATTTGACATGATGAAGCAGCTCACGAGGAATCAGGCACACGAGGAATCGGCACACGAGGAAACGGCACACGAGGAATCGGCACACGAGGAATCGGTACACGAGGAAACGATACAGGAAGTAGCAACACATGATGAAGCAGCACACAAGAAATCGGCACACGACTAAGCGGCACACGAGGAATCGGTACACGAGGAATCGGTACACGAGAAATCGGCACACGAGGAATCGGTACACGAGGAATCGGTACACGAGGAATCGGTACACGAGGAATCGGTACACGAGGAATCCGTACACGAGGAATCGGCACACGAGGAATCGGCATACGAGGAAGCAGTACACGAGGAAGCAGCACACGAGGACGTAACACATGAAGACGCAGCACACTTGGAAGAAGCACACAAGGAAGCAGCACACAATGTATCAGCACATGGTGAGGCAGACGGTGGAGAAAAAGCACACACGGAAGCGGTACTTGAGCAAAAAGACCAGTCGCTTACAAGGAGACGAAACTCGGATCAAAGTTATTAGAAAACTCCCCCACCCAAAAGACAACTATTACTATCTGGATAGAGAATATTTATTGATCATTTTTCGACCAAGACAGAACAAAACAACAGACTAAAGTTACTTACGTAGACTACGTAGCATATCCTGCAAGAATGAGGTAGGCTAAATCAGATGCGGACTGAGCACTGGGCCACAGAGACAGGCATACACAGAACACTGTATGGCATACTTTAAGAATGTTTAAATACAGCAAAATGTGTCACGTAAACCAGACTTGTTGTGACGACATAATTAAACGAATGTGGACGAGAAAAAAAACAAAAAGTCTTTGTCTTTATTCTCATCATTTGACTTATTTTTACTACAGTGGTTCTCAATATGGGATGTCTACCTCCGCTACAAAGACTAGCAACGGGTGGGGTGGTAGGGATGTGTGGTGGGCCACATAAAAACACACTGGTGTGCCACAGATCAGTTCGAGGCTGGGTGAGGGTCTCAGAAATATAACCACTTGAATGAGAATGACAAACAAGATTTATATCCATGGATCTTAAATAGTCATGATGACTAGCAAAGAAAGTATATGACTTTTTTAATAAACCAGGATGGCCACCAGGAAAAGTCTATGACTTTTTTTACGTCACCAGGAGGACTACTAAGTAAAGTCTGTGACATATTTTAACTCACCAGGATGGCAACCAGTAAAATTCTATGACCTGTTTTTTAAATCAACCAGGATGGCCATCAATGAAAATTGGTCCCAATAAAGAATCGCGGATTTTAAAAAAATGTTAAGAACACCTGACTTCATAGACGGCACAACATTTTCTACAAGACTGCAGTACACTAAACCAGCTGCGAACTGTGCACTGTCCCACAGAGACAGATATACACAGAAAACTGTATGACAAATGTGAAGAGCTTTCAAATACATCGAAATGTATCATGTAAACCAGATTTTCTGTAGTGACAAGTTAAACAACTGTATCGAGCAGTAGAAAATGAAGAAGTAAAAACACACTAGCTGTATATTTATTATCATTACTTTAATTACTTTACTCCACGCCATATTTGAAAGAGTTTTCTCAACAATGTACTTGTGTGTACATCGTACATTGGTGTAATTTTTACCTCTTTTACGGTACGAAGTCAGTTTTTGTTGGATTTTACCCCTTGTCTTTTTATCACAATATCAAATTGTAAATGGGTATTTTTCTGTATGTACTATCCCACACTTTCTCACACAGATTCTGCAACGGAGACAGCTTTTAGCTAATATCTGCTATTTGAAAATCTATTTTTTTAAATTATTCATCCTAAACGTTGTTCATGTAATTTTTCTTACTTATATTTGAAATGTAACACACAAAAAGTAATGTACATACTATGATCAGCACATTTACAAACGTATAGATGTGTACACATATAGTTCTAATCAGCAGTGTTTACATAATCAATGTTACATCATAAACGCGGCTATGTTAGGGAGCCTCGTAGCGCACTGGCTTCGCATATGAGTGGTCCTGGATTCATTCCCCAGTTGTGGCGAAAATATTTTTCAGATCGCAACGGCTCCCGGGTCAATCCAGTCTTAAATGGGTACTGGATTAATCCGGGAAGTAAAGACTGCGAGGGAGAGGAGATGGCTACCGCCCTCATTTGTAGAGCCACTGAAATGTGAGATCGCTAACATCTCACACCCCTAAGGCATTAATAAATGCAATGGGATACTTTACTTTTTTACTTTACTACATAATCAATCCACTCGTGTCTGTACGTGTGTACATTTCTTAGTTGTAAAACATAATCTTGCTCACTTAAATTATAAATCGATGTATTCTTGTAGGAAATAATTATCCATGGTCATCTCCATGTTGTAGTTTCCCTTTGTGTACGAGATGTCGGGGGTTCGACTTCGATTCGCGACGTGTTGTTTGCAATGTGAATTTCATCTGAGATCCATGTTGATTATTCCTTACGGAGTTACGTGCTGTGAGTGATACTCTCAACGTGTCGATTTATTGTGAGGAAAGAATTCCATATGCGGAATATCGTATACAACGAGGTGATCCACTACGATTTTTGAGTATGTTACGTACATAATCTCGTAGATCTGTACATGCATATATTTGTGTATATATTTGATGTACGCACAAACTGACATTACTGTGCTCCATTTTCAACATATACTTGAATATGAATTTATGTATACTTATGGAAATCTAGGAAACATAGATTTTTAGAAATGTGGGTGGTGTAGTCTAGATTTTGCTACATGTTCATATATATATCGTGTATTTAGTATACTGTGTGCACAGATAGTTTTTATACCATATTATATAATATGTATAATATATATATATATATATATATATAGTTATATGTATATGTAGCTCTCAAGAACTCTCATACTTTCATTTGTCAGTACTGACTCTATGTAAGTGAAAAAGTATCATTTTCAAAAATTCACCAGTTCAGACTTCACGTAACTCTGAAGAACTCTCATAATGACATATCAGTGAAGTTGTATGACTCGGAAGAACTCTTATATGACAGTACTGACTCTATGTAACTCCGAAGAACTGGCGTACGTTCAAATGCCATTACTGACTCTTTGTAATTCTGAAGCACTATTTGTCAGTATAGGCCCCATGTAACTCCGAAAAACTTGTATATGTCAGTACATGTTCTATATAACTCCGAAGAACTGTCTTACTTCCAAATGTCAGTACATGATCTATGTAACTCTGAAGAACTCTTAGATGTCAATATTTGCTGAATGTAACTATGAATAACTCTTATATGTCAGTACAGGCTCTGTGTAACTATGAATAACTCTTATATGTCAGTACAGGCTCTGTGTAACTATGAATAACTCTTATATGTCAGTACAGGCTCTGTGTAACTCTGAATAACTCTTATATGTCAGTACAGGCTCTGTGTAACTCTGAATAACTCTTATATGTCAGTACAGGCTCTGTGTAACTCTGAATAACTCTTATATGTCAGTACAGGCTCTGTGTAACTCTGAATAACTCTTATATGTCAGTACAGGCTCTGTGTAACTCTGAATAACTCTTATATATCAGTACTGGCTACATGTAACTCTGAAGGACTTTCATATGTCAGTCCTGGATCTCGGTAACTCTCATACATGCATATGTCGGTATTAGCTCTATGTAACTGAAGAAATACCATAATAACATTTTAGTACATACTCTATATAACTTAAAAGAACTCTTATATCTCAATATTTCTTCTATGTAATTCTGAAGAACTAGTTTATGCCAGTACAGGCTCTATTTGCAGATGACCAAGCACTAGTGGTATTATCAGAAGAGGAACAATAAAGACAGATAGATTACATCAACTATGCCATATCTTTAACATCAAGATAAACATAGAAAATATTGTAGTAATGATCGCTTGACTAACTACACTTCAACGAGTTGGCCTTGATTGGAAACCGTCTGCAATGATGACACACCTGAAATTGCACGTCACTTACGATTCTGTCACTAAAAGGACAAAGTTCGCTGGCCTGAATCTCTTCATAATCCATGGACACCATTTGACTGGTAGACAAAACATCGTTCATAGGCATAATTGTACATGAAGATAAAACATCATCCATGGGGACCATTTGACAGGAAGACAAAACATCGTCCATGGGCATCATTTGACAGAAAGATAAAGCAACGTCTATGGGCACCATCTGACTGGTAGACAAAACATAGTTCATGGGCATCATTTGACAGGAAGACAAAACATCATCCATGGGCATCATTTGTCAGGAAGACAAAACATCATCCATGGGCATCATTTGACAGGAAGACAAAACATCATCCATGTGCATCATTTGACAGGAAGACAAAGTATCGTCCATGGGCATCATTTGACAGAAAGATAAAGCAACGTCTATGGGTACCATCTGACTGGTAGACAAAACATAGTTCATGGGCATCATTTGACAGAAAGACAAAACATCACTCATGGGGACCATTTGACAGGAAGACAAAACATCATCCATAGGGACCATTTGACAGGAAGACAAAACATCATCCATGGGCATCATTTGACAGGAAGACAACAGTAAGAAAGTGAGGAACGACATTCAGTGGCAATTATTTTTTTCACAGGTGACTAGTTGTCAGTCTAATGAATTTTAATGAATGTTTTTGTTTGACACTATATCATTACTTCTCTTCTCTCTCTCAGATTCTGCATGCTTCTCATTGTCTCTTTTTTCTATTGCAGCTGATCATTCCTTTACGTTGTTTGTCTCTATTGCAGATTCTCATTCCTTCACGTTCTTTCTTTTGTAATCACTCAATCCTTCACGTTATTGCTCTCTCTTGTAACTATTCATTCCTTCACTCTCTCTTGTAACTACTCATTCCTTCACTCTCTCTTGTAACTACTCATTCCTTCACTCTCTCTTGTAACTACTCATTCCTTCACTCTCTCTTGTAACTACTCATTCCTTCACTCTCTCTTGTAACTACTCATTCCTTCACTCTCTCTTGTAACTACTCATTCCTTCACTCTCTCTTGTAACTACTCATTCCTTCACTCTCTCTTGTAACTACTCATTCCTTCACTCTCTCTTGTAACTACTCATTCCTTCACTCTCTCTTGTAACTACTCATTCCTTCACTCTCTCTTGTAACTACTCATTCCTTCACTGTCTCTTGTAACTACTCATTCCTTCACTCTCTCTTGTAACTGCTCATTCCTTCACTCTCTCTTGTAACTACTCATTCCTTCACGTTGTTTGTCTCTCTCTTTTTCTCTCTCGTAATTACTCATTCCTTAACGTTGTTTTTCTCTATGTAACTACTCATTCTTTCACGTTATTTCTTTCTATTGCAATTAATCATTCCTTTACGTTATTTCTCTCTTTCTCTCTCTCTCTCTTGTATAAGGGATGGGTATAAATGATCTCCTGTATAAAGGATCGTTATATTGTATCTTGGTAGTATATTTTTTCTTTGATACAACCATTGATTCTGTTTTCTTCTTGTTTCGACTGAGGTCCCATTGTTTTCACTCACGCACTACCGTGTCTAATAGGGCTTGCAGTTCTTTTTTTCTTCTTATTTTCTGTCCGTTGCTACAAGGGATATAGCGTATATATAGATAGATAGATAGATAGATAGATAGATAGATAGATAGATAGATAGATAGATAGATAGATAGATAGATAGATAGATGGATGGATGGATGGATGGATGGATGGATGGATGGATGGATGGATGGATGGATGTGGATGGATGGATGGATGGATGGATGGATGGATGGATGGATGGATGGATGGATGGATGGATGGATGGATGGATGGATGGATGGATGGATGGGAGAGGATAGGATGGATATTTAGATAGATAGATACATGTGTCTTGCTACTCATTCCTTCACGATGTTTCTCTCTCTCTCTCTTATAGTTTATCATCCCTCACGTAGTTTCTCGAACTTGTAGATTCTCATTCCTTCACGTTGTTTCTCTTTTATAATTACTCATTCCTTCACATTATTTCTTTCTCTCTCTCTGTCTCGCTCTCTCTTGTAACTACTCATTACTTCACGGTATTTCTCTTTCTTGTAGCGTTTCATCCCTCACGCAGTTTCTGACTCTCGTAGATTCCCATTCCTTCACGCTTACGCTTCTCCTCACACTGCACCACTTCGTGTTTCTTGTTTCACGCTGTATCTCTTGTCTCTCTATTTCAGTTCTCAGTTTTCTCTCGGCGTGTCCTGTCTCTCAATATTCATGTTTTGTCTCATCGCTTCTCGCTGCCTCTCGCTTTTTTTTCAGTTTTTCCTATACCTGGTAATTATGACGTCACTACCGGTATGATAGATTTCCTCTCGTGCCGCAAGTCGCATGACTGATCGCGTTGATTGTCTCTGATTGCCGACATGTCCAATTATTCCAAGCGGCCGATCTTATCTTCTAATTTCTGAAATCTCATAACGTACACATAACTGGCCGATCTCAGATCTCTGAAAATATTCAATAGAGTAGTTGACACAAATCAATGAGGAAATCGGTTAAAATACAAAACTATGTCCTTCTTGTAGTCAGCTGACACTGTATTCTTGTGTGTCTGCCATTTTGTACATTGTGCTCCATATTAACATCGAGATTGGCAATAATGGAAAATAAAATGTCGACATCATTATCATGTGTGCTGTTTACTGGAGTAAACAATAAATTATCCAAAATGTTATATATATTTCTCGTTGATATTTTTTCATATTTCCTTGTTAAACTGGGTGTTTTTTTTAAATCTTTCCGCGTTCTGTCACTATCTCTTTCATCTGTTCCCCCCCCCCCTCTCTCTCTCTTCAATATTCACTCTGTCCCGATATAAACCAGTCCCTGTATTCACATCTTTTAAACATCATGTGCCGCTGAGTGTCGTAGGTGATCATGTTGGCGAACAAATATTTGCTTCATGTTGTTAATATGTTTAGTCTCTCTGGCATTCTCTCATGTCAATCTAACAGCTTATCTCTTTGAATTTCTCTCACTTCTCTCTCCTGTCAATCGAACAGCTTATCTCTTTGAATTTCTCTCACTTCTCTCTTGTGTCAATCGAACAGCTTCTCACTTTGCATTTCTCTCACTTCTCTCTCCTGTCAATCGAACAGCTTCTCTCTTTGCATTTCTCTCACTTCTCTCTCCTGTCAATCGAACAGCTTCTCTCTTTGCATTTCTCTCACTTCTCTCTCGTGTCAATCTAACAGCTTCTCTCTTTGCATTTCTCTCACTTCTCTCTCCTGTCAATCTAACAGTTTCTCTCTTTGCATTTCTCTACCTTCTCTCTCCTGTCAATCTAACAGCTTCTCTCTTTGCATTTCTCTACCTTCTCTCTCCTGTCAATCGAACAGCTTCTCTCTTTGCATTTCTCTACCTTCTCTCTCGTGTCAATCGAACAGCTTCTCTCTTTGCATTTCTCTCACTTCTCTCTCGTGTCAATCTAACAGCTTCTCTCTTTGCATTTCTCTCACTTCTCTCTCCTGTCAATCGAACAGCTTCTCTCTTTGCATTTCTCTCACTTCTCTCTCCTGTCAATCGAACAGCTTCTCTCTTTGCATTTCTCTCACTTCTCTCTCGTGTCAATCTAACAGCTTCTCTCTTTGCATTTCTCTCACTTCTCTCTCCTGTCAATCTAACAGTTTCTCTCTTTGCATTTCTCTACCTTCTCTCTCCTGTCAATCGAACAGCTTCTCTCCTTGCATTTCTCTACCTTCTCTCTCGTGTCAATCTAACAGCTTCTCTCTTTGCATTTCTCTACCTTCTCTCTCGTGTCAATCTAACGGCTTCTCTCGTTGCATTTCTCTCACTTCTCTCTCGTGTCAATCTAACAGCTTCTCTCTTTGCATTTCTCTACCTTCTCTCTCCTGTCAATCGAACAACTTCTCTCTTTGCATTTCTCTACCTTCTCTCTCGTGTCAATCTAACAGCTTCTCTCGTTGCATTTCTCTCACTTCTCTCTCGTGTCAATCTAACAGCTTCTCTCTTTGCATTTCTCTACCTTCTCTCTCGTGTCAATCTAACAGCTTCTCTCGTTGCATTTCTCTCACTTCTCTCTCGTGTCAATCTAACAGCTTATCTCTTTGCATTTCTCTACCTTCTCTCTCGTGTCAATCTAACAGCTTATTACTTTGCATTTCTCTACCTTCTCTCTCGTGTCAATCTAACAGCTTATCTCTTTGCATTTCTCTACCTTCTCTCTCGTGTCAATCTAACAGCTTATCTCTTTGCATTTCTCTACCTTCTCTCTCGTGTCAATCTAACAGCTTATCTCTTTGCATTTCTCTACCTTCTCTCTCGTGTCAATCTAACAGCTTATCTCTTTGCATTTCTCTACCTTCTCTCTCGTGTCAATCTAACAGCTTATCTCTTTGATTTCTCTACCTTCTCTCTCATGTCAATCTAACAGCTTATCTCTTTGATTTCTCTACCTTCTCTATTGATCTTTCCGTTGGTTACTAAATGTTCATGTGATACTCTTCCGATTGTATTCCTCTATCAATCTCAAATATCTCCCTGTAGTTTTTGCTTTAATTGTATATTTACTCCAACATCACTAAGAACCTCTGTATTAGATATCTTTGCTGTCCATATTTTCAACATTCTTCTCAAAATCCACAACTTAGTTGCCTCCAGTCCACTTTTAGCATCTTTTTTTAATCATTCATGATTCACATCCGCAGAAAAGCTATCTATCTATTATATATATATTCGCTAAACCCTTAATTGTTTTTCATGGTCAGGAGTAGAAGAGTTCTCTGGAGATGGCCCTTGTGTGTGCTGAGTATATTGTGGAATTTGTCGCCTCTTTTATTTCGGTGGTCCATCGTTTTCGAGGTTGGCCTCTAGGTCTGCCGTTACTGTATCTGTGTAGCATAGCTTACTGTAGTATGCTGTGTGGTGGTAGTCTGCTGATGTGCGCAAACCATTTGATCTGTTGGCTCTTAATATACTCCAAGATTGTGGAGTTGTCGGTTCTTTGTCTAATGTCCTCATTTCTCACTCTGTCTCTTAGCGATATTCCTAGGATTTTGCGTAAGCGTGCCATTTCAACTGTCACTAGTTTACGTTTGTCTTCACGTCTTCATTCTTGATGCAATGTCTAAACTTCTCACGTCTTCATTCTTGATGCAATGTCTAAACTTCTTCACGTCTTCATTCTTGATGAAATTTCTAAACGTGTAATGTCTTCATTCTTGATGCAATGTCTAAACGTGTAATGTCTTCATTCTTGATGCAACGTCTAAACTTCTCACGACTTCATTCTTGATGCAATGTCTAAACGTGTAATGTCTTCATTCTTGATGCAATGTCTAAACTTCTCACGTCTTCATTCTTGATGCAATGTCTAAACTTGTAATGTCTTGATTCTTGATGCAATGTCTAAACGTGTAATGTCTTCGTTCTTGATGCAATGTCTAAACGTGTAATGTCTTCATTTTTTATGCAATGTCTAAACGTGTAATGTCTTCATTCTTGATGCAATGTCTAAACTTCTTCACGTCTTCATTCTTGATGAAATGTCTAAACGTGTAATGTCTTCATTCTTGATGAAATGTCTAAACGTGTAATGTCTTCATTCTTGATGAAATGTCTAAACGTGTAATGTCTTCATTCTTGATGCAATGTCTAAACTTCTTCACGTCTTCATTCTTGATGAAATGTCTAAACGTGTAATGTCTTCATTCTTGATGCAATGTCTAAACTTCTCACGTCTTCATTCTTGATGCAATGTCTAAACTTATCATGTCTTCAGTCATAATGCAATGTTTAAACGTGTAATTTCTTCATTCTTGATGCAATATTTAAACTTCTCATGTCTTCATTCTTCATGCAGTGTCTAAACGTGTAATGTCTTTATTCTTGATTCAGTGTCTAAACTTCTCATTCATAATTTATGTCTTCATTCATAATGCATCGTCTTAACATCTCATATCTGCACTCTTAATGCTATTCTAAACTTCTCGTGTCTTCATTCCGTTGCGATTTATGTGTTTTATTGGTTCCATTTGTTAGAACATTTCACATTTTACTACGATGTTCCAAATATTAAAAAAACATGATTCACATGTATGTTAAAATCTTGCTTTTCTTCTATGCCTCAGCATTATAACCACTATCATGTATCATATCCTTATCCATATGTAATAGTCACTATAACCATATGTGATGTGTTAGTCTCCCGCCTCTACAAAGCCTCAGCTTATTCACTATTTAGCTGCACATCGGCATGAAGCTATGAACGGACATTTTTTCTTATACTAATAATAAATGAAGAATATCCAGCACAGATAATTTCTTGTATAATATTGTTATATTTTTATACAATGTATATTATGTTAAATAGCAGGTGCAAGGCAACGCGAACGGACGATCTCTCTGCGTATGGACTACAACCAAGTTCGTACTAGTTGAAACTGTCATGTCCTACTAGCCCTTAAGCCACGGAAGCCAACAAATATTGTTTATATTTTCATAGTTTTTTTTTTTAGTGTCAATACTACAATTGTTATTTGGTAGATGTAAAATATGTACATGCTGATCGTGTTTTAAATATGTTCGTCCTAGTCTTCGTATGTAGCAGTGTTCATCTCTAGACCATACGAGTAATCTTTTTCATACTAATAAACCACAATTTTCAGAGTTTATCTGTGTTCCGTTTATTATGTTCTTCCGTATGTGTATCTGTGTTCCGTTTATTATGTTCTTCCGTATGTGTATCTGTGTTCCGTTTATTATGTTCTTCCGTATGTGTATCTGTGTTCCGTTTATTATGTTCTTCCGTATGTGTATACGGGATAGTTTATATTTTGCACATGCAAGCATATGTGTATAAATATATTTGGGATCCTTGCTTATGATGTACTGCTCGTGCACTGTCACTGAGATCATGTGTAGGAAAGAGATAAGTAAATATTGAAATAAATATATAAAATGAATAGCAGTTTTATGTTGAATAATACACAATATAGATATTTCGAGCAAAAGGCATTTATCAAGATAGAGACAAGGAAATACAACTTTAAACCACAAATACTCCTTTTGATTGCATGAGTATATATATAAAATATTATATATATAATAATATTATATATATATATATCTTTATAAAAGAAAAACCTTTCGTCGCAACGTCGGCCCTGTATTGTTCATTTTAAAACTGCTATTTAATCATTTTTCGATATTTACTTAAACATTTTCATGGTGCATATTTTTACTGCAGTCTTCATATCACTCTCTTCAGAAGGATATAGGAACAGAAATTACTCTCGTCTCCCAATGAGATAGCACACTGGTTCCTAGCACCAATAAGGTGTTCGGATAATGCATTGTTAGTCCAACATTTTTCTGTCACCAACACATGCGAATAGATATGATGTGAGCATTATCATGCAATGAAACCTAGATTTGCTTAGGTAATCCTGTCACATTGTATCAGCAGAAACATCGGTTTCATAAATTATTGACAGTACACAAGGCGAAACAGTTCAAAGGATTCAGAAGTCGGACATCAGTATATTCTGGTTTTCCCATTTGTACTCCTTCTGTATATAATTCAGAAGAACAATACTTAGAGAAAGTAAAAGAATCAATATTCATACTACTCAAGAATTGCACAGAATAGTTTTGAACAGACATAGTTGGAAAGATCTGACCTCTGCCCTGTGCGCTAACTTCAGCGCAAAAGGAAAATGAATGAATGAATGAACTCGTTCTGTATCAACTAAGAGGTACGCCACATGCCGCGACTACCAATCATAACATGCAGCTCCGTGGCATCACGTGATCTGTCGAAAAAACAGCTGTCAATACTGCATTTTACCAGTTCGGGCATTGCAGGGAGGGGATTGAATAGTTGTGTGATAAAGGTAGCATTTTCTTGCTGTCGTCACGTCATGTACAGGGTGAGTTGTTTAATTTACCTTCCGAGAGAAAAAATACCAGTCCTTACCGGGGATCGAACTCTAGACCTCACTCGTGTGAGACTAGCGGTCTAACCTCTCGGCCATGCGCCACACCAATCATTTGATGATCATTGGATCATTCCCTAAGAACTCCGAAAAAAATTTCCCTTTGTAAACAAGACGACACTAGTCAGATTCAAAATTGACCTCCTGAGTACAAAACAAACGGATAGCTAAGCCATGGTGAGATCATTTTGGAACAGTTTATAGTCGAGAATATTCTCTCTTAACCAGGAATCGATCCTAGACCGCCTAAATATAAGCAAAAATTACAAGTGTATTATCTAATGCGCTAGTGACGATTCAATGATGTCATTCCTGATCTTATATCTTGGCATCCGAACACACATTAAATTAAATGTATGCCTACAGGTTGCACACACCGGACAAGTTCATACGACATACATGATCCATTTTTTCTCTCAAGATATTCATCATAAGTAGCCGTTCATAGTTCCAGTTCAAGGTTAATTTATCAGTCTCTTCCTTGCACCATGTGTCCATTTTCATGATATCCCAACCTCTGTTCCATTTCCCCCAGTCTTGAGATTGACAATTACACTTATGAAAATTTTCCTAAAGTACTACGTCGGTCATTGAATTGGCCATTTCAGAACGATCAAATAATGTACATTTAGATACTATGGCAACACTCGCTAATCTATCATCTATCTCATTACACCTGAATACCGGCGTGTCCGGACACGAAAAGGAATATATTCTGTCTGATAGCAGATTGTTCTAACAACTTCACTTATTAATGATGGACGATATCCCATTCCAATACCGCGGAACATATTTATTGAGTCACTTAGTATATGTGTCTGAGAATAGACTGTGACACCAGCGACGATCGGGCACTGTTTAAAGACCGGTGCACAGAAAGGTAACCATAACCCGAAGGGCCGTTCTTGATTATTTAAGTGTATTTCGTTGTTCGGCCGTGGCTATTTTTGAGATGCTACTCTACTCTATCTATCTATCTATCTATCTATCTATCTATCTATCTATCTATCTATCTATCTATCTATCTATCTATCTATCTATCTACCTATCTATCTATCTATCTATCTAGCTATCTATCTACCTATCTATTTATACGCTATTGCTGGTTGTTGTTTTGTTTTTGTATTTTTTGCCTTGCAGCGTCATGGGGTAGAAAAGTTCTCTAGAGATGGCCTTCTTGTGTGTTCTTTGTAAGCTTGTTCCTTTGGCTTCGTTGATTTCTGTGGTCCATCTTTTACGGTCTGCCTCTTGCTTTATAACCGTGATATATATGTGTCATGGTCATCTAAGACATACTATCTGTTGGTAGTCTGGAATGAAAACCACTTGATCTGTTGTCTTTTGAAGTGTTCCATTACTGGTATTGTTTTGGTTATCTGACTGATGTTATCGTTTAAAATTATAACTCTTAATGACACTCCGAGTTTTCTTCGTAGATTTGTCATTTCTGCTGGCACTATTTTCTTTTGTCTTGTGCTATCATTATACATGTTTGGCACTGGTAGCACAGTGATGGGATAATAATAGTCTTGTATAATGCAACTTTAGTGTTTATGTTTACATTTTTTTTCTAAAAAATACGTGCCATCTTTCCTAGGATCTGGTATGTTTAGTTGCAACTCCAAGTATATCAATAGTGACCAGCGAAAATCAACTAAAATAATACAAAAATGTAACAAATGAGATCATGTTTACTTTCTGTACGGATGTCTTCTTTACTTCCAACGGTCTCGTACCAGCCCTAGCACGTACCTCCGTCACATCTTCTACATAAACGGTAAGATTGTTGGTGAGTATAGAAAAAATATATATATATATACAGAATCGACATTTCGACAAAAATATCTGTATTAAGATAGGGGGGAAAAACGCAGATTGAAATTACCATGCAATGCAGAAGCTGACAGGTCAGGAATAGAACAAACCGACGACGAGAGACGAGAGCGATGTGAATGTCGAACTTATATCAACATGCATTAAGAATTAATGAAAATAGTTAGCCACTTCAAGCATTAAAATGAGTACAGCTAGCAAAAAGAGAGAACGGAACACCAAGAGAAACTCTTGCAGAACAATTATCAAAACGGGTAGGACTCTGGGTCTGAACACCATCCAATAACTACACACAGCAGAATCACAATTCTCAAACTTATGACCACTGATTGCGTACCTATAACACCGTGACACTGAAGGACATATATCCTTACAGGAAGATAGATTAGATAGATAAAAAGAAGGATATTTAGACATGAAAAGAGACATATAGACAGTCTGAAATAGATAGACAGACAGACACAGACAGACAGACAGAGATGGATAGATGAATCAGGGGCTTTGGGTGGATGGATGGGTGCATGAATGGAATGATGGATAGACAGACAGACAGAGAATCGGTGTGCCGCCTACTTTAAGTTTTTGTTTTCCATATTATTTAGCATATACATAAGCGAAAAAAATGTCCAATCTGGTACTTCTTCAATGTCTTATGTTTGGAGTAAAAAAACCAATGTCCACTCTGGTACTTTTTCAATGTCTTATGTTTGGAAAAAAAAAATAACACAATAGATTCTTTTTTTAACATGTATTTCTACAGAATATCATAAAATACAAAAGGTTTGTAAAAAAATATCAAACAACGTCCATCTTTCTACACATGATAACACACATCAGGTGACAAAGATATTAAACAGTGATATAAGACTCATCTAATCTACACATGTAGACAGGGATTTTTACCTGGATCAGAGTCTACATCAATAAACTACACTTCTCTAAGGTGATTTTGTTTTTAATACAAAACATGGACATAAATATTGTGACAAAAATTGTGTCTCAGGATTTGGATACAACGCATCTGTGACACGATTTTATAATTTATGAACGCGTGATGTCAATACAACACAGACAATAATGTTAATATAATTACACCGGATAGAAATAACAAGCGTAAGGTAAGATGTACAATAAGCATGTAAAATGTAGGATAAGATGTCAGTAGGCATGTCACATCTATGATAAGATGTCCGGTAGGCATGTCACACCTATGATAAGATGTACAGTAGGCATGTCACACCTATGATAAGATGTCCGGTAGGCATGTCACACCTATGATAAGATGCCTGGTAGGCATGTCACACCTATGATAAGATGTCCGGTAGGCATGTCACACCTATAAGATGTCCGGTAGGCATCCCACACCTATGATAAGATGCCCAGTAAGCATTCATACGTATGATAAGATGTCCGGTAGGCATGAAAACAATATAAGATACTCCGTGGACATGAAAAAAAAACACAATAAAATGTCCAGTAAGCATGAAAAACCTTTGATAAGATGTTCATGAATCATTAAAATCTATAATAAAATGCCGAATAGACATGAAAAACATAGGATAAGATTTCATTTCCAGTAGCCATGAAAAACATAAGATAAAAATATCAAATAAACATAAAACCTATAATAAGATGCCCATTTGGCATGAAAAAACATACGATAAGATGCCCCGTAGGCACACAAAATCCTATGATAAGATGTCCATTTGGCATGAAAAAACTTATATTCACAGTTTTTATGGATACATGTATGGTAGGCATACACAATTTGTATAATAAACCTATGATAAGATGCCAATTTTGTATGGATAAACCTATAAGATGCCCAGTTTGTATGGATAAACCTATGATTTTGATGCCCAATTGACATAGAAAATCCTATGATAAAATGCCCAGTTGGCATAAAAAACAAATGAGAAGATTCCTAGTTGGCATGGATAAACGATGATAAGAAGCCTAGTTTATATGGATAAATCTATGATAATATGCCCATTTGGCATGGAAAAGAAACCATGATAAGATGCGCCAGTTGGCATAAATGACATAAAAGATGTCTAGTTGGTATGAACAAACATATGTTAAGATGCCCAACTGGCATGAAACAACATATGATAAGATACCCAGTTGGCTTGAAAAAACATGTAAGATGCCAAGTTGACATAAAATAACATATGATAAGATACTCATTTGACACGACTAACATTGAATATCATTAACTAATGACAGGCATAATATGATTCAGTTGTATAGATATGTACTAAGTCCCCGTATGTTGTAGGGACCCGAAAGGGGAACAAAGAATAATGATACGGTTACCTACTATACACGCCATAAAAGGCACCTAAGGAGGTTGTAATGGTGCGTTGTTTGTCACGTGCCATAGAAGATCATAGTGACCCAGAAGCCATACGAAAGTATAATGCGTGAAGTCGACAGGCGCTGATATCGCAGCCAAGCTGTGACTCGCAACACACACCATTTCCTTCTCCGGAATAAATCCTGCTAATCTTCATGAGTTTGAGAGCCAAGAGGAGATAAACGATCTATGTAAAATATATATATTTGCACTAAAAATACGTTGTGTATATATATATAATGGTGTTGTGACTGACAGAAGGAGTGAATCATACAGTTCATTGAGACTCGTTTTATTTGACAGAAAAAGTGAATCATACAGTTCATTGAGACTCGTTTTATTGTGACTGACAGAAGAAGTGAATCATACAGTTCATTGAGACTCGTTTTATTGTGACTGACAGAAGGAGTGAATCATACATTTCATTGAAACTCGTCGTGTTGTGACTGACAGAAGAAGTGAATCATACAGTTCATTGAGACTCTTTTTGTTTTGACTGACAGAAGAAGTGAATCATACAGTTCATTGAGACTCGTTTTGTTCTGGCTGACAGAAGCAGTGAATCATACAGTTCATTAAGACTCGTTTTGTTGTGACTGACAGGAGAAATGAATCATAGAGTTAATTGAGACTCGTCTTGTTATGACTGACAGAAGAAGTGAATCATACAGTCATTGAAGCTATTGATGTTGTTACTGACAGAAGTGAATCATACAGTTCACGGAAGTTACTTGTGCTGTGACTAACAGAAGCAGTGAATCATACAGTTCATTCATTGAAGCTATTGATGTTGTTACTGAAAAAAGAAATGAATCACACAGTCACTGAAGTTATTGCGAATTTGTCATGGCTTCCGGAGAAGAATAAATGTTAACACCCGCTTGTCGATATATTTGATTGGCAGTCGTGTCTCAGATGTGGCAAAATTGATAACCAATTTCCTCTGTTTAAATCACTGTGAACATCATCAGATCAAAGGCAAGATGAAGGCCTGGCAGGCAAGAGCGGTTATGGCGGCAGTTGAGAAAGATGAAACAACAAATCAATGAGCATGTTGTTTGGATAAATAAAAAGTATCTCTTATTATGAGATACCGCCTTTGAATAGCGCAGGTTAGGTCGATTAGATTAGATAAGAAATTTTAACCGTCAAAAATAGCGGAGGCCGCGGTTATGGTAATTATGTCATTACGACTTTATATTAACTGTCATAAGGGAAAATGTAGTATTCTCTGACAAGCCTCTGTCTCAGCGTCTGAGCTCCAAATCCCGCTGCTCAACTGTTTAATCCCGAGAATGGAATGCATTTTATCATGGTCTTACAGCTGAGCGGCAATATCTGCGCCTTTTCACAATTCACATTTAACATCAGCATGCCTACTGGGTCACTTTGACTTTTTATGGGATAGGACAATCAACTCCGCAAACAACATACTTAGTAGTCTCTTACGACATATATTAGGCAGGTCACACTATTGCTATTATTTGCAACACAAGTGCGGTTGCCAAGAAAACATAATATATCTGGAGCATGGAAACAAGGGAAAACTAGCAAAATAGTTTAATAAAATCAGTAACAGAAAATAAGAATAAAAGTGCTCTAAGTATGTTTGAATTATATATTGTAAAGGATATAAAAGACCTTTTGATCAACGTTGATGTAGTATGTGTTATGTTTATCTCTATATTGTCTTTACCCTGCTTCTTCTGTAATGTGTTGCAGGATTGAATAGCGAAAAGTTTTCGGACTATCTTGATATGCAATAAAACAATACAAATGTGACGTTTAAAAAACATTGGTAACTCCTTCAATCCATATTATTTTTGGCCTTTCTCTACCTCTCGTTGTTTCTATTATCATGGTGTAGGCCCTTGCTGCTGGACAGTAAGGGTTATTCTCATTAAGTAACCGAACCATTTCAGTCTGTTTTTCAAGAGATTTGACGACAGTTGTTGTTCCAACAGTTCTTGTAATCTTTCAATTCCTCACGTGACATTTTATTATTCTGGTTGGTGCTTGTCTTAGACATCTCGTTTCACACGTAGTCAGCTTTCTCTCTTGTTCTTTAGTTAGTGCCCATGTTGGACATTGATAACAATGCGTTATAGTTTCCATCGTGATATATTTTTGTTTCAATTTTTGTGTATATTCATAATTTACGAAATGGTGATTTGGATTTTTTTCTCGATCTCTCCCTCCATTCTTAACGTAGTCTGTAAAAGTGATTCCATGATATTCAAATTCATGCACTTGTTTCAGTAGTTGATCCTTTATCTTTATGTTGATTTTATTGCCTATGAACATTACTTCTGCTTCTGTAATGATCTTCATATTGTGATTGAAGCAGCTGTCGTTGTGTTGGTTAATGTGATCTTGCAACTTTTCACTTGAACTGTAGAGTAAACACGGGTCTTCAGCAAAGAGCAGTTCAGCTAGGTCATTTAGATGGTAAGAGTCTGAAGATGTTTTTACTGCTCTGGCAATATTATCTATATAAATAATAAACAAAAACAGTGATTATACACACTCCTATCTCATTCATGATGTTCCTGAAAGCCACTTAGTCAGTCATGCACTTGTTGTAACACTTTCTCTATCTGTATATATGGCTCTTACACAGTTCGTATTTTTACCATTTTTTCTAGAATCTGCTATTCCCATTATGGAAACCTTATGTTTAATCAGAAATTCAACTATTGCCATTTCTTTATTGTTGATGGCATACAGACGTTCCGTGTAACTATTTTAACTGTTGTTGTGTTGTTTGATGGTGGTTGGTACTTGTTCGCTGTTGTTACTATTTGATAGAATTTTAACATTTTCTTTAGTTCTTGCACAATATCTAGAACAGGTTTCTATAAACACTAAACACCTACCAGATTGCTAGACATGTTTGTACATTTCATCCTTGAGTGAACAATTACACAATTTGTTTCATGTGATTTGACAAATTACTTGTCTGAACTTTCCGTTAACAGTTGATTTTGTAGCTAGGTGTAAATCTGTAAATCTTTATCTTTTATTATATCTGATTATTTAGGGACACTTCTTCTTCTTCTTCTTTCGTTCGCTAATAATGCTATATCTGCAGTGTTGTTTCTTGTATAAATTGGACAGTGTTTTCCATTTCTTGTTTTGTACCATATAGTTTAACATTCATTGGTGTATCAGAAGGCCAGTATGTGCATCTTAATGTATCATAGTATGCACATTCTTGAAGGATATGTTCTGAAGTCTGGTTGACTTGTCCACAATTGCACTTTGCTGTTGTGCCAATTTAAAATTTTGTATACATATGGCTGTTTAGTCTATTGTGTCCAGTTCTCAGTCGAAATATGATGACCTGTTCTTGTCTGCTAAGTAGGTGGTAGTCATCCCGTGGAGGTAAGTTAGGCTTATTTAGGGACATAAACAGGCACACTAGTTAGCTGGTCTTTGATTGATCCGAGATTTTCAATGACGGGGACGCAAATTATACTCACCCTAACCAATGACACACTCGAGTTAGTCACGTCAGCACAGAATGACATAGGCTGTGTTTTTTTTTTTTGGTTGTCAAATCGTATATACGCTGAAATTCATTGTATAGTGTATGTCCCCAGGTGAATGGTGGTTGATGTTATCCACACTTGCCGTTAAGCGTGGGGGTGGGAGCTTAAGTTGTCGTACCAAGTCCAGATGTGTCGCCTTGGTTGCATTAAGTCAGTGTTTGTTCAAGGCTATCGTGTTGTTTTCTATCAACCGTTTTCTTGGCCGATATTTGGCCTTATTCCCGAATATTCTTTTGTTATATGCTCTTATTGGTATACGTTGAAGTATGGTGTTGAATATAAACAACGTTTAGATAGTGTTTCTGACACATGTTCGTGTCAATGCCCATTATCGTGTAGACTGTATGAGCAGAATACATTTCATAAAGTTTTTACAGGCCTTCTGTCAAGATTTCTCTATTTGTATCGATTTCGTCTTGCCTTTGATCTACCAGTCACTGAGTATCTTCTCTTGGTAACATATATTTCTAATCCCATGTTATCATATTACGTCGATACATTTCGTCAACAGTTAAGTGGGGAGGAGGTCTGCTGAAAATATGTGGTAGTTATTGAGAGGGGGGAACTAAAGTTGACGTCAACAAAGTTATTTTTAAATGTGAATTAAATTGTTTGAATCGGAAACATGTTTTTTTCCAAAAATGTGAAACAAATCATGCAAGTTTTTCTTTTTGTACACTTTATGCTTATTTATTTATTATTTTTAAAAAGGGTGGAAAAGGGGGGGGGGGGTATTTTAAGCACGGGGTGTCTCTGGATTCTTGACAGTTGTTGACAAGGGAAAGGGCTAAAAAAATAGGTACAAAATTATTGACGTAGTTTGTGAACAACCCATTACATGCAATTATAAATCATCAAGTGCTGTCTGCAAACAGTAACCAATATAAAATGGAAAAGTAAAGACATTTTTTTAAAAACTGCGCTAAATTATATAAGGTTCATGTTTTACATTGTCATAGAATGTGCAATGATGGAATATTATTTTTGTGCAATAAAATAGATTTCCTTCCCATCTTGCCACTTATTTCAATAAGCTTAGAAGAGCCCATGCTTGAGTTAGATTCTCGACTTTAATCAATATAAATATACGATTTCGTCTTCTTTCATGCACATTCTGTAGTAGGTAGCTTCATTATTTTTTGTTCCATATGATTTGTTCAGTGTGTCCTGCATCTTCATCTTTGATCATATAGTCGTCGACTATGTAAGACTTACTGGCTAATGGGAAAATAAACATTCTTAATGACTGACTAATGCTGCGATTTTCTTTAGTGACTATGATTATATTTGTGTGATAGTCAATGAAAATCAGGGCAACTGGCACATTAATAATTTTAAAGGACTTGTTTTCGCATTAGCCAATAGGTTTTACATCGTCGAGAGTCAGAATTTATCCTCACCCTCCCAACCCACTTATTAATCGACACCTATAACATAATATTTCACAGTTGAGAATTCCTGCCCTGGGCCAATGGTTCTCAAAGTTGATCATATTACTGCCCCGGGGCTCACATAAGAGATACAGGGTGGCCACGGAAAAGAAATTTGAAATTGAAGAGAGGGTCCGGTATAGGGGAGACATAGGAATGTAACTATTTGAAAGATAATCAAGATTTATGGCTGTAAAGCTTAAACGCCGTGGTGACTTGCATTGAAAATTAATGCCTTTTTATTTAGACATCATGGGGCCACAAACAAAAATTTGTCCTTAAAGTCACTGGCCAGTAAATGTGGAGAACCAGGGGCCAACATCACGTCTTAGTGCAATGGCTCCCAATTTTGTGCATGATATCACAGAAATTTGATTGAAGAGAATAAATTCACACTTTCGTGGGTGGAGAGTTGTGGCTCGACTTCTTGGTAGGGGTACAGAAGGGTAACTTTATGAAGGTTTGGAGGATAAATATTAAGTGAAAAATAATAAGTATTTAAAACATTTGAAACGTATATTCTATATCCCAGTGGAGCCACGGAATCAAATTTGACTTGACGTGGGTCCTTGGGTGATAAGAAGTTTTAGAAGCACTGTCGTAATAGATGTTAATGGAGAAAATGTAGAGGTCAATGGAAGACACGTGACATCACTAGTGCTAGCTATAAATAAACTATTGATTTGCCAAGTGATATCTTAAGCTTGTCTTAGACGTTCATCTATGAGAACTGATTATGTGATGACATTTTTATATATGGCGTCGTCTAAAGCGAATGTTGTTCACATAAATTATACAAGAACACATATTTACAAATTAAACGATACCATATTGTCATTTCTACTCTCCCAAGGAAAGCCTGAGGTCATTCTTGACATGTAGTATTTATTGATACCTGATGTCACCTACATGCGCATTGACAACAGATGCGTCATAGCATGTAACGAAAACTACTGCCCAACAAATCAATTCCTTCTCCAGAGAAGGAATATTTTTTCTGCTGGATGATCGCAAAAAAAAGCGACAATTATTTTCCTGATGCAACTGATCATTGGTCACTTTGCATATCATTTCTGTCCCCAACCAATGAAAGAAAGGAAAAATACATGGCACACCTTAGTATCAATAAGACCTGTGAGTAAATCATGAACAGGTCACTACTCTTGGCTGATTTGGATTATCCATTATTCTCATTGGCTGGCTATAAAATGTAACCAGTACAACAAAATGAATCGATCTGTATATATTAGTTATTAGATGCCATATTATAAAAACAACCTTCAATAATGCTGATGTACACAGCTCTGATATAAACAAACTCAGCTAATGCTCAAGGTTGAAAGAGCATTCCTTACAATAAGAAGGTATATTTTTCTTTTGATTGATTGAATAAATTTATTTAATCAGTCAAACATTATGACGCGGACATGTGTTCTCCACAGATCTTATTTAACCTAAAGTAGGTCATTGGTGAATAATTGAATCAGTCAAGATAAGTAACACAGTTTGGAATTTGAGCATAGAACTATTCTGTAAAACGTCTTGACACAAACACACATTTTTGTTATAGTCGATAAATAGATCAATTGCCAGAATGTAATAGTGAAGTACTTAATTATCTATTACAAATTGTATGATGTTTAAAGTTAACGTGTCCTACCGCAGTTGGTGATAAATGAACTCTAGATAGAGTATGTCCTGGATGTAACTGAATACATAGACTATATGTTAGAAGTAAGTGAACTCTAGATAGACTATGTCCAGGAAGTAAGTGAATACATAGACTATATGTTGGAAGTAAGTGAACTCTAGATAGACTATGTCCTGGAAGTAAGTGAACTCTAGATAGACTATGTCCTGGAAGTAAGTGAACTCTAGATAGACTATGTCCTGGAAGTAAGTGAATACATAGACTATATGTTGGAAGTAAGTGAACTCTAGATAGACTATGTCCTGGATGTAACTGAATACATAGACTATGTCATGGATGTAACTGAACTCTAGAAAGTCTATGTCCTGGATGTAACAACTCTAGATAGACTATGGCCTGGATGTAACAACTCTAGATAGACTATTTCCTGGATGTAACTGAACTCTAGACAGACTATGTCCTGGATGTAACTGAACTCTAGATAGACTATTTCCTGGAAGAAACTGAACTCTAGATAGACTATGTCCTGGATGTAACTGAATTTTGGATAGACTATGTCCTGGATGTAACTGAACTCTAGATAGACTATGTCCTGGATGTAACTGAACTCTAGATAGACTATGTCCTGGATGTAACTGAACTCTAGATAGACTATGTCCTGGATGTAACTGAACTCTAGATAGACTATGTCCTGGAAGAAACTGAACTCTAGATAGACTATATCCTGGAAGTAACTGAATACATAGACTATGTCCTGGAAGTAACTGAACTCTAGATAAACTATGTCCTGGAAGTAACTGAAGTCTAGATAGACTATGTCCTGGGAGTAACTAAACTCTAGATAGAGTATGTCCTGGAAATAACTGAAGTCTAGATAGACTATGTCATGGACGTGAAATCAAGTATCAGGTTTGTGTTCTCTAATAAAGCTTTGAGCTGCAAATTATGCGACTGTCTTTTTCACATTGCCATCTTGGATACAAGGAAAAAAATGAAAGTGAATGTATGAATGAACAGAATGTGTTTTTCTCAAACCTGTATTATATACCTAGAACATTAACTCAAATGTGATGCTTGCCAACACGGTGAAAAGTCTGCTACTTAAAAGAATATTTTGCGAGAGCTGTATTCCACACAGTATCGATGTTGTATTCCAAACCGTATCGGAACTGTATTTCACACCGTGTCGGTGCCAGCACTACGATACAATATTCTGAAGTGATCATCGCGGTAGTAGTTTTGAGACCTACGTTGATTCTTGTTTCTTTTCTTTATTATGTGAAGTCTCTCGTTTTAATTCATGAAGTTTCCAACCTTAGATTGTGAGGTCTTTAACCTTAGTTTGTGAAGTTTCCAACCTTAGATTGTGAGATCTTCAACCTTAGTTTGTGAAGTTTCCAACCTTAGTTTGTGAAGTCTCCGAACTATTGACAATTCATTAAATTGACTGCACTTCAAATGCAGACTTTCAACCGCTGAAATTACTGAGTGTCTGTAATTTACTTTCCAATGCCAAGTCTAAAATTGGCTTCCTAATAGTAAGATGACTGCGTATCTAGAAATTAGACTTCATTATTGAAGTGATTTCAAATAAAAGATTGATTTCACAATGTTGAAATGACCACATCTTTAAAGATATTTTTTTTCAAATTGAATTTGTTGCAAATTTAATATTTGAAACGGCTGCGTGTCTATAAATTACATTTCAATGTTGAAGTGACTACAAGTATGACTGACTCATTCTTCTGAATCTGACTGTGAATCTAAACATGATCTCCCAATATTGAATTTACTGTGAGACAATGAACAATTTGTCAATGGCATCTGACTCATGAGAGTCAGTCTTAACTGTCTATCATTTTAATCGAAATCATTTTAGTAAAAATACAGAGTGTAGTAGTAAAGCCAAAAGCGCCACCTTCAGAGGACTTGTAATTGAAGTCATTGAAGTCTGTAATAACGCTACAGAAGTCGATGCGGATGCCCTTGTGCAGTTAACATTGATGTATGATGGAGCTGAAAGAAATAATTGTTTTGATGTTAACATTCTGACATGATTATAAGATCATATTCGTTAACCTTCAAATGCAAGATCTTACAAATAAAACTTTCAGATTAAGAGTTAATATTAGATATATCTGATGATAAAATGTTATTTTAACATTACAAATTAATACTTAAAGGTATTCATCCGTGTGTTGCCGGGGCCCGAAAGGGAATCAACAAATAACAACACTGTTTACCTTCCATGTATGTCGCAAGAGGCGACTAAGGAGGTTATGGGATGGATGTGGCTGTCCCATCCCATATAGGGTCAGTGACCCAAAGCCATGCTGAAGTCGGATGTGTCAGGGCCGAAAGACGCATATATTGCAGCAATGCTGTAAACAATGACACAACGCATTCCGTTCACCGGACTACATCCTGCTAAACTGCAGGAGATTGAGAACGAACGCAGAAGAAGAAGAAGAAGAATACTTAAAGGCAAGATTAGAAAATAATTGACGTTCACATTTCAAAGACAAGATTAGATAAGCTAGCTGTCAAAAACAGAACTAGAGATGTTAACAAGTAAAGACAAAATTAGATAAGTTAACATTAAAAGGGAAGATTATCTAACAAAGACATAATTAGACTAGATACATTAACAATCAAAGACTTGATCAATTATAAGTCAGTGATAAGATTGGCAATCACAGACAAGATTATTTGCCAGTCAAAGATAGAATTAGATAGTTCACTATCAAGAACAAAATTCGATAAGTTAACAGTCAAAGACAACATTTTTTTAAGTTAAAGATCAAATTAGATAAATTAATAATCAAAGAGAATATTAGATACGTTAACAGTCAAAGAGAAAATTAGATAATTTAACAGTCAAAGAGAAAATTAGATAATTTAACAGTCAAAGAGAAAATTAGATAATTTAACAGTCAAAGAGAAAATTAGATAATTTAACAGTCAAAGAGAAAATTAGATAATTTAACAGTCAAAGAGAAAATTAGATAATTTAACAGTCAAAGAGAAAATTAGATAATTTAACAGTCAAATGCACATTTATTGTATAGTCAACAACAAAAGTACATTATTTTCATGCTATTCCCAAACACGATTAAATCACATTGAGTAACGTTTATATTCCATTTCAAAATTAAATAAGCTAATATTCTAAGGCAAGTTCAAACAAGCAATTATTCCAAATTATGTCGTATATGTCAATATTCCATGGCAATGTCTGATAATAGAAAGACAATGCTTAAGATTAAACTAAATATTTATATTTCAAGACAAGAACAGGGGAAATGTGGCCATTATATGCTATGATCAGACACAACAACATTGGAAGGTAAGCTAACATATGACATATTAACATTCGTTAGCAAGAATAGACAATTAGTGTTATTATTTGAAAGTGAGATGAGACAAGGGAAATGTTAACATTTCAAAGTGAGATGAGACAAGGGAAAATGTTGACATTTGAAAGTGAGCAGAGGCGGGGAAATGTTAAAATTTCAAAGTGAGATGAGACAAGGAAAATTTTAACATTTCAAAGTGAGATGAGACAAGGACAATTTTAACATTTCAAAGTTAGATGAGACAAGGGAAATTTTAACATTTCAAAGTGAGATGAGACAAGGGAAATTTTAAACATTCACAGCACAGCAAGGTTACACAAGTTGACATTCCATGAAAAATTAAGAACTGAATGTTAACATTTCGAGACAGTTGGTATAAGTTAACACTCCAAGGATGGGTCACGCAGTGAAGATCTTAAAATTTCAAGTCGAGATGATTGAGTTAATATGCAAATGCAAAATCTACGTGCATTGTCACTTTATCAGTTCTTCTTTGTAAACAAATAAGAGGTACTTCTACTTGTGTTTTGTTGTCACCCTCCTTTACAAATATTTTCTGCCGAAAACTCTCGCCTGCCGCCTTCTTCTTCTTTTGTGCTCGCTCTCAAACTCCTGCAGATTAGCAGGATGTGGTTCGGATAACGGAACGCGTTGTGTCATAGTTTACAGCTTTGCTAGAAAAGCTGTGCCTTTGGGCTTGACACATTCGACTTCAGCATGGCTTCTGGTTCATTTTGACCCTATATGGAATATGTAAGAAAATCCCACCCCATAACTTCCTTATTCGCCTCTTCTGGCATGTATGAAGGTAAACAGTGCAGCTATTCTTTGTTCTCCTTTCGGCCTCGGATATGGCATGTCCATCTTATGTCAAGTTTCGTCTGCCCAATATATGTCATCTCTCGTCCGTCCATCTTAAGTTGATTCTCGTCTGTCAATTTTATGTCAGCTGAATTTATCAATTTTCTGTCAACCAACGTCACTTTACTTTATGTCAAATCATGTCTGTCGGTCTGATGTCAACTTCTGTCTGTTTGGCTATTTCTCGTCTATGAATATTACGATAACTATAGTCTGCCATTGTATATTAATTCTCGTCCTCACAACTTACGTCCACCATCGTCTGTCACAATTCTGCCAGCTTTTTACAGAAGTTCATTTTGTAAAACCATGGAGTTCGTTCTATATCCAGCTAACCAGCAAGATTTTGAGATCCAGCATCAAAATTTTGAGATCCAGCTAACCAGCAAGATTTTGAGATCCAGCTAACCAGCAACATTTTGAGATCCAGCTAACCAGCAAGATTTTTATATCCAGCTAACCAGCAAGATTTTGAGATCCAGCTAACCAGCAAGAATTTGAGATCCAGCTAACCAGCAAGAATTTGAGATCCAGCTAACCAGCAAAAGTTTGAGATCCAGCTAACCAGCAAGAATTTGAGATCCAGCTAACCAGCAAAAGTTTGAGATCCAGCTAACCAGCAAGATTTTGAGAAGGAACGCCGAAGAAAACATTGTATATCTTCTATGAATTTGCTTAATTTCCCGACAGAGACTAATATGAGTGTTACATATTTGTTACAAACAATTGTATGAGTGTTACATATTTGTTACAAACAATTGTATGAGTGTTACATATTTGTTACAATTATATGAGCGTTACATATTTGTTACAAACATTTGTATGAGTGTTACATATTTGTTACAAACATTTGTATGAGTGTTACATATTTGTTACAAACATTTTTATGAGTGTTACATATTTGTTGCAAACAATTGTATGAGTGTTACATATTTGTTACAAACAATTGTATGAGTGTTACATATTTGTTACAAACAATTGTATGGGTGTTACATATTTGTTACAAACAATTGTATGAGTGTTACATATTTGTTACAAACAATTGTATGAGTGTTACATATTTGTTACAAACAATTGTATGAGTGTTACATATTTTTTACTAACGATTGTATGAGTGTTACCTATTTGTTACAAACAATTGTATGAGTGTTACATATTTGTTATAAACAATTGTACCGATTGAAATTATGCTACAGGTAATGGACATTTTTTGCGTATGTTCTCAAAATCTCATCAGATAACATGTTCCACTAGATTTCCAGCAGAATGTATGACAAGATGTAGTCCAGAGTACGGAAATGCATTGTGACGAAGTTTCATTTACACCTTCTTCTTCTTCTTCTTCAGCGTTCATTCCTAAACTCCCACTAGATCTCTCTTGTGAGATCTATTTCCAGCAGGATGTAGTCCAGAGAATAGAAATGCGTTGTGTCACCGTTTTATTTGCGCCAATGGCCCGACACATCCGTATTGGGCAGGCATTTACCACAAGTCTCGATACACCCGCCTTCAGTGGTTTAAGACACAGTAAGTCACAAATTCATTCCCTTCAGTATGGCAGGCCAATTTGTTCATAATCGTTTGCTGTTGAAGGCGCTCATAAATAATACTACGCTCTTTTGAAGAATATGTCAATATTCTTTTGAAATATATGCATTGCTGATGGGAAAACTGCAGAAACTGAAGATCCGTTTAGATGGCAATATTGAACTGACGGACTAAAGTCAGACAGTTCAATAGATCATCATCACGTGCCATTTTGACTTAAAAATTAGGAAATGTCACTTTCTGATATATTAATTAATCCAGTCTCCTGTTAACACTTTCAGCACAAATATATATATTAAAAAATTATAGACAAGTTAATCTATAGATAGAACTATATACAATAGAAAGATAAATATATAAACTGACAAATATAAAGAGATATCAATTTAGAAAATTGTCAATAATGCATTTTCCCCATTAAGGAGTCGCAGGGAAGGGATTCAATAGCTGAGATATCAATGGGCAGACAATATATTACTAATGTCATGTTTGTTGTTCGTCCATCACAAGTGATGATGACCATTTGTTACATCCACTTTTGAAAATTCAGTTTTAGTTATGTCCTTGATTATGAGTTCGTAGATGGCTAATGAGCCCTATTCGAGCTGTAAATGTCCTTGGACAGTTTGGACATGGAATAACGACTGTAGACGGATCTTGGTCTATCCGTGACTTTCTAGCTGCTCTCCGCTGTTGAGCTGCTGCATTTCTCTTCTTTTCACAAGATGATGCCCTCTTTTTTATTTTATAACGCCATGTAGATCTATTTTGTGCAAGTTCTTACTATGTATCGTGGTCTATTTCAAAGGCTTTCAGTGA
Organism: Meghimatium bilineatum; assembly: GCA_034231615.1. Lineage (NCBI taxonomy): Eukaryota > Metazoa > Mollusca > Gastropoda > Stylommatophora > Philomycidae > Meghimatium > Meghimatium bilineatum. Next base: position 62,235,288 of record CM067299.1, on the reverse strand, counting down.
GTCCTTTAACGAGTCCTTTTAGCGCTTCCTTTGGCCACCTTGAGATCGTATACCCTTCTCTAGCTCACCATAGAGAAGTTTCTTTGTCAGACGATGGTCTGGCATACGCACCAAATGACCTGCCCAACGAATCTGTGTCTGCATCAGGATCGCGTCAATGCTTGGGATACCAGCTCTATCAAGGACAGTGGCATCTGGAATCTTGTCTTGCCATCTGATGTTCATAACTTTTCTGAGACAATTTGCATGAAAATGATTGAGTTTTTTCACATGCCGTCTATACACAGTCCATGTTTCACTAGCGTATAACATCACTGGAAGAAACCACTGCTCTGTAAACTTTCAGGTTAGTCTGTAGGTTAATGCCATTTCTACGCCAAACATTTGCGTACAATCTGCCGAAAGTACTGCTTGCTTTGGCCATCCTTGTATACACTTCATCATCAACGTTGGCAGTTTGTGATAACGTACTACCTAGATATGTGAATCTATTCACAACTTTCAGTGCTGCACCATTTACCTTTATGCAGGGCTCGAGATAGCTTTGCCAAGTCTATTACTAATAGACAGACAATGTTATATCAATAGATAGGCAAGATAATATTAATAGCCAGAAAACATAATATGAATAGACATACTTGGTAACATCTATAGATATACAAACAAACTGACTTCATTTTTAGTGATAGGCAAGTAACGATAATTAGAGAAATATTGTTTTGGAAGATAAGTCTTGTAATGGTAGACTTTGAAAAGTAATGTATAAGTCATGAGAAACTTTGAACTTGTTCCAGTGTCAAACTAATATTTTCCAAAAATATTTAATAATTAGCTAAAATGAAACATACTCATCTGAGACATTTTGGAGACATAGCGATCCCAGAATGCACATTGCTGAGGTCTGACCCCTTGACCCCACTGGGGACCAGCGCCCAACAAGCTAATATTGATATCCAGGAACAACTGTTCGTTGTGTTTAAATTTGGGCCATTCCTTGATCTCCATTTCGCCTGGCCCACGGTTTGGGTTCCTGTCAGATAGACAATCATTTAATATAAATGTGGACCAAATGGTCTGTTTATAGCACTGTTTCTTAAATATGCGCGTACACCCTCGGATCTCTAGATACAAGGATATACAACAGGATGATCACGTCACAGTAACAGTTGGTTGTAAAAAAATTGCTTGTATTTTCATTTAATATGCACATTTTATATGCTAACTTCAATATCAAATGTCTACACAAAATACAACATAGATCTTTGTCAATGTTACAGTGATCGCTCAGTACAACTGAGATTGTCATTTTTAATCAAGAGATTTGAACATTAATAGTTGCAGGCTAATATAACGATGACTTTGGAAACAGCATACATCAAAATCGAAATGTAAACTTAGAATTGAGACTCTGAGAATCTAATAACTTGTTAAAACTTAGAATTGAGGCTCTGGCAATCTAATAACTTGTTAAAACTTAGAATTGAGACTCTGACAATCTAATAACTTGTTAAAACTTAGAATTGAGGCTCTGGCAATCTAATAACTTGTTAAAACTTAGAATTGAGACTCTGACAATCTAATAACTAGTTAAAACTTAGAATTGAGACTCTGACAATCTAATAACTTGTTAAAACTTAGAATTGAGGCTCTGGCAATCTAATAACTTGTTAAAACTTAGAATTGAGACTCTGACAATCTAATAACTTGTTAAAACTTAGAATTGAGACTCTGACAATCTAATAACTTGTTAAAACTTAGAATTGAGACTCTGACAATCTAATAACTTGTTAAAACTTAGAATTGAGGCTCTGGCAATCTAATAACTTGTTAAAACTTAGAATTGAGACTCTGACAATCTAATAACTTGTTAAAACTTAGAATTGAGGCTCTGACAATCTAATAACTTGTTAAAACTTAGAATTGAGACTCTGACAATCTAATAACTTGTTAAAACTTAGAATTGAGGCTCTGGCAATCTAATAACTTGTTAAAACTTAGAATTGAGGCTCTGGCAATCTAATAACTTGTTAAAACTTAGAATTGAGGCTCTGACAATCTAATAACTTGTTAAAACTTAGAATTGAGACTCTGACAATCTAATAACTTGTTAAAACTTAGAATTGAGACTCTGACAATCTAATAACATGTTAAAACTTAGAATTGAGGCTCTGACAATCGAATAACTTGTTAAAACTTAGAATTGAGACTCTGACAATCTAATAACTTGTTAAAACTTAGAATTGAGACTCTGACAATCTAATAACATGTTAAAACTTAGAATTGAGGCTCTGACAATCTAATAACTTGTTAAAACTTAAGAGTTTCGGTTCTGGCTGTCAAATAAAATGTTAAAACTTAGAATGATAGCCCTGACGATCATATAAATTATTAAAACTTAAAATATTGATGAAATGATATAGCTGAGATACTATCAATGCGTACCCAGTTTTGGCAAAATTTGTCCACAATTTCATGATTTTTCTGCTGAGTTTTTTCTCGTCCCCGGTAAAGTTCAGGTCTTTGTTGAGTGGTTGTCCAAACACAAAGAATATCTCGTCGCCGTGAAGGACACCCATCCACTCTGGCCAAGGATTAGTAGACATTCGATGGCTGAACCTGTGAAGAGTATCACGAGAAAGTGAGGATGAAAACAAGATGGATGAAGCAAGCTCTTTATAAAAAATCCTGACCTGCGTGCTGATCTCACACAGCTTCGCTTATCTTTTGCAAAACCAAGTTTTCCATGTTGTACATTGGCTGGCGACACAAAGTATATGCAGTTACCAATGATGCCTGGCATCAGCCAAGTAACTATATGTGAGATCGGCACGCAGGATCTCTATTCTAGTGAAGGGCTTGGATGAAGAATGACACAAACTATTTAGACATGCGATTGTTTAAACAAACAATCAGTAAATAATATAAACGACTGAACTAATTTAGTTCGATCACTGTGAAGAAACACTATAGGGAGTAACGTATGAAATGTCCAGGGAAAAGGAAGAAGAGGATTTCGAAAAATAGATAAATAAACTGACCTTCAGTTAGATTTTATTCAGACATGCTGAAATCTGAAAAGTTGATAAGAACTGGGAACAGAAATATTACATCATCTAAAGACTTTTACACTAGTCTTTGAACTGGCTAACATTATTCACAAACTCACTTCCCTAATATTCACATATACGATTTCTTAATATTTACAAACACAGCCCTCTAATATTCACAAATACAGCTCCTCCTCCCCCTCCTCCCCACCCCCACCCCAATATTCACACATACATCCTGATATTCAAAATGACATCACCGTAATATTTACAAAAACACCTAATTAATATACACAAACAGGTCTCCCTAATATTTAAAAACACATCTCCCCAATATTCGCAAACACACCTCCCAAATATTCACACAACACATGTCTAATATTCACAAACACATTTCTCAAATATTCACAAACACACGATCATAACATTCAGAAAAACCTCTTCCAAATATTCACAAACACATCTCCCAAATATTTACAAAAAGTGTTTTCCTGACCTGTACAAATAGACATCAAGTCCGTATTCGGACACTGTTTTGGCCATATCGGCAACGCCGCATGTGAAGTGATAGTCTCCAACAGCCTGTTCCACCCTAGCTCTTAGTCGAACCTGGTCTGATGGATCTAGCCAATCTGTGTATTGGAACTTGATTGCTTCCTTGCCCAGATGGTTTAGCTCGTATGGGTACTGTGGATAATACCTAAATAAACGATCCATCACTAGATTGTAATTTTCCGAGCTAATAAGACTTGGTGTTTCAATATTGAAGAAAGATGGTTCAGAGTACACAAGCAACCATGAGCCTTCATTTGCGTTACTTCCTAATAGAAGTGGGATCTTCTTAAATAGTCCGTCCCTGAGATACTGACTTGGAGTTCTGGTCAGAAATGTTCCGTCTATGACTGGTATAAAGGGAAACTGAGCTATGCCATCAGAAATGTACACTTCCTCTTCAGGAAAACGCAACGCCGGAATTTGCCGAAGACATTCTAGAATAGTCCTGTCCTTTACTCTTGTGTCACACCCAAGGCGTTTGGCCAGTGCCAGGGATCGTCGTCTGCCCTCTTGAAGGGTGTACGTTCCCCAAGGTGCATGAGGTGAACCGCTTTGAAGTATTGCTCGATGGAAGAGACCCCTACCTGAAAATTTAGGATGTGGACAGGGGGGAGGGGGCGTAAAGTGTAAATATTATTATAAATCAAATATGCGATATATACATGTTGTCTGCATTATACATAATATCTCTATGATACAAGATTTTACAGTCTGTGATACAAAATCATACTGTCTATGATAGGGTGATTATACTGTCTATGATTCATAATTATACTGTCTAAAATATATGATTATACTTTCTATGTTGCAAGACTATACAGTCTATGCTACAAGATTATACTGTCTGCGATACATGATTATACTGTCTATAATACATGATTATACTGTCTATGATACACGATATAAGGCCCATGATATGAACATATACTGTCTATACCACAATATATATTGTCTATGCTACACGATTATACTGTCTATGTTGCAAGATTATACTGTCCATGAAACATAATAGTACTGTCTATGCTACAAGATTATACAGTCTACGATACACGATATAATGTCCATGATATGAACATGTACTGTCTATAACACAATACATACTGTCTATGCTACAATATTATACTGTCTACGATACAAGATTATACTGCCTATGATACACGATATAAGGCCCATGATGTGAACATATACTGTCTATACGAGGGGTCGGCAACCTATGGCACGCGTGTCACACTTGGCACGCCAAGCAATTTCAAATGGCACGCGGACTCTTCACGTTTCCTGTATAAAGTTGATTATAAATCGATTAGCGGGGTTTTAGCAACAGATTAACCTCAGATCTTCAGAATTATGGACATCAAAATTTGTTGAACTACGGAAGTCTCTGGAAAATGAAAATCTAGAAAAGTCGCAGCTATTCTCAGCTGTTGGACATCCATTCCAAATTATTACATCTGTTTGAAGAAAATTGCTTTTGCTCTTCTTTCAGCTTTTGGATCAAGCTATTCCTGTGAGCATAATATCTCTCACATGAAGCAGTGCTAAATCCAGTGCTATTAGAAAGTTAATTGTTTGCTGGATAGAAAGCATGTCTTATACAATTGTGATGTAACAATAGGGATTCCGTACCAGAGACAGTAGATTTTCTATCGAAGACAGTATAATCGTGTAACATAGACAATATATATTGTATTATGCAGGGATCGGCAACCTTTTGCTAACTGTGTGCCAACTTAAGGTTTTAAATTATTCAGAGTGCTAACATCACATATCATTTTACACAAGTTTCTGAGATTTCGCAAATAGACTGTTCCCCTGACGTGAAGAGTCTGCGTGCCATTTGAAATTGCTTGGCGTGCCAAAGGTTGCCGACCCCTGTTCTAACACATTTACATTATTTTTAGTATATTTTATCTCACTCCCTTGTCAAGTTTCTCTCTATCGCTTTCCTTTTGTTTTGTACCTGTCCCAACTAGATTTATGTCTATTAATCTTTCACCTACCATCTCTCTCTCTCTCTCTCTCTCTCTCTCTCTCTCTCTCTCTCTTACTTACTCCTTTTATCACTATAGTACTTTGGAGCCCCCCCCCCCCCACAGTAAAGAATTATACATTAAACGCAAATTATATAAACGTATATAAGGAATAGATATTATAAAAACTTTATATGGGAATTTTGTCTGCACTATAAGAATTTTAGTGAGAAAATAATTATGTATACATTATATTGTAAAATATAAAATTTTCAATTAGTAGAAAATTTAGAGAATTACTTATTTACTTGACATGTCTTAAGAATGTTTATAAATAAAACAAATATTTTCATGTGAAACTTCATAAATCTTAATTCGTGAAATATTTTACATGGTTGGTTGGTTGGTTGCTGATCCAGCGGTCCATGGGCTCATGCCCTTTGACCGAAGCAATATTTTACATGAATTTCAGACTATTCATTTATTTAACAATAAACATTACACATCAAGTTACGAGTAAAAGGCAGAAAATACGATATATGCTTTAACGTGTCTTAGAAATGACATTTATTTCACTTGCTGTAATTTTATTGTTCTTCTTCTTCATCGTTCATTCTCAAACTTCTGCTGGATCTCCCTCGTAGCAGGACCATGGTCCTACTAGATTTCCAGCAGGATATAGTCCTGAGAATGGAAATGCGTTGTGTCACCGTTTTATTTGCGCCAATGGCCCGACACGTCCATCTTCGGCGGGGTAATTTCATTGAAACTGTGTGATTTTTTTCTGTACAGATGCTGATCATTGCAATCTACAGTTTCTACCTTAATATTTAAATCTAAATAGAACAACAATGCACGCCTTGAATATATCTATTTCTTGTGGTATCAGGTACAAGTATACTACACTGGGGATGGAGGAGTAGTATTGCTAATAACATTAAATAAAATGAATTTACAATTTATTTCGTTTTGAATTGTCTTAATTGTGAAAGTCAATATCTTTATAGCAGTTTTATTGTAATTTTGCTGTAAAGGATTTGGGTTCAGGAAGGCTCATTTTTAATACTCATATAATGTTGAATATCAAATTTGTAATATTAATATAGTTTTAAATCTTAAATATGTCAATTCATATAGTGTTAAATATAAAATGTGCAATATTCATAGAGTGTTAAATATAAAATGTGCAATATTCATAGAGTGTTAAATATCAAAGATGTCTTCTTCTTCTTCTTTCTGTCCTCATGTACCTTTCGGTGTTGAGGGGAGAGTGATTGTACGGTCTTTTGCCCTTCTATTTGCCTCTACTGCTGTTATATTTCCGAGTGTCTCTAATACACTATCTATCCACCTTTTACGAGGGCGTCTAATAGGTCGCCTGTTTTCGTATCGTTATTAAAGATGTAATATTCATATTGTGTTTAATATCAAATTTTCTATTATTCATATTGTGTTAAATATCAAATGCGTAATATTCAGTCTTAAATGCCCAATATTAAATTCTACTATCCTAATCGAGGAACTGTGCTCAAACCTTACAATTCAATTCCATTTATATACGGGATTGGTTTCTGGTAGTTTTCACATTAGATTCCAGTGAACTTTAGCTCATTATCGTCATCAAGTGCCGTGCCGAATGGCGTTGGCGATGATATTTCTCCATGTACATCGATCTCTCATATATGTCATCATTTCTGTTGGAGTCGTCAATCGAAGCCATTTATGCAAACTGTCCAATATTTTTTCTCTGGGTCTTTCCCATGATCTGTTCCATTCTATCTTTCCTGTTGTCACTATATTCTCAATGCCACCTCTTCTCATTATGTGCCCAATAAATCTTGACTGTCTTTTTCTTATATTATCAATAATGCATTTTTTCACATCCATCCTTATAAGACATTCTTCATTAGTAATCTTTGCTGTCCAAGAAATGTGTAACATTCGTCGAAGAAACCACATCTCTGCTGCCTCCAATGATTTTTGTGATGTCTTATTTATTGTCCATCCTTAACTTCAATAGAGTAGCACTAGTTCAATGTAGCATTTGAGGCGCGTTTTCTATCCATCAAGTTGGACTTCTTGCATAGGATATTTTTCATTTTATAGAATGCTGCTTTTGTTGTCATATTCTGCTTATAATTTCGGTCTTGCATTTACCATCTGAAGTTATTAATGTTCCTAAATATTTCTTCTTCTTGATTCTTGATTAGAAACTGGCTTCACAGCACGTGGGACATTCCCATAAGTGCTCTGCCCTCCGCTCCAGCAGCCATCCCAGTGTATGTAGACTCATAGTTCCGGTCAGGTGTTGATTGTGTGATCTTCGGTACTTTCCAAAAAATTTCCTAAATATTTGAAACAATTCACCTGCTTTACGTTTTTCTCATTTAATACTATTTTACTATTTGGTGTGGTACTATTTCCTGATATTATCATTGTCTCTGTCTTTTTTTATGTTTAAACTAAGACCTTTTTGTTCACTTTCTATCACCATCCTGTTTAACAGATCTTGGAGAAGTTCTTCGCTTTATGCTATCATCTGCATTAATATTAGCTGCATATAGAGGCAAATTAACGGTTTAGTATTCAACATTGCAGATACAGTTGAGGATGTTATAAGATTCGGTACAATACCAGAATCAGTGGACAGGTTTTTACGGAACAAATAGCTAACATAATTAAACAGAACGAAATTCTGATAAAGGCGCATATACCGACGCATCCAATATTCGACACGTTGCGCGATGAGACCCCCTGACCACTCGATATGCGCGCTGCACACTGAGTGGGAGGTGGATGGTCAGTTCATTGCGCGCAAATAGCTAGATCGGTATTTTAAGTTAAGACTTTTTAAGTTTCCAAGATAATGCAATAGCATATAAAATTAAAAAGTTGGTATGTTGTCACGTGATTAATCCACTGATTCTTGTATTGTAAAAAAGTAAAGTAACCCATATTATTTATTAATACCGTAGGGGTGTGAGATGTTAGCGATCTCACATTTCACAGGCTTTGCAAATGAGGGCGGTATCCATCTCCTCTCCCTCGCAGTCTTTACTTCCCGGATTAATCCGGTACCCATTTAAGGCTGGGTCGACCTGGGAGCCGTTGCGATCTGAAAACATTTCCGCCTCAACTGGGGACCACTCATATGCGAAGCCAGTGCGCTAACCACTACGCTAACGCGACTCTTGTATTGTACCTAAGAACATAGTCTGTAACACTACAAAATAATGATTTTAAAAAGGTAATAATAGTAAAGTTGATTAATCCCTTTCATTTCACTCTCGTTTCACGAAAACAATACTCGAAATTAGTTTCCTCAATTTTCTGCAAACATAAAAGAATATTAACAAAGGAAGTCGCGTTCTTTTCTGGTTTTTTTTTTATTCTCTTAAAAAACACCCATCCCTTCCCTTTTATTAAAGTTAATTGTAATTACGGCCTTAATGCGAGTCTTTGAACCTGTTGCGCAATATCAACCAAGCGTACGCGACTGATTATTATTATTGTAAGTACATTCATATAACATAAACATAAACAATGTGCTGTTTGTTGCTTTTATTAAAATTAGTTTCTTCATATAATATCTGGCTTTGCTAGTAATCAATACAGGACCCATTACTACAGTAATGAAGATACGCCTCTGGATTACATAAATAAAACTAATACAATTACTTTAAAAATTGTTTCTGTGCATACACTATTTATTCAGCATAGGGCAATAGGTAATAGATAATAGATTATAAAACAAGAATATGTATCCGCCTATATTAGATAGCGTTGCTGGAATTATATCGAACACACGCTACAAATGAATACTGAAAGACTCCCCTGTCCAGCTTTGATGTGGTCAGCAAGGGGCAAGAGAAAAAGAGGAAGACCAAAAGAGACTTTACGAAGAACTATTACAAGAGAACTTTTTACCATCGGTATCAGAAACAATGAATATCTAAAGCAAATTGCAATGAAACGAGAGACATGGAAATCTATGACATCCGCCCTATGTGCCGTCTTGGCACTAGAGGAATAACTAATAGATAAAATGATCATTCTTAGTCTCTACAAAAGCACAATTCTCATATTGTAATGTCATTATAATGGGTCGTTAATAAAGTCCAATACAAAAATGAATTTGATACATCACATAAATTTGTGGGATATTTATCCGAACAAACATGGGCACGAATTTCTGAATAGAATATTAGACCATAATTACTGCACTAGTGAAAATAGCATTTTATGTCCCTATTATATATCCTATTCTACAGAGAAATATAGCTCTATTAGGAACGTAGTACTGCATTTTTTTGTTCTAAATGCTAATAATATTTCTATTCAATATCCAATGGCCACTAAGGAAAGTTGAGGAATATTCTGACAACCTATAATCTGTGGAAATATCATTATTGCCAAAGAATGTCTTGTGTCTATTTCTTACTTTTCTCTTCTGTCAAATGGTTCTCATGGATGGTGACGAAATGCAAGTCATCGGACATTGTGGCAGACTCCTAATTGGGAAATTACTATATGCACCATCACTATAGAGGATCAACTGATCCATCAGAAGAATGAGATCAAATAGTTCGCCCAGAAGTATGCATTACTCTCCTGGCAGGACGTGATTATCCTTTTGATACTGCTGAACTGGATTACGGAACTAATTATGCATCCCTAACCCTCACCCCCTTAACGAAACCATGCATTTCAGATAACAAACCTTGTAAGAGTTCTGGCATACCATGTTCATTAATTGTGGTAACTGAGTATCGGCACCAACGGCTATTAGCTCTGGTCTACCACAGGGATCGCCTCTATCTCTTGTGCTTTTCAATGTATACACAGTACATATCACTAGCAATCAAATAACAGGTGCTGGCAAACGATGTCGTGCGCCGATGACATCCGGGTATATAGGCAGGGCAGAAAACGAGAAAAGTTCGTCGTGGAACTACAGGAAAGTGCTGGACAGACTGACAAATTGGTAGAGATACGGAGGCAGTGGTAAATCCTTCTAAGGGTTTCCTTAAATAATCACATGGTAAAGACACCCTGTCACATGTTTAGTTGTCCGGGAAAAGTTTAGAAAGAACCATCACAATGAGATATCTGGATGTGTTTTTAGACAGAAGTCTGAGTTTCAGGGAACATGTTGACCAAGTTATCATAAGGGCAGACAAAGGCTTAGCAGCAATGAAGTTATGGCTGCTGCGCAGTGTGAGTACATATTATTATTTCTTGTATCAGGGTTTGGTGGTGGCTGTGGTGGAATATGCACTGGCAATTCCTCGATGCATAATGTCATCTTAGCCAAACTCAGATCGAAAGACTGAATAGAATCAAAAATGCAGCAGCGCGTATCATTCTTGGGGTCACAAGAGACTCATCGACAATAGCTATGCGGTACCTACTTGACTGTCCAACAGCAGAGCACAGATTAAAGTATTACAGTGCACGGGTGTACCTTCAAATACATACAGATAAGGAACACTCATTGCATTCCGAAATACAGAAAGTTAAAGGTAGCAGACTTAAGACAGTGAAGTCGTTAATGGAACGTGCTGAGGATATACATATGTAATTCAAAGCGAGTGCAGATTGCAAAATATGGCAGCAGGTACGGAATGGATAGGTCTACGCACATATTTTGAAACTTATTTGAGAGTAGTTATTTAGAATATCACTTAGCAGGGAATGCAGAGAATGGTGTCCCACAGCTGTGGAGAAAAAAGTGCAGGTTTTGGTCAGTTGGAATGCCAAAGAAGGGGATGCGATTATATGCACTGATAGATATGTGACATATAATAGATCATAGACATGTTGACAGTGCTTGGCCTTCTCTGCTCAGTGCGCAGGTAAAACGATCAGGGAGGAGAGTGAGGTCTTTGTTGTTACTACGAGTAGCATGACCATGGAGATTATGGTGGTTGCAAGGACATTTGAGTGGGTAGGCACACAGAAGGTAACGCAGGTCTGCAACTTGAGCGACTATATGAGTATGATTAGGAAGGTACAAGTGGATCTCGTTCGCGAAAAGTGGAGTGAGGACTTGAGAAAGACGAGGATGAAAATCGTTGCATTTATTTTCGTGCCGGGACATGTGGGTGTTCGCGGCAATGAAAGAGAAGATCAACTGGCGTCATGCGTGATTGTGTCACATGGCGATGGGGCAATGGATCGATCTGACGTTTTGAACTTCATAACATATATAACACGCGAGAGTGAGACTAGTGTGGATGATGATTCCTTTTCAATGGCAAAGATTGAAGATGAGGGTTTGAAATGCGGAGTTTCTAGAAGTGACGATTTTGGAGGGCGGAGAAGAATGATGGTCAACCAGCAGAGGACCGGTACTGTCAGCAGAAATTGAATGGCAGATACACTTTTTTTAACACGATGTCAACAACTGGTAAAGTTGTTCAGTTTCCCTCCACCTTTTTATCCTTAATTATTCACGTAATTTTGGATAGATCCTAAGCAGCCAAAAAAACAACAACAGAACAAAACAAACAATTTATTAAACATATGCAGCAATGTAAAGCTGTTATCGAATAATTCTTCGTACATGTATTTATTTAAACCATGGCACGACCACGACATTCTAATGTTTGGAACTAGACCATCCTTCCTCCGCCGAAGACGGGTGTGTTCGGCCATTTGCGCAAATAAAACTGCGACACAATGCACTTCCATTCTCTGGACTATATCCTGTTGGAAACAAGAATGGATCATGGTCCTGCTACAAGAGAGATCCAACAGGAGTTTGAGAATTAACGCTGAAGTAGAAGAAGATCATCCATCCACCTTAACCTCTTCCTCCAACAAAATTTAGAAGATAGTTTACCTAACGGAGACAACATCAGAAGCCCAATACTGACAGCGCCAGAGCTCTCCCCTACTAATGTGACGTTGTGAGAGTTGCCTCCGAAAGCGTGAATGTTTCTCTGTATCCACTCAAGGGCCATCCTCAGATCCATCATTCCAGCGTTGCCGGGGGAGTCAGGAGATCCTAGTACAAAATACCCAAGTGCTCCAAATCTGTATCAAATAAAGATAAAGATTATGAACGGTATTGGAATATTTCAATCTAATAATTATACAAAGATAAATATAGAAGGGAATGACTGAATGGCTTAGTGAATACATGGAATGACAGATATTTTTAATAGTAGAAAAATTCTCACAATGCCATGATTCACAACGATTGCTAATATTGCGATCCTGAGAAAATTGAATCACAGGCTTCTAAATACCCATGGACTTAGCATGGGCGTCAAAGAGAGGGACGGTTATTGCAAAAAATCACATGGAACCCACGCAGAATATTTACCAAGTCCTTCATGTTTATCTCATACAGCTTCACTCATCTTGACTGATACTCACTTCTTGCCTTACATATATTTTGTGTCGCCAAAGAAAATTAATCACTGAAAAAATATCGATCCACCAATATTATTGACGCTGTATGAGATCATGACGCAAAAGTTTCCTAAAGAAGTGATTGGTTCTTGTGAGAATTTGTTCAAACAACGGAAGATCCCGTTTGTTCAAACAACGGAAGATCACGTTTGCTCAAACAACGGAAGATCACGTTTGTTCAAACATCGGAAGATCACGTTTGTTCAAACATCGGAAGATCACGTTCGTTCAAACAACGGAAGATCACGTTTGTTCAAACAACGGAAGATCACGTTTGCTCAAACAACGGAAGATCACGTTTGTTCAAACATCGGAAGATCACGTTTGTTCAAACAACGGAAGATCACGTTTGTTCAAACATCGGAAGATCACGTTTGTTCAAACAACGGAAGATCACGTTCGTTCAAACAACGGAAGATCACGTTTGTTCAAACAACGGAAGATCACGTTTGTTCAAACAACGGAAGATCACGTTTGTTCAAACAACGGAAGATCACGTTTGTTCAAACATCGGAAGATCACGTTCGTTCAAACAACGGAAGATCACGTTTGTTCAAACAACGGAAGATCACGTTCGTTCAAACAACGGAAGATCACGTTTGTTCAAACATCGGAAGATCACGTTCGTTCAAACAACGGAAGATCACGTTCGTTCAAACAACGGAAGATCACGTTTGTTCAAACAACGGAAGATCATGTTTGTTCAAACAACGGAAGATCACGTTTGTTCAAACAACAGAAGATCACGTTCGTTCAAACAACGGAAGATCACGTTTGTTCAAACATCGGAAGATCACGTTTGTTCAAACAACGGAAGATCACGTTTGTTCAAACAACAGAAGATCCCGTTTGTTCAAACAACGAAAGATCCCGGCTATTTTATAAAGCATCTTTTTGTGACTCTCTATGTTTCTAGAATTATGTAGCTGTAATATCTCACTAATGATTCCCCCTCCCCTGACCAACTACCATGAAACATCAAAATCTTAGATGTCATGTCTATATCATGAGGTTTTCCTCTTGTGGATGCATCACAGAGTTTCATATATGCAATTACGTTGTACCTATATTCAATAGAAAACTAGTCACAGCATTGAACCCTGCTGAGAGCAGGAGTATTCCGGGTATTACATTAAGCTCTGGAGAAACGCTTTGTATTCGGACGCAAAAGTATACTAAAGCTGTATTGTTAAACATTACGGGGAATAGAAACAATAATAATAACAAAGACTCATACCCTTTAGGGTCGTACGGGTGCCTACTGGAGACATCAACACAAAAAGCTATCTAAACACGTCATCCGCCATTCCGACGAGAGTAGAAAAAGCATGCCCAGAAGATTTTTTAAGGTTGTAAATCCAGGATTCTCTTTGTTTGACGTAACTTTTTGTTCTTCCACCCTCGAGTGTTCCTAGCAAAATAGTTTTAGTAAGTGAATCGTGTCTCGCTACATGTCCAAAACCAAACATGTTTACACTGTTTCACTACTGTCAAAAGTAGTTCTTGATATCCTTCAACCTTGTTTATTTGCTGCCCGACGAATGTATCTGTCTTTTCTACAAAGAATTGGTAGTATGTTCTATTAATGATGTAGCTATCAGCGAGCACACTTTTGCTGTATTGATTTGCTTAGCAGTGAATACGTCCAGTACTTTGTTATTGCTTTATGACCGGTCTGAACGCAGGCACAGTTACATGCAACGGTAATCAAACCCGGTACCTGGGCCGTCCTAGATGCGCACTGTACCACACCGACACAGAACCATACTTGCGTTCTATATAATTAATTTTTATAACATATCTGTAACACTTATATTTTTTTAATTTTTTTTTTGCGTTCGCTCCATTGTAATCAGCATGGATATCCGTGCGATTTCCACCGAGAGCGTATTTACGTTGTGCTACCATTATTCGCCTTGTAGGCCTAGCACATCCGATTTCCGCATGTCTTGACACTTAGGGTGGCTATCCTAGCCTGTGACAGCCTCCCTATCTGTCGCGAGGCACGCGTGTGTGTGGTGACTCTTCGCCCAGGCGATTTTTTTGGCTCACTTCTGTCTCGCACGAGGTGATCCACTGTCTATGAACTTGCGTCGTGTAATTGGACGTACTGTGCCTGTGCCCATCGGGTACTAAACCGTTTTTCATCCGTGAGCCTGGTTCCTTAAGAGGAAGAACTCAACAGAAGAGTTAGACCCTGGCTCTTTCGCCCTCTTATTCGAGGTGTCATTCACCGACATCGTGAAACCCTAGCCCAAGTTCGAGTCTCACACCACGCGATTGAGAGCAAGGCGTTCTCGAGCTGAGCGACCGTGTCCCAATAGCGCCTTGACCCATCAGGTACTGAACCCATTCTCTCTGCAAGTGTATTTCCGGTATAGGAGAACCTGACAGTAGAGTTGGGCCAGGGCTAAAATCGTTGTCTCTTTTGTGCCTGAGCCCATCGTGTACGGAACCATTTCTCTCTGCAAGTGTATTTCCGGTATAGGAAAGCTTGACAGTAGAGTTGGGCCAGGACTGCTATCTTTTTCCTTTTTTTTTTTTTTTTTTTTTTTTTGCCTGAGCCTATCGGTTTCGGCACCCTTTCTCTTTGCGAGCATTTTTCGGGTATAGAAAGACTCGACATTAGAGTTAGGCAAGGTCTTTTGCTTCGCTGGACGCCCATTATTGAGTATGGGTCTCTGCCTATAAGGAAATCAAGTAAACTAGAAGCTCATCACGAGCAAACAGAGCTTGTAGTTCCCATTTCCGTAATCGTTTTCGCTTACTATTTGCAGTTGGCGCTGTTCTGCCCTTTCATTTTTTCATAGTAATCAGTATGAAATCTATCTGTCTGTCGCCATGGATCCACCTTTTCATGCTTTTTCCATTGTTCGGACTGGACTAACTAGCTCCACTGTATGTCATCATTGTCGCTGTATGTGGTGATGCTGGTGGTGTCGGAGATATTGTCTGTCTCTTTTGCAGTCAAATCTCTTTCCATCTGCTACTTCCACACTCTCCGACACGATCCCCAAATGATGCGGCCAGAATCAGCTCGAGCTGCTATTTTCTGTTACCAGGGTGCACCGCGATGAGGTACATTTGGGATCTTGGTTATCTGCTAACCCTGGGTCCGCCTAGAGCAATGCGCTCCCTTTGCACCCCTGTAGCACTTATATTCAAAAGCATAAATGATTTTTTCCGTGTCTGCGTTGTATGCATCAAGTGTTCAGCTCTCACATCCGTATAAAAGCCTCTCTATGTTAAATTTTTTTTTTTCAGTACACAGAAACAAAGAGAGAGTGGAATATAAAATAAAAATGTCTAAAACAACATGGCTCTCTCTAGAAAATTACGATATTGTAGTCACATCAAAAGACACAAAATCCCAGAAAATACAATAATAAAGGAGATATTTACAAGAACGACGAAAGAAAAAAAAAGACAATTCCAGGAGATGAACATAGTACTTTAAAGACCACCAGACTAGCTCACATATGTAAAAGTTTAAAAACATATAATACGATAATCTGGGTTTCTCAAAGTGAGTGATATCGCCAACAGAGCGATAATACAATGAGCACAAAAGGGTCTAGAAGCGATAGGGGAGTTATTAAGGTTGATTAAAATTTGAATCAATTAGGAAGCACACACAAAATATTGAAGCTACGTGCTACTGTGTACAGTGAAGTAAAATACAATTATACAAGTACAATAAAGTGGATAATATATTGGAAGTATATCTATCATAACCGAGCTGTAGTTTAAGCAATGACCGTCACTTATATAAGACCCACTGACTAATATAAAAATAAGTTGTGTTAGTGACCCATTTGACTATTCTCGTGGTTTTCATTGGTTACTACGATTATACTTTGTGCGAAAGCCAATGAAATTCAAATGAATAGCCAAATGAGTTATTTTAGAATATTTTATTTGCCATTATCTAATACAACATTATATCGCCGAGGGTCACATTGTCCCACAATGTGTATTGAAATCAGTAGATAGCTTCTACTGTGAACGGAAAAATATTTCATGGCATTAAAATGAAACTAAGCCGTTTCACGTTTGTGTCTTTTGTGTGTGTGTATTTGTGTGTGTGTTTGTATTTGGCATTGTGATGTCAATATAGTGAAACGCGGTTTGCAGATGAGGGTCAGTTGACAGAGAGAGGTGGAGGGTATACATTCTTCTGGATAGGACGTAAAAACACAGAGAGGCGTGAATCAGGTGTTGGTTTTGCTATAAAATCATCTCTGGTGCAGAAACTTCCAGGTCTGCCTCGAGGAATTAGCGATCGCTTGATGTCGTTGCGATTGCAAGTGAGCAAAAATAACTTTGCCACATTACTTTCTGCATATGCGCCGACAATGACAAATCCTGATGAGGAAAAGGATAAATTCTATGAAGAGTTAGATGCCGCTATATCTGGTACACCGAGAACTGATAAACTCATTATCCTGGGTGATTTCAATGCCCGAGTTGGCAAAGACTCCCAGACATGGCAAGGTGTTCTTGGACGTCATGGGATCGGTAAATGTAACAGCAATGGTTCCCTTCTTTTAAAGCTATGTTCTGTGCACGAACTCACTATCACCAACACTATGTTTCGTTTGCCAACGCGCAAAAAGACCTCTTGGATGCATCCACGCTCCAAGCAGTGGCATCTTATAGACTATATCATAACCAGAAAAAGGGACATCAAGGATGTTCGTGTCACAAAAGCAATGTGTGGAGCTGAATGCTGGACTGATCACCGGCTTATAGTATCCAAACTAAATTTCACCATTGCAAGAAAAAGACGTCCACAGGGACAAAAGATAGAAAAACGCCTAAACACTGATCGGTTGAGTAACCACGATATAAAAAATAATCTCTCCAAGGATCTCGACGTAGCCTTGGGAGACTTAGATCTTCTTAATACCACATCTGAAGATAGCTGGGCTTCGTTTAAAGGAATTATTTACGCCAAAGCGAAGGAACATTTGGGAGTGAAGGTACATAGACACCAAGACTGGTTTGATGATAATAATTTTGAGATAACATCCTTGTTAGAAGAGAAACACAAAGCTTTCAAGAAACTACAAGGGGCAGCATCTTCACCGTCCAAGAAAGTAGCCTATAACAAGATCCGTAACACTTGTCAAAAGAAGCTTAGAGAGATGAAGGATAAATGGCTAAGTCGAAAAGCTGAAGAAATTCAAATGTTTGCAGACAGAAAGGACTATAAGCGATTCTATGAGGCTTTAAGAACTATCTATGGTCCACACTCATCGGGATCACCACCTCTATTAAATGCCGATTCGTCGAAGCTTCTCACTGATAAAAATGACATCTTAAATCGTTGGGCTGAACATTTTGAAGAAATCCTAAACAAACCATCAGTAATAAATGAAGAAGTCATAAACAGAATACCACAACTTAGGATAAGAGAAGAACTCGATATACCTCCAAGCAGTCAAGAGGTTATTATAGCGATTAAACAAATGTCAAATGATAAAGCTCCAGGTTTGGATGCCTTACCTGCTGAAATTTATAAAAATGGCGGACCACTGCTGATTAAAAAACTAACTGACATTTTTGGTATTTTCTGGAACTCAGGTACATTGCCTCAAGATCTAAAAGATGCTTCTATAGTGCACCTATATAAAGGCAAAGGTACCAAACAGTCTTGCGATAATCATAGGGGCATATCACTTTTGTCTATAGCTGGTAAAATTCTCGCTCGTGTCATACTCAACAGATTAAATAATTCTCTACTAAACGAGCTACTCCCAGAGAGTCAGTGCGGTTTTCGTGCAGGTCGTGGTACAGTTGATATGATATTCTCTGCACGACAAATTCAGGAAAAGTCACAAGAGCAACATAGTGAACTCTTAGCAACATTTGTGGACTTAACTAAAGCATTCGATACCGTTAACAGAGAAGGACTGTGGAAGGTGCTTACAAAGTTCGGATGCCCCCCAAAACTTGTCACTGTGATACGACAATTTCATGACGGTATGATGGCTAGTGTTATCTGCGACGGAGGAGTATCTCCTGCATTCCCTGTCACAAATGGTGTAAAGCAGGGATGTGTGCTGGCCCCTACTCTTTTCAGCCTGTTATTTACAGCCATGTTAACGGAAACACACCATAGTAATGAAACAGCAGGCATAATGATCAATTACAGAACGGATGGTGGTCTTTTCAATTTACGTCGTCTAAAAGCAAACACGAAAACTATATCTAGTACTGTTAGAGAATTACTTTATGCTGACGACTGTGCATTGTATGCTGACTCTGTCGTAAACATGCAGAGCACCATAGACCGCTTCTCAAAGGCCTGCAACAACTTTGGTCTCACTATTAACACCAAAAAAACAGAAGTCATGCACCAAGCAACATCAAATAGCCAACATACTGCTACTTCCATCATCGTCAATAAGGAAAAACTGCAGGTAGTCGACAATTTTACTTACCTTGGAAGCACTCTCTCTCGCGATGTCAACATTGATGTGGAAATTAACAAGAGACTGGCAAAAGCTAGTGCTGTATTTGGTCGATTACGCAAAAATGTATGGGACAGAAGAGGTATAAGAACAACCACCAAACTACAAGTATATCATGCTGCTGTTATACCAACCTTACTATACGCCTGCGAAACGTGGACAGTGTATGCTAGACATGCAAGAAAGTTAAATCATTTCCATCTTACCTGCCTACGTAAATTACTAAACATCCATTGGTGGGACAAAGTACCAGACTACGAGGTCTTGGAAAAATCAACCTCAATAAGCATCCACACAATACTTATGAAGGCGCAGGCACGCTGGGCAGGCCATCTTGTGCGCATGGAGAACTCGCGATTGCCAAAACAAATATATTATGGAGAACTCAAGGCAGGATTTCGAAAAGCTGGTGGACAGAAAAAGCGTTTAAAAGACACGCTCAAGTCATCCTTGAAACATCTTAACATTGACGTAGGCGCTTGGGAGAGCCTCGCTCAGGATAGAACGGCTTGGCGTTACAGCATTAGAACGGGAGCACTAGCGGCAGAAGAATTCAGACAAGAAACTGCAAGACAGAAGCGGACACGTAGAAAAGTAAAAACATCTCAACCTCACACAGATACCTTCTATTGTTGTCAATTCTGTAAAAGAACATTTTGTGCGCGCATTGGACTTGCTAGTCATTTAAAAACGCACTATTAACTTTATTATTTTATTATTTATTGTTATTATTATTATGGTTGAGTTTTTGGTCATCGTCGATCACGACGGACGAACATCATCATCATCATCACACCCATTTATTCCTACGCTGTTATGTTCTTCATAATGGTTTTCTTGGTCGAAACGTCCATTTATGTGCACATTATGTGTGCTTCTAGTCATTGACAAAACTTCATTACGCTGTGCTTAAAATGTGTGCCTGTCGGATCATAGTTTTGTTGCAGCTTTATTTATTATAGAACTGTAAATATATGTGTGTGAGTTAAACATGTGTGTTTGTGTGAGTAATGTATCTAGTCATGGTTGTTGGTCACAGCATGACCATCTATAGTTCTACTGCTTAATTGGAAATCTAACCTTCTTAATGACTCATTTGACAATTCCCTTGATTTTCATTGGCAATCACACAACGTATAATCATAGTGGCCAATAAAAATGACGGAAATAGTTAAAGAGTCATTAAGAAGGCTTGATTTCTAATTAGCTAGTAGGTCATATATTTTAGACAGTCTTTGACATAGTATACCGTGAAGTCTGCTTGTTGATTACACGGTTCTCAAAATAACTTAGATATGGATTAATTACCATCATACCTGAATTGCATAGATACTACAACAATATCGTTCTCGACAGCCAGGTACTTTCCGTCGTAGATATCCAACACTGAAGACCCAGCCATGAAAGCACCGCCGTAGACCCAAACTATTACAGCCTTGTTGGTGTAAGGTGGGTGCGTTCTTGGTGTCCATACACTGAGGTACAAGCAGTCTTCACTCACCTGAGACGAGTTCAAGGTAAAAACATGTTTTAATCCCACGAGGAAAAGCTTAATAAAAAAATACTAGATTCGTGAATTTGATAAAAATCTAAAGTAAATGTTAGATTCACACACTTTTTTTTACAAAGTCTATATTAGATTCGAACTCATCTGAGAAAAACGTATGTAAATCGTAAACTTTTCTTTTAAAAACAATTATTCCACATCAGCAAAATTGAAGGTAAATACTAGATTTACTCACCTGATAAAAATTGAAGGTAAATATTAGATTTACTCACCTGATAAAAATTGAAGGTAAATACTAGATTTACTCACCTGATAAAAATTGAAGGTAAATACTAGATTTACTCACCTGATAAAAATTGAAGGTAAATACTAGATTTACTCACCTGATAAAAATTGAAGGTAAATATTAGATTTACTCACCTGATAAAAATGGAAGGTAAATACTAGATTTACTCACCTGATAAAAATTGAAGGTAAATACTAGATGTACTCACCTGATAAAAATTGAAGGTAAATACTATATTCACTCATCTGACAAAAAATTGAAGGTAAATACTAGATTTACTCACCTGATAAAAATTGAAGGTAAATATTAGATTTACTCACCTGATAAAAATGGAAGATGAAATCTAGATTCACTCATCTGACAAAAATTAAAGGTAAATGATAGAGTTACTAACCTAAGGAAATAACTGGATGCATACTAGTGTTACTCACTTGATACATAATTGAAGGTAAATACTAGATTCACTCACCTGAGAAACAACTGAATGCAATACTAGATTCAATCACCTGAAAAAAAACTGTTGCAATAATAGATTTACTCACCTGAGAAAAAACTGAAAACTGAATACAATACTAGATTCACCCACCCGAAAAAAATATTCAATTTATTACTAGATTCACTCACCTGAGGCACAACTTAATGCAAAACTAATTCACTCACCTGTGAAAAAAACTAAAGCTAAATACTAGATTCACTGACATGAGAAAGGTACAAGGTAAATACAAGTAAGCATCATTCACCTGAGAAGATGATATATCAACTCATCTAACGTCTCTATCCTTGCTATATTAGATTTTATAATGTTTCCTTCCTGACCTTGGTGTTTGGATTCCATACATTCGAGCCACTGAAGTTCCCGAACATCGTGTCTGGTACCTGAATACAACAGTTAGGCTTATGAGTTGCATCCCAGACTCCCTTCCATGGATCTAGCTGTTCCGGGTGTAGGAATCTCAAGTCACCTGGTTGATTATAATGAAGAGGAATTCTTTTATGAGGAGGGGAACTAGGAGAACGTTATATGACATGAGGAAACTATTAATATGAGATGTTGAACTAGGAGAACGTTAAATGACATGATGAAACTATTAATATGAGGAAGGAAACTAGGAGAACGTTATATGACATGAGGAAATTATTAATATGAGATGGGGAACTAGGAGAACGTTAAATGACATGATGAAACTATTAATATGAGGAGGGAAACTAGGAGAACGTTAAATGACATGAGGTAACTATTAATATTCAGACAATTCACAATCATATTAAAATTGTAATTACAAATGTTATATCTACAGTATTTACCATGAACATGAAATATGGATTATAAAAAGACTTAATTGATTCCCTTGAGATGTGGATATTTAGAAGAAGTTATAAGTTGGAGAACTTGAAAAGAGAAGCAAAAAAACAAAGAGATTCTGATAACATTGTGTATGAAAAACCAACTATTAAAGGAATTTTTTGCTGTTTGTTTGAGAACCCAGGAATTGCGAGCGATTAGCTTTTACTTCCTATGTGATGTGCAATGAGGTGGTTTTCTGAGCTTTCTTTTATACCCAGGAGACTTCAGCTTTCAGCTTAGTGCAATGCCTTTTGAAGGAGCCTTCTACTCAGAGGGGGTCTATAATTGTATAGATGTAATGCTACAAAGCTTATATAAGAGAGCCTCGATATAACGGCATGTCATCTACTAAGGTTTCCTGTTGCATGGGTGGTTTGTCTAGTGGGTCATTGACGAGATCCACAGGCGCAAATGCATGCGTGTTAAAGGAATTAACAGTAAAACAAATTAAATATTTTGGATATAATAAAGAGGTGAGAGCTTCATGAAGACCATACTTAAAGATAAAAGTTAAGGGGAGGCGAACACAGTCATACGAGTGTGAGAAAAACATCTTCAGATAGACATTATGTGGTCTGTCAGAGTGCACCACCAAGACAAGGGATATAGGATGTTGAATATCTGCTGTAAACCATCGGTGCGAAGACGGTACTTGATGATGGTGAACTGTGAGAAGGTAGGTATGGATCTGAAGTTTTATGAGATGTTGAGCTATTAAAGATGTTACAGCACCATACGTGGCCCCCTCTTAGTCATCTCTTACGAGATGCATGCCATATCACAATTCTCTATTCTTTGTTTCCCTTTCTCGGGAAACAACACAGGATGAATATATACAAAGAAAAGACAAAGATTAAAAGAATAAGATCAATGAATGAAAACTAGATTGCATTAAGACTCACGGATCTTTATTATTTTAGAATCAAGGTTTAGTCAACAAAAAGGGAGAGAGAACCAGACACGGATGTAAATTAATAAAAAATATTCGAATGGCAAAAGAAAACAAGAATGAATTAAGAAATATAGAGAAATATATCCATAAATCTTTTAGATCTCTGTAAAGCACATGTCCTCAAGAAATCTCCTCCATCTTGTCCTATCTTTAGCTATTGCTTCCATCTCTTTCCATGTTCTAGCATTCCATTATGTCTCTGTGTTCTTTAGTTCTTTCCTCCGGGTATTTCATGGTCATACTCTTTTTTTGTGGATTCCAGAACAATGTCTGTCCTGCAAGGCTTTCCGTTGATCTTCTTAATGTAAGCCCTCTCCATCTCCAGTGTCATTACCTTGATTTTTCCTCCTGTGAAGTTTCTTTAGTTCTTCATTGCATCTGGAAATCAATTGAAAACAATTGCAAAACTCGAAATGTTTAAAAGGCATAGAGGATTGACCTCATAGTACAATAGTTTCCTTATATGTACTCTAAGCGGATTGCCACTCGTCAAAAGTACCGCTCAATCACGTAACTCCGTAGCTATCGATAATCTTCAGGAATTTCCGAAAAAAAGAACTTGTAAAAGCATTCTGTTCTCCAAAGTACATCCCTCTAGCCAGAAGTTTGAGAACGAACGAAGAATAAGAAAACCATATCAGATCTTTATTTTATAATTTCGTCGTTTAATGGGCCCAATTTTGTCATTTCGGCTGTTTGTTTCATTCTTCTTTTTCGTTCTCCAGTCGGAGTCATAGGCTGATACAGATTTCTCCAATGAACTAAACTGTGGTTAAAAGCCTCAAGACAGAAACGTAAACCATGTCCAATCAATTAAGTGTCGTGCTGAGTGGCATAGGTGATCATGTTTCTCCGCAACTCTCTATCTCTTGTGTTTGTTAGTAAGTTCAGTTAGTGACATCTTTTTGTGCCACAGTGACAACCTATCAAAAAATATTGGTACTATACGAAAATCAATGGACATGTTTCTACGGAACAAAACGCCAACATAATTAAACGGAACGAAATTCCGATAAAGACACATATTCCGACAAAGCCAACGTTCTATACGTTTAGTAATGAGTGCCTCCTTATAGAAGAAATTAATAATATATATTGGAATATTAATTATTTTCATGATTGTGCGATATATTTTGTAGTATATTTTATGCATATAGTGTTTTAATTATTACAATAAAATTCTTACCAATGTAATGCAATCTCCTAATTTTGTGTGCTATACAGTATCCTAATACTTTAGACTATGTATTCAGAATTTTCACATTTTAACCATTGTATGAAACTGTGCATAATGTTATTCGAGCATTCACTTTATAATCTTTACATATGGGTTATGTTTCATCAAAATTGGTATAGCAATAACTGTGTTCAAGATGAGGCCCTTATTGACCACTACTTTTTCAAAATGTACGTCATAAGCAGTATTGTATCATTAGTTGATGTTTACGTCAAAATAGCAAACGGCTATAACGCTGAAAACTGATACTGTATAATGGGTGCTTGGCAACATTCATGTCTTACAAAGTGGGCGGTGACCCGAACAAGTTTCGGAACATATAGTCTAATCATATATATATATATATATATATATATATATATATATATATATATATATATATATATATACAAACTGGTCCATCAATGATGGCTTCATCTTCTCATGTAGTTGACTAATTTCAAATTTTTGTCATTTCACATATCTTTTTGTTTCATCAATTTCACATTATCTTTTTGTTTAATTAAATTCACAATTGGATATATTCATTTTTATTTAATAATTTTACTAATTGTTTCTTTAATTGTATCTGCTGCTAAAATATAATCAGCCATCAGTTGTTTGATTTCATACGTTTACGTAACTGATTTCAGCTCTATCCTGTCTTTTCACATTGCAACTCTATTTCACACTTTTTATCTTTCATAAATTGAACTATTTTAGTATTTCATAAATTCAAAATTTCATTTTTATTCTCTGATATTTAGGACAGATCCATTCAATTGTTATTTTTCTACTTGAAATGATTCTGATGTCAATTATTCTGAAAGTGTCATAAATCTCCTCTAGCGATGTCGTTTTAAGCAGCAAACCGCAGACACATTAACTGTCACGATTGTTATCAGATCATGTCCGCTGACCCTCTGTCAAGACAACTGTTAACAGTGTTCCATGAACTATATTTGAGATCTTGTCTGCAAGCACGAGATTGTACAATATATTCTTTTCTCTGATAAATAATATACTGACAAACGAACACATATGTAATTAACGCGAGTTCCTGTTACACGCTAATCTGTCGCACATTTGTAAAGTTCGACATAGATCCCAGATCTTTGTCGCTGTCTACTTATTCACAATAAGAAATCTTCTAACGTTGAGAATATCTATTTGCAGTGCAAAAAAAGCATCAAACGTTTACACAATATATAATTGTGATGTAGCATGAAGCGGTAGGTGACCTCAAAGTACTTGATCTTCGATTAGGTTACTTTTAGGAAAACTAAGAACGAAAGAATAATTCATGAAAGAACTAAAAAAACACACCATCTGAAGCCATGTGAGATCATCTTGTTTTACTAGGCCAAAGAGCGGTAACATTTCCATCTAACATCAGTGATATAAGACACGATTAAGGAGATTGGGCGTGGAGTTGATAATACCATGATTTACATTGTGATGAAACCTGCAGAAAACACATGCCTGAACTGTAATGAGAGCATAAATCCTTTTATCTACAACACGCTTCCGGAATACAAGAAAGTGCCTCTTTCGAGTGGAACACTGTCCAGCTCGTGACATTGCCTGCAACAGCCACATTGAGGTCGAATCTATCTACCTATAAATCCGTAACCCATCAGGGTCGTAGGGGTACCACATTGGATGCTTCACTACACAGTTACCCAGCGATTTCTATCTTCGACGATGCGGATGACTGATGAAAAATCTTGTCCTGTCCATGCCCTCCTCTGCTTCTTCTCCCTCTAAAGTTCCCTGCAGCGTAATTTTTGACAAGTAATCATGTCTGCATACAGGTTCAAACCATTCTAGTTTTCGTCGTTTCACTATTTAAAGAAATGGTTCTTGTACACCTGCATACATCTATAATTTATTTCTTACGTACGCAGCTAATAACCATGATAAAACCCTCTACCATGAGACATATGGAGCATACGTGACAAACCCCTCTACCATGACACATACGGAGAACATGTGATAAACCCCTCTACTATTAAACATACGGAACACATGTGACAAACCCCTCTACCATGAGACATATGTAGTACACGTGACAAATTCATAATTGTAATTATGAATTACAATCCTCCACTGTAATTTATAGAGAATAAGCGTAATATACTCATCCAACTGCGTGAAATAGAAAACAAGCATAACAAACATACAATCCCTCATGGTTCATGTCATCATCACATCATAAACAAAAAATCAAAAATCTACAAAGAAAATTTTTAACTAAAAAAGAAGAATCTTAAATTACAAACTAAATATTAACTACAAACAAAACCTTAAACTACAAACAAAACCTTAAACTAAAAACAAAGACTTAAAATATAACAGAAATCTCAAATTACAAGCAAAATCTTAAATTACGAAAAAATATTAAATTATAAATATAATTTAAACTTATAAATAAACTAATTTTTTAACTACAAACAAAATGTTTAAATGCGCACAAAATGTTAATCTACTAGCACAATCTTAAACTTAAGCAAACAAAAAATAAACTATAAATAAAATGTTCAACTACAAACAAAGTCTTAAATTACCAGCCAAATAGTAAACTACAAACAAAATCTTAAATTACCAGCCAAATACTAAACTACAAACAAAATCTTAAATTACCAGCCAAATACTAAACTACAAACAAAATCTTAAATTACCAGCCAAATACTAAACTACAAACAAAGTCTTATATTACCAGCCAAATAGTAAACTACAGACAAAATCTTAAATTACAAAGAACATCGTAAACTACGAGCAAATTCTTCAATTACAAACACATTCCTAATCTATAAACAAAATCGTAACAATAAACACATTCTAAAACTGGGAAACAAAATCTTAAAACTGCCAAAAAAATCTTAAACTGCAAAATACAATTTTAAGCTAAAAACAAACGATCTTCAACTGAAAAAACAAAATATTCTACTGCAAAATTCATCAACTACAAATAATATCTACTGCAAAATAAAAAATATTCAACTACAAACAAAACTAAGAATAAAAACTTACCTATAGGTGGCCTTGCGTATGGAATTCCATAGAAAACATCTACTTTCTTGCCGTGAACATAGTAAGACTTGCCCTGAACTTGTCCTTTGTCTGTCATAACAAGACTCCGATGGGCCAAGGCCACAGACGAGTGCAGAATCAACATAATAATGTGATAGAGTACCACTAAGTGACAAATAGCAGCATCCATGGATAGCTTTGGAATACGATGCCTGGAAGCTCTCACTGTATTGTACATCACCTGATGGTGTCGTGTGACGTCATCCTACAAACAAATATTTACCAAAGAAAAACAGGGATTAAGAAAAAGTTGTGTTTAATTGATTCTAAAAATTACCACAAAAATGTACTTTTGTTGCTTTATTGACAAATCTATCTTTTTCGTGAAATTTTAGGTGAAATTTATTTGCAAATACCATTTTAAAAAAGGGGGTGAGACCAGCTTTTTCTGTTTGCTTCCTCGTACTAAATGTAATGTGATTAATTCCTAAAGGGGATTATGGTTGAACTCCAATCCCCCCTCCCCATATTTGTGGGCATGCCTATAGTATAGCAGTTACTAGTATGCACCACCTTGAGGCACTTATAGTACCTTGGTTATCTACTAACCCTGGGAGTCGCACAAGAGCAATGAAATATCCTTTGCAGCTTGTAGGATAGCAGTAAAACTATGATCCAAATAACCAAAATGGAAAACACAAAACTTTGAAGATTTCCAAGTCACTAACAACACAGATAAATTAATACAAGTTGTTTCAACCAAAGGGTGTTTTTCCAAAAGAAAAAAAAACACGACACATAGAAGACATCCCTGCATATAAGAAAATGTAAACTATTTTACATCTCCCTTTCCGCTGGACAGTTTCCGTTGACATGTGTTGCGGGCTATGGTGTGTATTTTGTTTAATGCCAAGAACGATCTCATTGAAGATTTCTGAAGGCACTGTTCTTTTCCTCTAGTAAGAGTGGTAATTATGTGATTTTAGTGATATAATTAATGTGATCTCCATTTTTCTCTATACTTTTACATCATGAAACGGTTTTCTACACTTCACATTGAGATATATATAAAGTCACTGTGAAATCATTTACCTTGGTGATTACCTACATTTCTACATCATATGAATTGTATGTAATCCAGATCTGTATAATATATGTCAGAATATAGAGACTGTATAGACACTTTGTGGATGGATGGATATATATATATAACTGGCTTCGCATATGAGTGGTCCTGGGTTCATTCCCCAGTTGAGGCGGAAATGTTTTCAGATCGCAACGGCTCCCAGATCGTCCCAGCCTTAAATGGGTACCGGATAATCCGGGAAGTAAAGACTGCGAGGGAGAGGAGATGGCTACCGCCCTCATTTGTAGAGCCTGTGAAATGTGAGAGCGCTAACATCTCACACCCCTACGGCATTAATAAATGCTATGGGTTACTTTACTTTACTACTATGCTAGTTCCTAAGATACCAGAAAGGTTGATATTCCAGCCCGATGGAGCACCTCCACACTATGGCAATGATGTAAGAAAATATCTTCATCAAATGATTTACAGGCAAATGGGTTACAAGATTAAATCCCATTGAATGGCCATCCAGGTCATCAGATTTGAGCCCAATTTCTTTTCATTAGGGAGCCGTAAAAATCTTTGTTCATCAACCTCCCATGCAGGAACTGGATAAACTTCATCAAACTAAAATACAGTGATTGGGTAATTTTCATCAAAGTCCCATACAGGAACTGGATAATCTTCATCAAACTCCTATGCACGGACTGGATAATCTTCATCAAACTCCCATGCAGGGACTGGTTAATCTTCATCAAACTCCCATGTACGGACTGGATAATCTTCATCAAACTCCCATGCAGGGACTGGTTAATCTTCATTAAACTCCCATGTACGGACTGGATAATCTTCATCAAACTCCCATGCAGGAACTGGATAATCTTCATCAAACTCCCATGCAGGGACTGGTTAATCTTCATCAAACTCCCATGCAGGGACTGGTTAATCTTCATCAAACTCCCATGTACGGACTGGATAATCTTCATCAAACTCCCATGCAGGAACTGGATAATCTTCATCAAACTCCCATGTACGGACTGGATAATCTTCATCAAACTCCCATGCAGGAACTGGATAATCTTCATCAAACTCCCATGCAGGAACTGGATAATCTTCATCAAACTCCCATGCAGGGACTGGTTAATCTTCATCAAACTCCCATGTACGGACTGGTTAATCTTCATCAAACTCCCATGCAGGAACTGGATAATCTTCATCAAACTCCCATGCAGGGACTGGTTAATCTTCATCAAACTCCCATGCAGGGACTGGTTAATCTTCATCAAACTCCCATGTACGGACTGGATAATCTTCATCAAACTCCCATGCAGGAACTGGATAATCTTCATCAAACTCACATGCAGGGACTGGATAATCTTCGTCAGCGAATAAATGAGGATTGTGCTTACATTACACATTTGCTATTGCATACATCACACCTCATGCTTGTGCATACATCACACCTCATGCTTGTGCATACATCACACCTCATGCTTGTGCATACATCACACCTCATGCTTGTGCATACATCACACCTCATGCTTGTGCATACATCACACCTCATGCTTGTGCATACATCACACCTCATGCTTGTGCATACATCACACCTCATGCTTGTGCATACATCACACCTCATGCTTGTGCATACATCACACCTCATGCTTGTGCATACATCACACCTCATGCTTGTGCATACATCACACCTCATGCTTGTGCATACATCACACCTCCTATGCTTGTGCATACATCACACCTCCTGCTTGTGCATACATCACACCTCCTGCTTGTGCATACATCACACCTCCTGCTTGTGCATACATCACACCTCCTGCTTGTGCATACATCACACCTCATGCTTGTGCATACATTACACCTCATGCGTGTGCATACATCACACCTCATTCTTGTGCATACATCACACCTCCTGCTTGTGCATACATCACACCTCATGCTTGTGCATACATCACACCTCCTGCTTATGCATACATCACACCTCCTGCTTGTGCATACATCACACCTCCTGCTTGTGCATACATCACACCTCCTGCTTGTGCATACATCACACCTCCTGCTTGTGCATACATCACACCTCCTGCTTGTGCATACATCACACCTCATGCTTGTGCATACATCACACCTCCTGCTTGTGCATACATCACACCTCCTGCTTGTGCATACATCACACCTCCTGCTTGTGCATACATCACACCTCCTGCTTGTGCATACATCACACCTCCTGCTTGTGCATACATCACACCTCATGCTTGTGCATACATCACACCGCTGATGCTTCAAAACACGAGGAGTGAGACAGAATATCCTATTGACATTTTTCTGACCAAGGCGCTCATGTTGAGATCTACTGAAACTTGGTGAATTGCTACTGAATCTTGGTGAATTGTTACTGAAACTTGGTGAATTGCTACTGAATCTTGGTGAATTGCTACTGAATCTTGGTGAATTGCTACTAAAACTTGGTTAATTGCTACTGAATCTTGGTGAATTGTTACTGAAACTTGGTGAATTGCTACTGAATCTTGGTGAATTGCTACTGAAACTTGGTGAATTGCTACTGAAACTTGGTGAATTGCTACTGAATCTTGGTGAATTGCTACTGAAATTTGGTTAATTGCTACTGAGCCTTGGTGAATTGCTACTGAATCTTGGTGAATTGCTACTGAAACTTGGTGAATTGCTACTGAATCTTGGTGAATTGCTACTGAAATTTGGTTAATTGCTACTGAGCCTTGGTGAATTGCTACTGAATGTTGGTGAATTGCTACTGAAACTTGGTGAATTGCTACTGAATCATGGTGAATTGCTACTGAAATTTGGTTAATTGCTACTGAGCCTTGGTGAATTTCTACTGAATCTTGGTGAATTGCTACTGAAATTTGGTTAATTGCTACTGAGCCTTGGTGAATTGCTACTGAATCTTGGTGAATTGCTACTGAAACTTGGTGAATTGCTACTGAATCTTGGTGAATTGCTACTGAAATTTGGTTAATTGCTACTGAGCCTCGGTGAATTGCTACTGAAACGTTTTGCGTTTCCTAACAGAAAATTTTAAAAAATCCGGTCACTCTTCCATTACTAATATAAGAAATATTGGCATGTGTTACTGGCAGTGATTTAATCCGGATACGTATATAAAAAGGTCACTATCAACGTCATCTTTCTAGCACCCACATATCAAAGGCAGTCTAGCAAGCACTGACACATTAGCAGGAATATTTTCAATGTCAGTATGACCGTCGCTACGGATTATTCAACAGCTGTTTTCTTGCACACACTCTGTTGTTTCGTCCCACCCAGGTTCGCTATTTAATTCAACCGTGGACCACAAAAAACACGAACGGTAAATTTCTTCAACAAACAATGAGAGAGAGCATGAGTGCTTCAACGACACTCTTTTATCAGCAGGCACGGCGCCGTTATGCTGATACCTAGGGGGAGAATGTATTAATTGAGTCAGGGGCAAGTCAGTAGAAATGTCAGTTATTGGCTCCTCGAAATTGCTATCGACTGGAGAAACTTTGAATCAACCCGGGGGGATCTCCACTATGTCTGAGGACATAGTCGCCTGGGACTGCTGGGGGTGTCTGGGACACATCGAAACGCTGAACGATTGATGGCTTTAAATTGTTTGCATAACGTCATCCAGAAGGGGGTCGAGGGGAGAAGTTTGGGAATTTCCAGAAAACGACCTTGCCTTCTTTGTCACAAAATCGACACAAGAGTTCAGTTGGTGTCTTGTCGATTGTCTTTCTCCTCTTCTTCTTTCATTTAGAAATAAATAATATTTTATCTTTTATTTTTGTCATCTTGTGTTCACGACCACATGATTGTGAATATATACTGTCTATATTATTTTTGAAGTCTATATTTATACATATATTTATATACTTTCTATATTATTTATTTTAATCTACATTATATATACTGTCTACATTATCTACATTATTTATAGTGTCTGTATTGTTTATAATTTTCATATTATTTATAATGTCTATATTATTTAATACTCTGATTTTAAAAAATCACGAGAGAGTGGTATGTGTGATTGTGAATTAGAAAGAAGGAAAGATGGTGAAGGGTTTTATGACAATATAAGACAGAGTTCTATTAAAACTGAATGAAGGACAGATATTAACATATTTAACGTATACACTACAACCTGTAGAAGTCCAGAGGACGACATCGAAAACGTATATGAAAAACTAGAGACAGTAATGAAACATCATAGTGTAAAACTCATGAATTAACTGTAGTAATAAGTGTAAGTCCGGCTCTGTGGCGACGTAGTAAAGAGCGCGTCTGTGACGGCAAAAGGTACCGAGTTCGATCCTCACCACAGGCATGTGCATCCGGACCGTTCACAAAGCAATGGCAACCTACTGAACGTATTTATATTACCTAGAAAATCACCACAGCCAACAAATGCTGGGTTGATAGCTACGTCCTGGATAGGATATGCTACCAATTTTTTAAAAATAAGTGTAATTAGTGCAAACGTGTTTCTACATCCACTGAGAGATGACAGATATAACTGGTAGATATTGTTTAGGAGGTAGGAATGCTAGTTTCGACATTTTAATAGGCTGAGCAAAATCACATAAATTGATCATAGGAAATTCATTACTTAAACAACACCAAAACATATGATTTGCATGGATAATCAATGAGAGTGTAAGAAAACAGATTTATTACATTTTGTCTCCAAAATACATAGAAATGGGCATCATTTTTCCAAAAACAAGACCAGGAACATACAGCAGTAGTGACTATATTTGCAATGGTGTGAATATTGTATACAAAACTGGGAAAAAAGAATCTAGAAACCGACACTAAATATTAAATTGGACTGCATTTTTCAAATCAGATGCTTACATGAAAAAAAGATACAATATGATTGTGCAGAATAGATACAATATATGTCTTCATAAATTTGAGGGCCGCTGACCAGAGTGGTTAACGCACTGGCTTCGTATATGAGTAGACTAGTTCTGGGCTCATTCCCCAGTTGAGGCGGAAATGTTCTTTGTCACAATGGCTCCCGTTTCGACCTAGCTAGCCTTATTTGGGTACCGGATTAAAACGGAAAGTAAAGACTGCCAGGGAGAGGAGATGGCTACCGCCCTCATATAGCAGAGCATTAACATGTGAAATCGCTAGCATCTCACATCCCAACGGCATTAATAAATGTTATGGCTTAACTTTACTTATATATGGATGTGTGAGATAAATATATATATATATATATATATATATATATATATATATATATATATATATATATATATATATATATATATATATATATATATATATATATATATATATATATATATATATATATATATATATATATATATATATATATATGGAGGTGTGAAATGGATATATAGATATGGATGTGTGAGATAGATATATATATATATATATGGATGTGTGAGATGGATATATAGATATGGATGTGTGAGATATATATATATGTGTGTGTGTGTGAGAGAGAGCTGTATCAATACGATCAATGTCACATGCCAGATCTGTGTCCTATTGTTGTCTTCCGTAATTTATCTACAACTTTCTCATCGATGGAGCTGTCATTATTAACTTTTGTTTTTATTTTCCTAATCATTCTAATTCTCATTTTCGATCATTTCTGATAGTTCCTTCATACGACAGTTTTTCACACTCTATCAATCAAACATTCCTGATTGGATTGTACAAATCTCTGGAGACACCAGGGTCTGAAAAATACCGATCATTTCACGTCTTGTGTGGACAAGTTGAACCGTGAGCAGACATGTCCAGCTGTGATTGAATGGGAAATCCGATTTGCAGGAAAAGTTGTAGTTACGTGAGCACCAGTCGTTGCATATTTGCATGAACATGGACCGCCATTTTCTGCGCATTCTCCCTGGTAGATCCACTTCGATTTCCTTTTGTGATACCAGAAATTTGAGTGTAAATACGTTAGGCAGCTAGTTTACAGGTAATCTGCGGTATGTGTGCCTGTCCGTGCAGCACGTCTTTAGGTAGTTTCTATTATTTTTCTTTGCGGGACTGAGTACTTAAAATGTCCCGCTGAAATCTTCTCTCAGTTATCTCAGATGATATGTATAACACGTGAAATTTTTTACTATTCTTTTCTTCTCTTTCTAGTGCCAATAACACACAACAAAGAATATGGAAATAAGTTGATACTATATCTCTAGTATATGGATGTGTGAGAATAGTATAAGGTTGTGTTTGAGTTTTATATATGGATGTGTGAGAATAATATAATGGTTTATGAGTTTTATACATGGATGTGTGAAAATATTATTTTGATGTGTGAGTGTAGCATTTGAATGTGTGAGAGTTATATATGGATGTGTGTGAGTATTATATGGATGTGTTAGAATTGTAAATGGATGTGTGTGATTGTATATTGCAGTGTGAGAGTAGTATTTGGACATGTGAGATTGTATATTGATGTGTGAAAGTAGTTATGGATGTGTGAAAATTGTATATTGGTGTGTGAGAGTAGTATATGGATATGTTAGATTGTAGATTGGTTAGTTAGTTAGTTCGTTAGTTAGTTAGTCGTTGGATCATCGTCACTGCGCTCCGAATAAGTCCATAGGTGCTCATATCTCTCCTTGAGTGTAGCCGCCATTACACGTTTACTGACGGTCCCAGTAAAGAGTTGATTGACCATCATTCTTTCTTGCCCATGAAACTGCTTCTTTCTAGCGACACCACATTTCAAACCAAGCTCTCTTATTCTAGTCATGGAACAAGAGTCATCTTCACTTATAGTCATTTGCTCGTGCGTTTTCCCGTACGGCGTTCGAAATGTCTGTCTGATCCATCGCTCCACCAACAGCCGTAGTAGCAGCGTGTGCAGTCACCCTATCTTCTCTCTCATACCCCGGACTCCTGCATGTCCCGGCAAATGTATGTGGATGTGTGAGAGTAGTATGTTGATGTGCGAGAGTAGTATGTGGATGTTTAAGAGTAGTATGTGCATGTGTGAGAATTGAATACAGATATGTGAAAGTAGTAAATGGATGTGTGATAGTAATATATGAATGTGTGAGAGTTGTATATGGATGTGTGAGAGTAGTATATGGATGGTGAGAGTAGTATGTGCATGTGTGTGAGTTGTATATGGATGTGTGATAGTAATATATGAATGTGTGGGATGTAGTATATGGATGTGTGAGAGTAGTATGTGGATGTGAGTATATTTGATTGAACACAATATTTTCTATAAGATCTAAAAAAAACAATTCTTAGATTATAATCTACGCTTTCAGTAAACGCTATCTGACACCAGAAACTCAATGTCGTTATAAAATGTTTCCATGTTATAATGAAGTAGTAATGTGCTATTAGATAACATTAACGGGTTATGATGAAGTAATAATGCCTTATAAAGATAACATTAACGGGTTAGAATGAAGTAGTAATTCTCTGTTAAAGAATGTTTACGGAAAAACTAAAATAGTAATCGTCTGTTGAAGAACTTTAAGGGGTTAGAATGTAGTAAAAATGTTACATTTAGAAAAACGTTAAGAGTACTTAATCCGATAGACAAAGTCTTCATCTTTAATTTCCTTTTGCGCTGAAGTTAGCGCATAGGGCAGAGGTCCAATTCTGTCTGTTCAAAGCTATTCTGTGCAGTTCTTGAATAGTATAGATATTGATTGTTTTACTTTCTCTAAGTATTGTTCTTCTGAGTGTTTCTTTTGGTCTACCCCTGGCTCTTTTGCCTGTAGGTATCCATTCAAGAGATTGGTGGTGTATTATGTTGATGAAATTTTGATGTGTCTCTTCTCTGATTATATTATTCGATTTGAATTCACTCCAATGGGTTTTAGTTATCCTACGAAGACATTTGTTCTCAAAACTCAGTAATTTCTTTTCTGAAGATAAAGAGCTTTTCCAGCTCTCACATCCATATGTTAGCACCGGAATAACGCAGGAATTAAATAAGCGCATGTTCGTGCGTGTGCTGATTGACTTTGACCTCCAGATATTAGACAGTCTGTTAAAGCACTTGATGCTAGTGCAATGCGAGTTGTAATTTCTGTCATGGCATCACCGTCGAGAGTAAGACAGACATACAGAGAGTAGTAATTACATAAAGTTAAAAGAATAGTTTGAAGTATTGATGTATTCAAGAGGTAGGCAGAGATACAAGTGGTTGAGTAACATCACACGATGGACAGGTTACAGTCTAGCAAAATGCACCACCAAGACAAGAGACAGGGGATGTTGGAGATCAGTTGCAGCCAACCTTCGTTGCGGAGACGGCACTTAATGATTATGATGATGTATGCGATACTGTGTTAATTCCTATAATCCGTCCTAAGAAAAGAGTTATAATTGCTACATGGAACGTAGCAGATATTTATAAGACGATAAATAAAGAAGTAAAGCATAAATGCAATGAAGTAAAAGAGATATGGTTTATTTAATAATGTAAGCAAATAGAAACATCTTATAATAAAGACACAAAAACAGTACACAAAAGGATTGGCGAAAATACTGGTAGAGAAAAAAAAATATAACACAGGATGCAGGAAATCTAAAAATGACAAAATGCTCCTGAAAAAAGATGACATTGTAAACAGATGGACAGAATACATAGAAGAGCTTTATGGAGAAGGAAGACCAGAATTAATAGAAAATGCAGTAAATTGTGAGGGACCACCAATACTAAATGAGGAAATTATAGATTCTATAAAACACATTAAAAAAAGAAACGCAACAGACCCTGATAATATTTCCGTGGAAGAACTAGGGGTGCTGGAAGACACAGGAATAAAAGTAATAAAATAGTTTAATGATGTTTATGACAGTGGTCACTTACCTTATGACTTTCTAAAAATCAATATTTATAGCATAACAAAGAAACAGAGAGCAATATAATGTGAAGAATATAGAACAATTAATCTTTCCTGTCACATAACATTTATTGGGCACATAATGAGAAGAGGAGGCATTGAGAATATAGTGACAACAGGAAAGATAGAAGGGAAAAGATCAAGGGGAAGACCCAGAGAAATGGTATTGGACAGTTTGACTAAATGGCTTCGATTGACGACACTAACAGAGATGATGACATATATGAGAGATCGATGTACATGGAGAAATATAATCGCCAACCCCATTCGGCACGGCACTTCATGATGATGACATGGAACGTCAACAACATGAACCAAGGAAAACAGCATACTGTAAAAAGCGAAATGAGACGATTAAACATAGACATTCTTGGGATATGTGAAAATAGATTGGCTGGCCAAGGACACTTCAACACCACAACTGATAGAATGTTCAAATATTCAGGCAAGGAGAAAAGAGAACTCAGCGGAGTCGGTATATTACTGTCAAAAGATATGACCGTAACACTTTTAGGATACAACACAATCAACGATCGCAATAATGACAATAAGACTAGAAAGACATTTTTTTTAAACACCATCCAAACATCAGCAGTAAAAGACGACTAAATAGACACATTTTATGACGGTCTACGAGAAACAATGGATAAAACACCGAAAAAGACATTAAAATAGTAATGGGGGATTTAAATGCAAAGTTTATACAAAGAAGCGCGTGGGAGGAAAGACCTTTGTGGGAGCTTTAGACCAAAGGAACTAATAAGTAAAAAAAGTAAAAGTAAAGTAACCCATAGCATTTATTAATGCCGTAGGGGTGTGAGATGTTAGCGATATCACATTTCAGAGGCTCTGCAAATGAGGGCGGTAGCCATCTCCTCTCCCTCGCAGTCTATACTTCCCGGATTAATCCGGTACCCATTTAAGGTTGAGTCGACCCGGGAGCCATTGCAATCTGAGAAACATTTCCGCCTCAACTGGGGAATGAACCCAGGACCACTCATATGCGAAGCCAGTGCGCTAACCACTGCGCTAACGCTGCTTCCTAGAAACATATAAAGTAACTAGAGATAATGAATAGTAGATTTATTTTAAATACACAACAACTTGACAGTTTCGAACACTCTTTTTCAACAAATTCCTAGACGACTGTTCACGTGGATATCACCAGATGACAAGACAAAAAAATCAAATAGATTATATCTTAATCCAACACAGATGGAGATCAAGCATTCTATGCGCCTAGACCTTTAAGAGTGCCGACTGTGACACAGACCACGAACTTCTCATGGTGGATGTCAAAATAAAGCTTAAAAAGGTTATAAAAGCCATCCGCTTTTACACTAGCTACATTCCGTCATAGCGACATCGATGTTCACAACAAATTTAAAATACTTCTGGCATTACAAGAAGAAAGAACACCCGATGAACTAGTCATCTATGCTAGAGATATTCTTGTTTCTACAGCACAAAATCTTATACTCAGAAAAGTTGCCAACAAAAAAGGCTACATCCCAGATGAAACTCTCAATTTAATTGAAGAAAAAAGACAACTGAAAACAATGAAGTATACTGCAAATCACAGCAAATACAAAGAAATAACCAAGAAAATAAGAAACAATACAAGATAGGACAAAAACAACTTTATACTGGAGACTTGCAGCAAAGTAGAGGATATGAACAAACCAGGAAGAAGTGATAGTATGTTCATAGAGAAGAAGACTAACAAGCGACTTCAAGCCAGCACTAAACATCCTTCAAAACAAACATGGCAACAAATTGACAGAAAACAAAGATATCATGGAAAGATGGAAAGAATACTGTAAGGAAATGTATGAGGAAAGCCTCAGAAACACGGACAATAACATGCACAATAAAAGTGAAATTAAACCAGAACCCAGTTTAGATGAAGTCAGGCCATTAAAAATCTGAAGAGAGGAAAATCTCAGGAAACGATAAAATAACTGCAGAAATGATCCAGCAGGAGGAGAAACCACCACAACCATCTATCATACACTCTGCACCAAGATCTGGAAAAGTGAAGTTTGGTCCAAGGAATGGACACGATCAGTCTACATACCGCTACCGAAGAAGGGAAATCTAGCACTATGCACCAACTACAGAACCACTGCACTGATCAGTCACGTCAGTAAATACTATTTGTTTTCATCATGAAAAGACTACAACATAAGCTGGAAGAAAAGTTAAATGAAGCATATGCAGGTTTCAGACAGGACAGAGGCACCACAGACTATATTTTTAATATGCGGAAAAGCATAGAGAAATGCAGAGTTTAATGTCGGCATCTGCACATGCTTTATTGACTACACCAAAGCAATTGAATGTGTACAACATCAAAAACTTTGGAATATCATGAAGGACATGGGTTTCCCGATACACCTAATCCGCCTCATAAATACATTATATCTAGACCAGAAAGTAAATAGTGAGAGTAAATAGTAAAATATCTGATTGGTTCAGCTTGGGAAAAGGAGTCAGACAAGGATGTTTTCTATCACAATATCTCTTCAACATTTATGTAGAGAACATAATGAGGAATGTAGGAAATGACCAGCTGAGAAATAACTTCGACCCACTCAATATCGAAGGCCACGAGATACCAGAATTAAAATATGCTGATTATACAACATTATTGGTACACAATCACGCAATTAAAATATGCTGATTATACAACATTATTGGTACACAATCACGCACCTCTGAGAACTAGAACACCTCATAAACTCCATTAAAGAACATTGTGAAAATCAAAACCCATTTCTAAATGGAAACAAGACCAAGATTATGACACACGACAAAACCACTAGCAAGTTTTCAATCAGTATCAACGACATCGCAATAGACAGTCACCAGTTTTTAATACCTTAGTTCTCTTATCAACAGTACCAGTGATTATATGAAGAAGTCATACGGAGGTTGGCTATCGCGACAAAGAAGTTGATACAAATGAAAAACATGTGGATGAGTTGCTGCTGCTCCTGAAAAAAAATTGAAAATTAAAAAACCTAACATTCCTAATACCTTGCATATTCCTAGTGACAATATATGGGTGTGTGAATCCTGGACAATCACCAACAAAGTGAAAAATAAAAAAGCAGCGTTTGAAACATAATGTTACAGAAAAATACTCAGAATATCATGGACCAAAAAGATACCAATGTAGCCATCCTGGGAGAAATTACTGTAAAAGAAATTGGCTAAACAGCATGGTTTTCACACTGGCTTAAAACATATAAGTGGTCTTGGGTTGATTCCCCAGTTGAAGCGGAAATGTTTTTCATATCGCAACGGCTGCTGGGTCGACCCAGCCTTAAATGGGTACTGGATTAACCCGGGAAGTAAAAACTGCGAGGGAGAGGAGATGGCTACCGCCCTCATTTTGCAGAGCCTCAGAAATGTGAGATCGCTAACATCTCACACCCCTACGGCATTAACACCCCTATGGTTCTTTCCAGAAAACTACAGTATCTTTGCCATATAAAACTCCATGACAGCCTAGATAAGACCATAAGGGAGGGTATGATGCCAGGCAGACGAACAAGAGGCAGGCCAAGAAGAAGATGGATGTAAGACATTAAAGACCGCCTGAGCATGACACTAACATAAGCAGGAAGACTGGCTCATGATCGACAGAAGTTTCAAAAGGCTATGATGACTGACTACTACATCCTGTTCAGGATAAGATGCCTGATGAGTGATGTTTGTTTAAAAGAAGTTAAAGAAAATTACTGAACTGCAGACTAATGATCGTTCACTAGAAAAACTTTATTACTAAGGAATTACAGTTTTCATTACAAATTGAATTAGAGATATCATATTATAGCGGTTAACTTAGAGATGGACATATCGGTGTACGATTACAGTCCTTAGTTGCACAAATGTAGAAGTACTACAGACAATAATAAGAGGTATAAATGTAAAAATAAAGTTAAGATTTTGAGATAAAGTTAACGTGGAGACATGCAGGATACTGAGGAAAGTTAACGTGGAGACATGCAGGATACTGAGGAAAGTTAACGGGAGATAGATGTTGATATAAGGTTACCAAAGAGACATGTATCGATAAAATTAACAAGGAGACAAGTATTGATAAAGTTAACAAGGAGACAGGTGTAGAGATAAATTTAACAAGGATAGACATGTAGAGATAAAAATTAACAGACATATATATTAGTACGTTGTACTCTATTCCCCAGAAGTTGTAGTTCAATTTTTCATTTATGTTTACGGTAAAAGCTCTGATAATATAACCAGATTTTACAAATGTGCGCTGTTGAAACTATCGTACCTTGTCATAAACAGTGCTGAAGATTTAATAATAACAGGTGTAACGATAAAAGGTTAACAGTGAAACAAATGTGCAGACGTTGACAGGAAGATGATGTAAAGATACCAAAGAACGTGAACATGTATAAAAATACTAGAAATAGCTAACAAGGATTTGTGGAACCTTTGAACATGGGCACGATTTTAGAGATGTCTGGATTGTTTAGATATGACCTTATTCAATAATTATTCTTTTGTAGTTTGTTCAAATGTTAATGTTTGTGTTTTTATTCTCAAGTAAAGCCCTGAGGAAATGGACTCTTCGTGGCTGTTTCCGGTCAATAAACTTTCAATGATCAAGGGATGGCTGGTGTTGAAATGAAGATTAGTCAGGTTTTAAAGTGGAATTTTGCACAGTCTGAGCTGAAACATTGAATTATCAACGGTGTCTTGAAAGTTTGAAAACATCAAACGCTTTCTAGACAGAGTTGTGTTTGTTTGTTTTTGCGTTCGCTCCATTTTGTTTGTTTGTTTTTCGTTCGCTCCATTGTAACCATCACGGATATCCGTGCGATTTCCGCCGGGAGCGTGATTACGTTGTGCCACCGTTATGCGCCTTGTAGGCCTAGCACTACATTTCGGCATGCCTTGACAATTCGGGTGGGCTACCCTTAGCCTGTGACAGCCTCTATATGTCTCCAGGCACGCGTTGTGGAGACTCTTCGCTCAGACGATTTTTTGCTCTCGTCTGACTCGAACGAGGTGTTCCTCTGTCTATGAACTTGCCTCGTGTAATTGGACGTGCTGTGCCTGTGCCCATTGGGTACTGAACCGTTTCTCATCCGTGAGCCTGGTTCCTTAAGGGTAAGAACTCAACAGAGGAGTTGGACCAATGGCTCTTTCATCCTCTTAGCCGAGGTGTCATTCACCGACATCGTGTACCCCTTGTCCAAGTTCGAGTCTCACACCACGCATTTGAGAGCAAGGCGTTCTCGAGCTGAGCGTGCTTGTCCCAATAGCGCCTGAGCCAATCAGGTACTGTCCTTTCTCTCTTCAAGTGTATTTCCGGTGTAGGAAAACCTGACAGTACAGTTGGGCCAGGGCTAAATCGTTGTCCCGTTTGTGCCTGAGCGCATCGAGTACGGAACCCTTTCTCTTCGCGAACATATTTCCGGTTTAGGAAGGCTCGACATTAGAGTTAGATTAGGTCTTCTTGCTTTACCAAACGCCAATGAATGGGTCTGGGTCTCTGCCTGTAAGGAACACAGGTAACTAGAAGCTCGTCTCGAGCTGACGGAGCTTGTAGTTCCCCTTTCTTAGGAACTTTTCATTTTCTATTTGCAGTTCGCGCTGCCTTCTAGCGCTGTTCTGCCCTTTCATTGTTTCATTGTACTCGGTATGAAATATATTTGTCTCTCGCCATGCATCTACCTTTACGTGCATTTTACATTGGCCGCCCCTCCAATGTTCGGACTGGACTGACAAGCTTCACTGTATGTCGACAGTGCCGATAAATGTGGTGATGCTGGTGGTGTCGGAGATATTGT
Source organism: Meghimatium bilineatum (assembly GCA_034231615.1). Taxonomy (NCBI): domain Eukaryota; kingdom Metazoa; phylum Mollusca; class Gastropoda; order Stylommatophora; family Philomycidae; genus Meghimatium; species Meghimatium bilineatum. The sequence goes on along the minus strand of CM067299.1, from coordinate 62,191,682 downwards.
CTGTCTCTTGTGCAGTAAAATCTCTTTCCATCTGCTACCTCCACATTCTCGGACACGATCCCCAAATGATTTGGCCAGAATCAGCACGAGCTGCTGTATTTCTGTTTCCAGGGTGCACCGCGTGGAGGTACATTTGGGATCTTGGTTATCTGCTAACCCTGGGTCCGCCTAGAACAATGCGTTCCTTTGCACCCCGTTCGCTCCATTGTAACCATCACGGATATCCGTGCGATTTCCGCCGGGAGCGTGGTTACGTTGTGCCACCGTTATGCGCCTTGTAGGCCTAGCACATCCGATTTCGGCATGCCTTGATAATTCGGGTGGGCTACCCTTATCCTGTGACAGCCTCTATATCTGTCTCCAGGCACGCGTAGTGGCGACTCTTCGCCCAGACGATTTTTGCTCTCGTCTGACTCGCACGAGGTTTTCCACTGTCTATGAAATTGCCTCGTGTAATTGGACGTGCTGTTCCCTTTGGGTACTGAACCGTTTCTCATCCGTGAGCCTGGTTCCTTAAGGGGAAGAACTCAACAGAGGAGTTGGACCCTGGCTCTTTCGCCCTCTTAGCCGAGGTGTCATTCACCGACATCGTGTACCCCTTGTCCAAGTTCGAGTCTAACACCACGCGTTTGAGAGCAAGGCGTTCTCGAGCTGAGCGTGCTTGTCCCAGTAGCGCCTGAGCCCATCAGGTACTGAACCCTTTCTCTCTTCAAGTGTATTTCCGGTGTAGGAAAACCTGACAGTAAAGTTGGGCCAGGGCTAAATAGTTGTCCCTTTTGTGCCTGAGTCCATCGGGTACGGAACCCTTTCTCTCTGCAAGTGTACTTCCGGTATAGGAAACCTTGACAGTAGAGATGGACCAGGACTACCATCGTTGTCCCTTTCTTGCCTAAGCCCATCGGGAACAGAACCCTTTCTCTTCGCGAGCATATTTCCAGTTTAGGAAGGCTCGACATTAGAGTTGGATTAGGTCTTCTTGCTTTACCAGCCGCCAATGGATGGGTGAGTCTCTGTCTGTAAGGAACACAGGTAACTAGATGTTCGTCTCGAGCTGACGGAGCTTGTAGTTCACCTTTCCTAGAGACTTTTCACTTTCTATTTGTAGTTCGCGCTGCCCTCTAGCGCTGTTCTGCCCTTTCATTGTTTCATTGTACTCGGTATGAAATCTATTTGTCTCTCGCCATGCATCTACATTTACGTGCATTTTACATTGGCCGCCCCTCCAATGTTCGGACTGGACTGACTAGCATCACTGTATGTCGACAGTGTCGCTATATGTGGTGATGCTGGTGGTGTCGGAGATATTGTCTGTCTCTTGTGCAGTCAAATCTCTTTCCATCTGCTACCTCCACATACCTCGGACACGATCCCCAAATGATTTGGCCAGAATCAGCTCAAGCTGCTATATTTCTGTTTCCAGGGTGCACCGCGTGGAGGTATATTTGGGATCTTGGTTATCTGCTAACCCTGGGTCCGCCTAGAGCAATGCGTTCCCTTTGCACCCCTCTAGACAGAGTGAAAGTATTACTGTTAAGTCGAGTCCCTCCTCAATTATACAGTCATGTTGATTTATCGGTGTTTTAACATTCATGTTTTTCAGATCGCAACGGCTCACGGGTCAACCCAGCATTAAATGGGTACCGGATTAATCCGGGAAGTAATGACTGCGAGAGAGAGGAGATGGCTGCCGCCCTCATTTGCAGAGTCTCTGAAATGTGAGATCGCTAACATCTCACACCCCTACGGCATTAATAAATGTTATGGGTTACTTTACTTTACTTACTAACATTCAAAAATTGCGCTAATTGACATTTTCCTTGATTTTCATTTGTCACTTTATGTATGCTGAGAGTCAATTGGCTATTTAAAATCACGGGAAATATCAAATAGCATTTCTTTTATAGGATGAGACCGATGAGTCCACAAGCATGTATAATTGACGAAGGATTCGATACACGTGAGATAATGACGTGGGGATAATACTGGAGGGAAATACACTCCTTCTATGAAAACAACTGGAGAAAATACTTCTTCTTCTTCTTTTGCGTTTGTTCTCAAACTCCTGCAGATTAGCAGGATGTAGTCCGGAGAACGGAATGAGTTGTGTCATGGTTTACAGCATTGCTGCGATATCTGCGCCTTTCGGACTGACACATCCGACTTCAGCATGGCTTTGGGTCACTGAACCTATATGGGATGGGACAGCCAACTCCATCCATAACCTCCTTAGTCGCCTTTTACGACATACGTGGAAGGTAAACAGTGTTACTATTCTTTGCTCCCCTTTCGGGCCTGGGCAACAGACTAGCGGGAGAAAATACTAACCGTCTATGCAATATTGAACAAAATTACTGCCAATAGTCAGCTTTGACTGTTGCATGATGAATATTAAAATTTGCTATTTTATAACCACTATATTTTATATGTTTTCATAATACATATTTAGCACAGATATTCAGGCTGCAAACATCTTTACAACATCTCCGTGACCACCACTACTGTTTTGGGTGCCACAATCTCCAGTACTGATTTATCTTTACAACACGTGAATAATATTATACAGACCGCAACTACAAAGTAGCACAGACCACACCGACATTGTATAGACCGCACTAATAAACCTCAAAGATTTCATCAACATTTTACAGAGCGCAACAATACACAGGCTACATCGACATTACACAGGCTACATCGACATTGTACAGACCGCAATAATAAAGTCTCGCAGATTACATCAACAGTGTGCAGACAGCACCAGCAAACCCGAGCACGCTACACAGACACAGTACAGACTGCAACAATAAAGTTGCATAGACCGCGACAATAACGTTTCACAGAATACATCGATATTGCACATATCCGACAAATAAATTCACATAGACTACATTGACATCGTAAAGACTACGTCAACATTACACCGTGTATATCGACATTGTACAGACTACAGCAGTGAACTTGCACAGATTATATCGACATTGTACAGACTACAGCAGTGAACTTGCACAGATTATATCGACATTGCAGAGATCGCAATAGCAAATTCGCGCAAACTGCATCGACATTATACAGATCACAACAGTAAAGTCACACAGAGTGCATCGACATTGTACAGATTGCATCGACATTGTACAGACTACATCGACATTGTACAGACGACATCGACATTGTACAGACCACATCGACATTGTACAGATTGCATCGACACTGTACAGACTGCATCGACACTGTACAGATTGCATCGACACTGTACAGACTACATCGACATTATACAGACTACATCGACATTGTACAGACTACATCGACATTGTACAGACTACATCGACATTGTACAGATTACATCGACATTGTACAGATTACATCGACATTGTACAGACGACATTGTACAGACTACATCGACATTGTACAGACTACATCGACATTGTACAGATTACATCGACATTGTACAGACTACATCGACATTGTACAGACTACATCGACATTGTACAGACTACATCGACATTGTACAGACTACATCGACATTGTACAGATTACATCGACATTGTACAGACGACATTGTACAGACTACATCGACATTGTACAGACTACATCGACATTGTACAGATTACATCGACATTGTACAGACTACATCGACATTGTACAGACTACATCGACATTGTACAGACTACATCGACATTGTACAGATTACATCGACATTGTACAGATTACATCGACATTGTACAGACGACATTGTACAGACTACATCGACATTGTACAGACTACATCGACATTGTACAGATTACATCGACATTGTACAGACTACATCGACATTGTACAGACTACATCGACATTGTACAGACTACATCGACATAGTACAGATTACATCGACATTGTACAGATTACATCGACATTGTACAGACGACATTGTACAGTCTACATCGACATTGTACAGACTACATCGACATTGTACAGATTACATCGACATTGTACAGACTACATCGACATTGTACAGACTACATCGACATTGTACAGACTACATCGACATTGTACAGACTACATCGACATTGTACAGATGATAACAGTACATAATACAATAGTAAAGTCACAGACTACAACAAATAGGTAACATATATTGTGACAGTATATTAACATATGATACACCGATATCGCACATACTAAAACATTTACAGACTGCAACAACTAGATTGTACAAACTAGAACATATGAATACCACCCACTATAATTACGTAGTTGTATAAACTACACCAATAAAATACTACTTACTATAATTACATAGTTATATATATAATTATATTATATATTAGTTATATATATACACGCACACACACACACGTACACATTCTGTATACCATTTACAATATCAAAGCATTACAAAATACAAGAAGAAATGTGTACAAAAAAAAATAACTTCCGAATTCAGAAACACAACCACATACCTCGCTAATGACAGCATCTTCTGATCTACAATCTCCATATTCCGTGTACTCGTTACACGCTGTGTTTATTCGACGGCATAATTTCACTGAAGGATTGAATGATCGAAACTTCGATCATCAATTAGACTACCCTCAGACTTGTCTCCGGTCCTTCTTGTAAGACTTGACTATCACAAATATTGGATAAGAATCGAGATAAATTTCCCCCAGGAAATCTCGTCTGTGCATTCTCTATTTATTCTGTATTGCTTCTGTATGATTTGTTTGTCTGTTATTTATGGTGTATGTCTGCATGGATTATATATATATATATATATATATATATATATATATATATATATATATATATATATATATATATATATATATATATATATATATATATATATATATATATATATATATATATATATATATTAATTCGTAGTAAGTTCATATTTTCTAATATCTTTTTTGCTATTGTCACATTCTTGGTCCGTTTTAGTTTTTTTTAAATGTTATTTCGTCTCGTTGTTTGACTTTTTCAACTAAAATAGGTCGAAAGTGAAACGTTTTTTTACTGCTTTGTCTTCAGTATTCTAGGATCGTCGTTCTTAACCTTTTTTTATCGTGGTCCCCTTCTTGGTTAACATTTATACGTTGACATCTAGGACCTAATAATAATTTTAAAAAAGGTCCATACTTTCTTTAGTAATCAGCATAAATATTTATAACACTAAAGAAAGTCGATGACCTGACCAAAATTTGTGCCTGCAATGCCTCAGTTACCGCTCAGAGAAAGATGTTTCACTAAGATTATATACCAGGTAGAAAATGTAATTTTCTTTGATGATTTCGATTCAAAAGGTAAATCATGATGAAATATTTCTTTCAACAAACAGGCCGAATAGCTTAAAGATGCATTTGAAACAATTGATCTTTGTAGTATCAGCAATAGTCATATCACTAGAACAGGAAGTCCATTAGGGGATGAGGTTAGTACTTCGACATTGCACTTGTGTTGCCTTCAGTTATTATAAGGTGCAGATGAGAGATCTTCGGACACCAATTACAGTGATTACATTCCCTGTTGTATATTAGTGGGAAAAAAAGGATTTTCCAAGAACATATGTCATACGTAAAATCATTTGCTTATGATATTACAAAGGCAGAATGCTGTCTCTAAGTTAATGTGGGAAAAGGGCACGACCAACAACCACAGACGGGAAAAGTGGGAGCAGCTACTCTTGTGGAACGAATAGGTGGAGATGGCATAGCTGGATAGAGACCAGGTGTTTGAGAGTGGGGAAAAACTAAGAAAAACAAATAGTCTGCTTTGCGTGTCTCAGAAACTGAAATGGATATGGATAAGAATATCGGACGTTTCAAAGGTGTGAGTGGATAAGATACGACAGATCATGAATACATCTTTACTGGATACCCTCAACCGTATGAATGATGTATTAGGGCGCAGGTAGGTGATCCCTGATATTCGGAGCACATGTCTTACCTGGCAGACCACAGATGAGAACAAAGCTAGGGCCTTGCTTGAGCATTACCTGGCAGACAACAGATTAGAGAGCAAAGCTAGCGCCTTGCGTGAGCATTACCTGACAGACAACAGATGAGAACAAAGCTAAGGCCTTGCTTGAGCAATACCTGACAGACAACAGATGAGAACAAAGCTAGGGCCTTGCTTGAGCATTACCTGACAGACAACAGATGAGAACAAAGCTAGGGCCTTGCTTGAGCATTACCTGACAGACAACAGATGAGAACAAAGCGAGGGCCTTTCTTGGGTATTATATTGAACAGTGGCAGCAGAATGATATTAAATACGATGTTACAGAGATATTTAGACCACTGACAATTCAGGCTGAGGAATTGCGCGCGTGTATGAGATCACGTCTGTGCTACGGAGATTAAACAACACTAGGTCCCCGATGTCTTCCGATATGAAAACATTGCCAAATACGAGGACATTGATTCGAGGACTCGTAAGTAGATACTGGATTGTAGAAACTAACTACACTGTACAACAGAAGTCTTACAAGTGTCACAACTAAAGAGAAATGGCTACCTGGTACCTCTACCTCTGCGGTTGTTCCCCTCTACTGAAGCCGAGTAAACATCACTCAAAAATTCAGCAATACCGAATAATTTTCATGTAGAATATAGTCTTCAAGCTATAAGACAATCGCCTCAACCATTTCTGGTCAGCTTCTTACTTGTGTCTTCTATAATACGAATTGATAACGAAGAGATGCTGGTGAGGCGTATATTGCATCTTTATTCTTTTGTGACAGACTCATAGGTGACGGGAAATGCTAAATGTGTCCTCACTGAGGATGTGACAGACTCCTAGGTGACGGGAAATGCTAGATGTGTCCTCACTGAGGATGTGACAGACTCCTAGGTGACGGGAAATGCTAGATGTGTCCTCACTGCCAATGAATCAACAACTCTGACAGAAAAAGATGAAATAGTTGACCCAGATGTGTGGGATGTGATCTTCGCAGGATGTAGTTGTCATGTGACGTATTCCTTCCAGAACGTTGTCTTCACAATGAACTCTCTGAACCTCTCTCTATCTTGGGCGATGTGGCTTGCATTTTCTAGCGATGTATTCATGTTATCCTTAATGTCGTCAGTCCATCGTCTTCTTGGTCTGCCCTTTCTCCTCATCCTAGGTACTCTTCCCTCAATTATTTATCTTTCTTCTTCTTCTTCTTCTGCGTTCGTTCTCAAACTCCTGCAGATTAGCAGGATGTAGTCCAGAGAATGGAATGCGTTGTGTCATGGTTTACAGCATTACTGCGATAACTGCGCCTTTCGGCCTGACACATCCGACTTCAGCATGGCTTTCGGTCACTGGCCCTATATGGGATGGGACATCCAACTCCATCCCATAACGTCCTTGGTCGCTTTTTACAGCATGCGTGGAAGGTAAACAGTGTTGCTATTCTTTGCTCCTCTTTCTTGCCTCGGTAACACACGGGCGATTTGTCTTTCTAAACAGTTATGTCTATTTATATGACCAAACAGGCGTAGTTTTCTTTTTAGGATGTAGTAATCCTAGTAATACTGCTGCGCTGGAATGCCTCCCTTCTGAGACTAAACATACATCCATAAACCCCATCCACCTTACACATCCATGCTTTTAAGACCTTATATGAGTCCGAATGTCTCATCGGTTACACAACACACGGACCTGTCCTTTTGTAATAAAGGATATGGTGGCTCTCAAGAGCTACCTGCTCATAGTTAAATGGACTATCTCATCAACATCATTCAGTCTCCCTTGCAAAAAGAGGATCATAGCTACCAGCCTCATCCGCACTAGAATGTCAGCGTAGTAAGTACTGCGGTTAGACGTCATACTATAACACAACGTATTGATGGTTTCATGACAGAAATCACAACATATTGATTATTACATGGCAGAAAATACAACGTACTGATGATTACATGACAGAAATCACAACGTATTGATTATTACATGGCAGAAAATACAACGTACTGATGATTACATGACAGAAATCACAACGTATTGAGGATTATATGGCAGAAATCACAACGTATTGATGATTACATGTTAGAAATCACAACGCATTGATGATTACATGACAGAAATCACAACGTATTGACGATTACATGACAGACATCACAACGCATTGATGATTACATGACAGAAATCCCAACGCATTGTTGGTTACATGGCAGAAATCACAAAATAGAAACTGGAGAAAAACGAACGCAAGTGCAGAAACACTTATTGTATTCCGACTCAATCAATTCTCCAACAGATGAAAAGATCACCTGAGCGACACAGCAGTAAAGTCTTATAGTTCATTACCTTGTTCCATCGACTTCATTGATTGCTGTAAGTAAGAAATGCATGAGATATTCCCTTTTGATTGTTGACACCAACCGTCTAATTCTAAATGTCAGGAGGTCAACACTTGTGCGCGTGAAATCGCTGATAACCGCACGTGTGTATTGACATGTCAACAGTTCATTCGACCTGAGGCAGCCAACAGGTTCAGTTGAACTTGTAAAAGCAGGCCAAAACTTGTATTGATTCGATCACAATCAATCTGGTGTCAGTAGTTATTCACTTCATGCCTTCTGTAGAACGAAACTTTTAATATAGTTTCTCCACTAAGACGACAAAATGTGAAAATAACCAAATCAAGCAATGTATGGCGAACACTGCATGACATGATATTATGACCGAATCAAACACTGCATGGCGAACACTGAATGACATGATATTATGACCGAATCAAACACTGCATGGCGAACACTGCATGACATGATATTATGACCGAATCAAACACTGCATGGCGAACACTGCATGACATGATATTATGACCGAATCAAACACTGCATGGCGAACACTGCATGACATGATATTATGACCGAATCAAACACTGCATGGCGAACACTGCATGACATGATATTATGACCGAATCAAACACTGCATAGCGAACACTGCATGACATGATATTATGACTGAAACAAACACTGCATGGCGAACACTGCATGACATGATATTATGACCGAAACAAACACTGCATGGCGAACACTGCATGGCGAACACTGCATGGCGAACACTGCATGACATGAACTTATCTAATAATAATATAAATATAACTGGAGTATCCTATAGACATTTAAATAATATTTCTCTGAGGAAGTAATGGTGCTAAATATAAAATGGTGGCATTCTCACAACTAGTCATTGTTTTCTATAAGAGAAACAGACAGATGATACATTTGAACGGCTGACTAGACAGATAAGAACGAGTAATTAGAAGAGAAACAGACAGATAACACCCCATCGAGGCCAGCACCGTGAAGTGGTGATTGGGTTTAGTTCAACCAGCAGGGGCTGGAAACTAAGACTGGTCGGGCAGTCCCACTTGAGTAGGACTACAGTCCTGCCCAAGTAAGCAATCACTCCGTGCTGAAGAAGGAGGCAACCAGCCAAAAAGGCGCACAATTAATCAGGATGCCACGCATAAAACACAAAGTGAACTAAAGAAGAAGACATTTAACAGATTAGAACGGCTGAAGAGAAATGGATATATGACAGATTTGAACAGCTGACTAGAAGAGTAACAGGCAGATGAACAGATTAGAACGAGTAATTAGTAGAGAAATAACTAGCTCGATAGATTAGCATGACTGACTAGAAAAGAAAGAGACATACAGATTGACATTGCTGACAAGAGAAGAGCATAAGACAGAATAGTATGAGTGGTTAAAAGAAACACAATCCAACAGATTAGTATCGCTGATTAAAAGAGAAAGTCAGACATATTAGCATGGTTGACTAAAAGAAACACAGATTAGCATGGTTGACTAAAAGAAATACAGATTTGCATGGCTGACTAAAAGAAATACAGATTAGCATGGCTGATAAGAAGAGAA
>CM067299.1:61904334-62176834 GCA_034231615.1 Meghimatium bilineatum | reverse complement strand
TTACTATGAGACAATCATGACATTATTTTACGAAGACAATCACCAAAAGGTGACTATGCAGCGATCTTTGCTTTTGATTCTTCTTCCAATATTTTCAGTAAAGCAGTTCTCTGATCTTGTATGCAAACATAATTACTTGGAAAAGATTAATCAGACAAATACTAACAGGTGCCCACCAGTGCGGACCAGAATCATTATACTCCGGCAAACAACGACAAAGGTGATCACCCATGTGACTCATCTACATCCAACTAGATTTAGAAAACTCAATTCATAAAAACGGATTCCTAATTTTGTGCCTTCTTGTAACAGCAAATACTGCCAATCTTCTACCATCTGCAACGACGCTCGCTCTTGTTTACTATACAACTCTAATTTGTCTGATTTCTTATTTCTTAGAAATGTATATTTTTGTCTGTATTCGAAATTATATCTTTATATCCGAGAACATGCACAGGACTGGTCGGAGAGCAAAGACGATGCATATAGGGAGATCTAGATGATAAATGGAGATGTAGATGATATAAGGAGAAGTAGATTATATAAGGATATGTACATGATATAGTTAAATGTAGATTATATAAGGATATGTACATGATATAAGAAGATATAGATGATATAAAAAGAGAGATGTAGATGATATAAGAGAGATGTAAGTGATATAAGAGCGACGTAGATGACATAAGGGAAGCCTAAATGAAATTATAGAGATGTAGATAATCTAAGAGAGACGTAAATGATACAAAGGAGATGTAGATAACATAATGGAGACTTGCGTGGACATAATGGAGAAAGTACACTTGCGTGTGGGGGGGGGGGTATTCTACTGATAGTACCCTTGAGTGAACGGTGCTATACTCATAGTACACTTGTGTGAATGGTACTCTACTAGTAGTTCAGTTCCGGTGGGAAGTACTCTACCCATAGAACACTTGTGTGGGAGGTATTCTACCGACAGTACACTTGTGTGAGAGGTACTCTAATTATAGTTCACTTCTATTGGAAGTACTCTACTCACAGTACACTTGTGTGGGAGATACTCTACTCTTAATATACTTGTTTAGGAGGTACTCTTCAAATATTACACCTCTGTGGGAAGAACTCTATACTCATAGTACACTTGCAGAGTAAAGAATATATCTACTCTAACAGTAGTTATATAGTATAGTCCAACAGTACAATTGTGTGGTATATACTCAAAACTAACAGTACACTTGTGTGGTATATACTCAAAACTAACAGTACACTTGTGTGGTAGATACTTAACTCCAGCAGTACACTAAATTGGCAAATATTCAACTACAACAGTACACTAATATGGATGATACTCTAGCCCAACAGTACTATTTTATTATAATACTGTACTCAAACAAAAATACATTTGTACAGTATATAATATAAACCAACAGTACACTTATGTGGAGGATACTATAGTCTAACAGTACACTTGTGTGGTTTCTAATCTACTCTAAGAGTACGTTTGTCTTGTAGATACTATAGTCTAGCTGTACAGTTGTGTGGCATACATTCTACTCCAACAGTAAATATGTATGGATAATACTCAACCTCGCAGCACACTAGTGTGGATGATACTCTAGTACAACGACACACTTGTGTGGTAGACACTCAACTTTAATAAAACACTTGTGTGGTAGATACTCAACTTCTAACAGTACACTTGTGTGGTAGATACTTAACTTCTAAAAGTACTCTTGTGTGGTAGATACTCAACTTCTAACAGTACACTTGTGTGGTAGATACTTAACTTCTAACAGTACTCTTGTGTGGTAGATACTTAACTTCAATTTCACACTTGTGTGATAGATACTCAACTTCAATATCACACTTGTGTGGTAGATACTTAACTTTAATAAAACACTTGTGTGGTAGATACTTAACTTTAATGAAACACTTGTGTGGTAGATACTCAACTTCTAACAGTACACTTGTGTGGTAGATACTTAACTTCTAACAGTACTCTTGTGTGGTAGATACTTAACTTCAATTTCACACTTGTGTGGTAGATACTCAACTTCAATTTCACACTTGTGTGGTAGATACTTAACTTCTAACAGTACACTTGTGTGGTAGATACTCAACTTCAATATCACACTTGTGTGGTAGATACTTAACTTCTAACAGTACACTTGTGTGGTAGATACTTACTTCTAACAGTACACTTGTGTGGTAGATACTCAACTTCAATATCACACTTGTGTGGTAGATACTTAACTCCAACAGTACACTTCTGTGGTACATACTTTACACCAACAATGCACATATGTGAATGGTACTCTACTACGTATTGTGTTTTTTGCGACAGGAAGGCCTACTTAAACATCATTTATACACAAGTCCCAAAGGTAGGCTTATTATATTTACTCTCTTGTCAGTAATCGCTAGTGCTGTTTTCTGTGGTACTTTAATATCTTTTATACTCTATTCCACTAGATAGTCTTTCATATACTGTACTCTACTGCATATCCGGATAGTTCTACCCGCTCTCAAATATACTAAGTTATTCAGTCTCGTGCACTATATTTATCCACTGGTAGTCAAATCTATACATTTATTCAGTCTCTTGCACTTTCACCATATTCATCCACCGGTAGTTCTACCCGCTCTCAAATCTACCAAATTATCCAGTCCCTTTCACCATATTCAACAACTGTTTGCTCTACCCACTCTCAAATCTACCAAATTATCCAGTTCCTTTCACCATATTCAACAACTGTTTGCTCTACCCACTCTCAAATCTACCAAATTATCCAGTCCCTTTCACCATATTCAACAACTGGTAGTTCTACCCACTCTCAAATCTACCAAATTATCCAGTCCCTTTCACTATATTCATCCCCCGATAGTTCTACCAGCTCTCAAATCTACAAATCCATTCAGTCTCTTGCACCATATACCTCTGTACCCAATGTACCTCAAACTACCATTAATTGTATCTCAAAGATAATGTAGCCTATCAGGTACTCTAGTCTTAATGTTATTGTCTCAGGAGTACGCCATGTAATAAACGTAGATTTCTGCTATAATGCTAGAAACAAACAGCCAATACAACAGAAAAAAATTTGACACATTTGTTTGAGCACATTTTATCAGGTGAGTGCATTTTTCCTGTAACAGTAATTACGTCCCTACAGTTGGAAAGCACTACAGGTGTGAATTTTCTCAGATAAATATGTATGAAGATTTGTGAATGTTTCAATAATTGATTTCTATAAATGTAAGGTAACACACCTATCGTGTGCAGATTGAGTGTACACCTATCGTTGATTGAGTGTGCAGATGGTGGTAGTGGTTATGGGTCTGATTATGATAGTGGGAATGTTGGAGGCTGTGATAATGATTGTAGTGACAATAATAATGATGATTATGATAACGATGATGATGATGATGATGATAAAGGCGGTGTTGGTGGTGATGATGATGATAATTATGATGATGATGATGGTGATGATGATTATGATGATTGTGATAATGATGATGATGATGATTGTGATAATGATGATGCTGATGATGATGATTGTGATGATGATGATGATGATTGTGATAATGATGATGATGATTGTGATGATTGTGATGATGATTGTGATGATTGTGATAATGATGATGATTGTGATGATTGTGATAATGATGGTGATGATTGTGATGATTGTGATGGTGATGATGATGATTGTGATAATGATGATGATGACTGTGATGATGATGATGATTGTGATGATTGTGATAATGATGATGATTGTGATGATGATGATTGTGATGATGATGATGATTGTGATGATGATGATGATTGTGATTATTGTGATAATGATGATGATTGTGATGATTGTGATAATGATGATGATGATTGTGATGATTGTGATGATGATGATGATTGTGATAATGATGATGATGATTGTGATGATGATGATGATTGTGATGATGATGATGATGATGATGATTGTGATAATGATGATGATGATGATGATTGTGATAATGATGATGATGATGATGATGATGATGATGATGATGATGATGATGAAGGCGGTGTTGGTGGTGATGATGATAATGATTGTGATGATTGTGATAATGATGATTATGATGATTGTGATAATGATGATGATAATGATTGTGATAATGATGATGATGATGATTGTGATAATGATGATGATGATGATGATGATGATGATGAAGAAGAAGGCGGTGTTGGTGGTGATTAATGATAATGACTGTGATAATGATGATGATAAAGGCGGTGTTGGTGGTGATGATGATAATGATAATGATAATGATGATGATAATGATTGTGAAAATGATGATGATGATGATGATAATGATGATGATGATGATAATGATGATGATAATGGTGGTGATGATGATGATGATGATGATGATGATGATGATGATGATGATGATGATGATGATGATGATGATGATGATGATGATGATGATGATGGTGATGATAAAATAAAGACAATATTAGCAACTTTTAAAGAGATCAATATTACATAATTTAAAAAAATGTCTGCCTCATTTTTAATATTAAAAAAACACCAGACAGACAGCATACAAATAAATAGAAATGTCTCAACTATAACTTAATTGATAATTTCTTTTGTCTTGAAAAAAAAAATCTCATGTCGTGTAGTCTAGGCTTCATTCTGCCTGGAAAGTCCACGCATTTTCACGTCTTAGGAGCCTAACCGTTATTTGTTTTTCAACTGTCTCTAGTCCTAATTGGCCAGAAATCCACTAATCAATAATCTTCTAATTCAATTTGTAATCGCTGATTTTTTTTCACACAAAAAAAGTACTCATGAAACCAAAATCACGTACATTTGCTAGTGAGTAGATGCTGTTTGTTGTAGCTTGTTTTAATGGAAGTCCCATAACAAGAGCAAGTGAAAAGATTCTGCTTGTGAAGTTTCTTTAATGGAAGTCCTAGTACCAGGACACGTCAATTACTCACTTCTTAGATTTTACGTGTATAATTTATTAAATTACGCCTGGCAGAAGTGTTTGTTTGTTTGCATTTTAGGGCTATCGTTATTGCAACTTGTTAAAAGGAATAGACTAGACACATGGAAAACGCCCGGTGATCTGTCAATCTTTCATATTTGGCACGTAAGGGTACGAGATATTTGAGTAGTCAAAATCTTATATTTTGACCAAAATAGTATTTGATACCATTACTTGCATAATCTGTGATGTTTGAGACTTTACGGTATGTGATATATTTACCGCCATAATCTGTGATGTTTGAGACTTTACGGTATGTGATATATTTACCGCCATAATCTGTGATGTTTGAGACTTTACGGTATGTGATATATTTACCGCCATAATCTGTGATGTTTGAGACTTTACGGTATGTGATATATTCACCGCCATATCTGTGATGGTTGAGTACGGTGATATTAACCACCGCCATAATCTGTGATGTTTGAGACTTTACGGTATGTGATATTACGACCGTCATATTTGTGATGTTTGAGACTTTACGGTATGTGATATATTCACCGCCATAATCTGTGATGTTTGAGACGTTACGGTATGTGATATATTCACCGCCATAATCTGTGATGTTTGAGACTTTACGGTATGGGATATATTCACCGCCATATCTGTGATGTTTGATACTTCACTGTATATGATAATACGACCGTCATAATCTGTGATGTTGGATACTTTACGGTATGTGATATTACCACCGCCATCATCTGTGATGTTTGCGACTTTACGGTATGTTATATTACGACCGCCATAATTTGTGAGTTTGAGACTTTACGGTATGTGATATTACGACCGTCATAGTATGTCATGTTGGAGACTTCGAGGTATATTATATCTGGAATGAAAGTGTTTTTTAACGCAAGAATAAGTGGTTGAGATGTACAGATAGCTCGCAATGGTATCAGCCATGGTATCAGTTGAAATTCTCGCCGTAGACAATTGCGTATGTGGATGTCCATTGAGTAATGACAACTTAATGAATACAAAATGGTTCCGAGAAAATCACTAACAAAAGAGGATGAGTTGATCGCTATATTATGAACAGAATATGAGACAAACTTTACAGTATTAGTAGAATTTTGACCGTCAGGTTCAATGATATTTAGACCGTCACTGTATCAGATATTTAGACCATCAGGGTATGTGATATTTGGGGCATTAGTGTATATGATATATGGGTAGTCAGGGTATGTGATTTTGGGTCGCGATATTTTGTGATATTTGGGTCATTATTGTGATATTTGAGTCACCATATTGTGATATTTGGGCCATCACGATCTTTGATATTTGAGTCACCATATTGTGTGATATTTCGGCCATCATGATCTGTGATATTTGAGTCACCATATTGTGATACATTGGCCATCATGATCTGTGATATTTGAGTCACAATATTGTGTGATATTTGGGTCATCATGATCTGTGATATTTGAGTCACAATATTGTGTGATATTTGGGTCATCACGGTGTGTGATTTTTAGGACACCAGACTCAATGATATTAGAACTACAGGTGGGTGGGTCTACGATATTAGAACCACAGGGGGGTCTATGATATTAGAACTACAGGTGGTCTATGATATTTTTATCATTATGATTTCCTGTACATTACAATAATACAAGAATGTGTTGAAACTTGAGCTATCTTCCCCGGTATTCCGGAGCAGCTTGTATTCATCACTGTCACTGTATCTTTTTTTTCTCTCAGAAACTTCCAAATTTCCAGAAAGTAGTTCGAAGATCGGAATCTGTTGTGGCGTGCTTTACACCTTTCCTGGGACATCTATTCCTATCAGTTTGACACATCCGATTTCGTCATTGATTTTGGTCACTTTTACTCTATGAAATGGGTCAGCCAACTACCCCCCCCACCCCACACCAAAAATTAAAATAAAAACTGACATCATTAGTCGCTACTGCGAGATACATCAGAGGTAAACATCGTTATTATTCTATGCTGCCTTTTCGTGGCTTCCTTCAATTCAGTGAATAACCGTTCGTGTTCCAATCTCTTTCTTCTAAAGAATTTAATCTTCTACATTAGTGGAGAGGAAATAATGTCTACTGGGTTGAAGGATACATTAGTGGAGAGGAAATAATGGCTACTGGGTTGAATGATATATTAGTGGAGAGGAAATAATGGCTACTGGGTTGAAGGCTACATTAGAGGAGAGAAAATAACGGCAACTGGGTTGAAGGCTACATTAGATTAGAGGAAATAATGGCAACTTGGTTGAAGGCTACATTAGAGGAGAGAAAATAATGGCAACAGGGTTGAATGCTACAGTAGAGGAGAGGAAATAATGGCAACTGGATTGAAAGCTACATAATTAAGTAAAATATATCTACTGGAATGATGGCTACATTAGAGAAGAGGGGAAATGGCTTAAAAGGCGCGGATGATTGACTTCATTGTACTCCGGTTACTTCATATGCACTCCGTTCATCCCAACTAAGCGACAACCTACCTGTCGAGAGTAGCACATAGCACATACCTCCGCAGCTGCAAGTAATAAACCCGGAGGATCTCCCCAAAAATCCACTTTATAAGTATATAGATTGTCGCGAGCGGAATTCGAACGCACGACCTCTGAACATAAAGTGAACGGCCTAACCACTAAGCTAGATAGATCGCGATAGTGAGATTTCCAAGTGCTACATAGCACCGATTTTATCATGTGAATGAGAGTCTTCGACAATATATAGACAGAATATGGAAGATAGATGGGAACATAGATATGGAACATATATGAGGCTCTATTGACACTAGCTTGAGATCCCAGATAGCTAGAAATGCTAGTGAGGATGTCCTGAAAGATTATGATACAAAATTGTGGGCTATTTAATTATATCCGAAAGACAGACAGAGACAGTCTTATTGTATTTTATTTTATTTTATTTTATCTTATTTTATTTTATCTTATTTTATTTAATCTTATTTTTTTAAATCTTATTTTATATTATTCTTATTTTATTATGTATTGTGTATTGTTATTTGTATGATTATATCCTGTGTTTTGTTGTTATTTCACGTAAGCATCCGACAGTGATAGTGTGTTAGTTGTCCTGTAAAACTTCATTACCTGTTTCCTAATTGAGTACTATTTTCATACAGTTTTACTAGAGTATTATCTTTTATTGATTTTTTTTTATTTGGGGGCAACGTTGTGAGAGAGGATTGAGAGTGACGGGGGTAAGAACATAATAGCAACAGAGAACATAGAGGTATATGCTGAGCTAAGGACGACTACGTGAGAACATGTTGAATATTTGAACAATATGCTTTGGCAAGTGAAAACTGTGCTATGTCAAATGAGCATGTGCTGAGACAAATAAACATGTGTGTTATTACAAGGAGACAACAACGATCATGATACAAGGAGACAACAACGATCATGATACAAGGAGACAACAACGATCATGATACATCGAGACAACAACGATCATGATACAAGGAGACAACAACCATCATGGTACAGGGAGTCAACATTGATCATGATACAAGGAGACAACAACCATCATGGTACAGGGAGTCAACATTGATCATGATACAAGGAGACCACATTCATCACGATACAATGAGACAACAACGATCATGATACAATGAGACAACAACGATCATGATACGAGGAAACAACAACGATCATGATACAAGGAGACACCAACCATCATGATACATAAGATAACAACTATCATGATACAAGGACACAACAACTATCATGTTACAATGAGACAACAACGATCATGATACAATGAGACAACGATCAATATACAAGGAGACAACAACGATCATGATACAAGGAAACAACAACGATCATGATACAAGGAGTCAACATTCATCACGATACAAGGAGTCGATATTGATCATGATACAAGGAGACAACATTGATCATGATACAAGGAAACAACAACGATCATGATACAAGGAAACAACAACCATCATGATACAGGAGATAACAACGAACATGATACAAGGAAACAACAACGATCATGATACAAGGAGTCAACAACCATCATGATACAGGAGATAACAACGATCATGATACAAGGAGTCAACATTGATCATGATACACGGAGACAACATTCATCACGATACAAGGAAACAACAACGATCATGATACAAGGAGACAACAACGATCATGATACAAGGTGACAACAACGATCATGATACAAGGAGACAACAACCATCATGATACAGGAGATAACAACGATCATGATACAAGGAAACAACAACGATCATGATACAAGGAAACAACAACGATCATGATACATCGAGACAACAACGATCATGATACAAGGAGACAACAACGATCATGATACAAGGAAACAACAACGATCATGATACAAGGAGACAACAACGATCATGATACAAGGAGACAACAACGATCATGATACAAGGAGACAACAACGATCATCATACAAGGAGACAACAACGATCATGATACAAGGAGACAACAACGATCATGATACAAGGAGACAACAACGATCATGATACAAGGAGACAACAACGATCATGATACAAGGAGACAACAACGATCATGATACAGGAGATAACAACGATCATGATACGAGGAAACAACAACGATCATGATACACGATAAAAGAAATGCAGAGTTATGAAGATCCATAATCGCCTACAACCTCCAGGAACGGCACTTAATGATGATAATTTTTTTTAACTCTGTTTTTTCAACATCTCGCTAGCTTATTTTTATCCGTTTATGGACTTCCAAGGGTTCCTTGTCGTGCGCAACTAGCACAAAGTGTTTCTGTCTGTTATGTCTGAGTATTTTATGGAAAATCTAGCGACAGGTTCACTGCAAACTGTATGGGATTTATAACATCACAACATGACCCTGTCGTTCATATAGATCAGTGATTCTCAGCGCGGAGGGGTACATAGAAAATTATGAAATTAGAGGTCAAAAATCAGTCATGGAGGTGCAGAGACTGGTGTCCACTTGAAAGATTATCAAGAACATGGCGATATCACTTGTAAAGCCTACAAAGAATGATGTTAATGACATATGGATAATAAATAAGACATCACATAAATAATCGGAGGCAGCGAAAATGTGGTTTATTCGAAGAATGTTACGCATTCCGTGGACAGCACAGATTACTAATGAAGAATGTCTTAGAAGGATGGATGTGGCAAGAGGAATTATTGATAATTTAAGAAAAAGACAGTTAACATTTATTGGGCACATAATGAGAAGAGGAGGCATTGAGAATATAGTAACAACAGGAAAGATAGAAGGGAAAAGATAAAGGGGAAGATCTAGAGAAAATATATTGGACAGTTTGACTAAATGGCTTCGATTGACGACACAAACAGAGATGATGGCATATATGAGAGATCGATGTACATGGAGAGATATGATCGCCAACGCCATTCGTCACGGCACTTGATGATGATACATTCCGGTTTTCTTAATAAATGCTTCAGTGCTCCCATAGAGTTTGGATGCCTACACAAGTCCGATTTTCTTAATAAATGCTGCTGTATTTGTTTGAAAGATCAGCAGTGATCACGCACAGCTTTCCTAGGATATATGTTTCTGTTGGTCAGTGTTCCTCCCTTAAATGGTTTAATGTAATGCAGTCTCGGATGCAGCATGCCAAGTTGTGTTGGGGATGCTATTTCATTGTTTTGTGTAGAACATTGGTGGATCCTGTGGATTATTTATGTGGATAAGGTTGTCATCTTGTCATCTTTCTATCTCTTCTCCCTTTTTTTGTCAAAATTATTGTATCCCCAGCTTTTAGAATGGCTGTTAAAATCATCCACTTTCAGGAGTGTTTGTTGAGGATTATTAATACTGGTCATGTTAATGAAATGCCATTTGGGCAGTACATGTTTAGCGTATGGAGTTCAAGTGTGTTATTTTTATGTGAATTATTTGGTATTCAGCACCTTCCGTGTATGTTTTGATTTCTATGACAGTGGTGTTATTCTTGACCAGTGTTAGTATGCCACCTTTCCCGATCTTTCCTGACCAACTCTGAAACAGCAGTATTCTGAAGGATATTTTTGCATTTATGTGGTTTCATGTATGCAACAAATACTAATCTCTTTCTGATAAAAAGTGTTTTTTAGTTCTGTTTTATTTTAACTCCCATTCTGTATGAAGTTTATAGGGATTGTTGTCATGTCTGGTCGGCAACCGTTTTCCTCTTCTGCCTTATGTCTCCACAAGGTAGACTAAAGGGCATCCAGTAACTGGAGTAGATGATGTCAAGGTCTAGAATATGGCACTGCTCCTGCCCTGGGGAACTTTACAGGATGAGCACCATGACGTTTATTTAAATTGTATTGTGAAAGACATGTTATCTGGTTGTGTTGTGTGATAACATGGTTGCTGGTGAGCCTCTCAGTCTGGTATCTCTGACTTCAGCACCAGTGATTGCTTGGGCAGGACTGCGATCCGCTCGATGTCAGGGATAGCCGGCGACCAATGTTAGTTTCCAGCATATGTTGGGTGGACTAAGCTTCATCTCCACTTCAAGGAGTTGGCCTCGTTGGTAAACTTTATATTGAACGGCTTCATGTCGACAAGTTTAAACTAACTAGGCCACCACATTTACATTATGTGTTGTGGTGCTTACTCGAAATGTAAGCATAACACACGGTTATAGCCTGAAAAACAGGTCCAGCAAACCTGTAGAGGATTTGAGTGTTCACATACATCTGCTCTAGATATTAAGCAATAACTCAAGCAATAATCTGCAAATCAATCATTGATTGGAGCAAAAACAGTTCCTGGGACACAAGTAGCAATTCGCCATAAAGTAGGTACTTGGAACGTCTGCGACATCAAGAATAAAGAACCAGAAATACTTGAATTTATGATTAAGTGACAAGTGCAAATCATAAATTCAATATTAATTCCAACATAATGTTTGCAATGTCAGACATCGACTCTCAAGAGAGAAAGCTTACTACGTGTGAAATGAGATGTCTACGAAAATCTGCAAATGGAACCAAAAGAGATCATGTGAGAAATGAGGACATTACAAGAACTGTTGGAACAACATAAGTGGTCAAATATATTGAAAAACATAGATTGAAATGGTTCGGCCACCTAATGAGAATGAGCCTTTATTGGTCAGCAGCAAGAGCATACAACAAGAACATAGAAACAGCAAGAGGAAGACCAAGAGAAGGGTGGATTAAACGAGTGCTAACAATCTGACACAGCACAATATTACTGCATATCAAGTGACCAGAGGTACAATAGCCCGAAAACTGACCATCATTCAATCTTGAGAGGCCTCACAGTATAAGAAGAGAAAAGACAATAGATGGATATATATTCTGAAAATACAGAAAGATGATTAAATGAAGTACCGTATCTGTAATCTCTATCTAAATTGTGACGTTCAATCGGATTGAACCTTTTTGGCAGGCTTTTCAAACATGAATGAAGTTGATCATTTTTTTGGCATAATTATTTATTTATAATTCACACAACATAACATAAACATTTTAAATACTAAATGTAGATCTACATAGCAATAAAAACAATAGTGTTATACAAATATTGAGTGAAGATTTTAGATATTTGAATTGTATTAATATTATATCCAACAGTCAGAAAACATATTCCACCAAAACAGTAACACAAAATGTTGTGACACGCTACATACTTCTTAGATGTGTATTCTGTGCGCAGAATTTGCAATCTTATCTATTGAGCTTGATGATCCACCAAAAAATTGATCTTTATTGTAGAAAAACCGATTTTCTATCAGATTCATCCAACTACATGTTGACGATTCTCGTGTTCTTGTGGGGAAAAAACTGCATTATTCCCGAGAACTTTCTTTGACAGCAGTCGGCAAAATGTCTCG
This sequence comes from Meghimatium bilineatum, assembly GCA_034231615.1. NCBI lineage: Eukaryota > Metazoa > Mollusca > Gastropoda > Stylommatophora > Philomycidae > Meghimatium > Meghimatium bilineatum. The sequence continues at coordinate 62,163,977 of CM067299.1, read as the reverse complement.
ATATAGACGTAATCGTCGACTAACATTGGAAATGCTGCGAAATGCTGAGCTTAGGCAGATGATGACTTTATTAAAAACAAAAGTTACCAGATCAATAACTCTGATTAGTACCTGCGCTGTTTCTCTGGAACACACAGTTTTAATCGTTCTATTATAAACATCAGTTTGTTTCTGGTGTGTTAATGGATGACATTGCCAGATTTATATTGCGTGTTACTAATTCTATAGCATTATTAATAGAATTTTGATACACATTGTGTCCAGATCTATTTACAAATGTATCAAATTGATCCACCAGTGAATCAAACTGAGAAAACATCGTGATGACAGGTATCGGTTTGCAAGATTTCTGCCAATCAGTGCATATTCCATTGATGAATGCAGAGTAATGGATTAATTATTAATCAAATGTCACAGCACAGCTTTCACTAGCTTTGCCAAACTTCATAATTATGTATTTTAGCAACTATAAAACGTATAGACCTTATAATTGAAAATTGTTTGTGCGAATTCGAAATGATATAGACCATATGATTTAAATTTTTAATTAAAATTCAGGCATTAGTTTCAATTTTTGTGCAGTTGTCACCTATATCAAAATTCTACTTGTTATCATGCATCTGACTCATATCTTTTAAGTTATTTGCAATCAATTTTAAGAATTGCTTGTTTGTTTGAGAACCCCATGAATTTGCGAGCTATTTGCTCTTACTTAATATGTGCATCGAGGTGATTTTTTTCTGAGCCTTCTTTCATACCCAGGAGACTTCAGCTTTCGGTGTAGTGCAATGCCTATTGAAGCAGTCTTCGACTATGAGTGGGTTTATAATTGTATAGATGGCATGCTACAAAGCTTCCATAAGAGAGCTTCAATATAACAGCATGTCATCTACTAAGGTTTTCTGTTGCATGGGTGGTTTGTCTAGTGGGCCAATGATAAGACCCACAGACGCAACCGCATACGTAATTATAAGGATAGCACAGGCCAAATCAACTTTTCAAAAAATGTGAAACATTCTATGCACTGGAGTAATATTTATGCATACGTGAGTTCGAGTGATGTGATGTTATATTGATCCTGTGATGTGATGTGGTTTTTAAGAAGAATGATGAATATTCCATGTACAGCCAAGAAAACTAATGTAGAAGTTCTCAGAGATTGTCTAGAAGCAGACACTCAAGATATTTTAGGACATGTGATGAGAAAAGTAAAACTTGAATATTTAGTAACTACCGGTAAGATAAATGTGAGAAGAGACAGAGGAAGACAAAGAGAAAAATTTCAAGATAGATTGTCACAATGGCACAAAATAAGTCACCAACTGAACTTATTAACAACACAAGAGACAACGAGTTGTGGAGAAGCATGATCGCCTACGCTACTCTGCATGGTATGATTCACAAGACACACGATTAGTTTATCATACAATTGGCAATGGTTTAAGCTTGAAATTTGACTATTTTGTATTCTCCAACACAAGAAGGCGGTGTTTAATGTTATATTCAGTGTTGTCTGAAGCTGTAATATTTATTTTCTCGATACATAATAATTAGTATGAAAAAAATTACTGAGTTTCGAGAACAAATGTCTTCGTAGGATAACTAACACCCATTGGAGTGAATTCAAATCGAATGATAAAATCAGAGAAGATACACGTCAAAATTTCATCACAGATGTTATCAGAAAACGCCGTTGGTCCTACATCGGGCATGTCCTACGCGCAGACACCAACAGAATACACCACCAATCTCTTAAATGGATACCTACAGGCAAAAGAGCAAGGGGTAGACCAAAAGAAACACTCAGAAGAATAATACTTAGATAAAGTAAAACAACCAATATTCATACTATTCAAGAACTGCACAGAATAGCTTTGAACAGACAGAATTGGAGAGATCTGACCTCTACCCTATGCGCTAACTTCAGCACAAAAGGAAAATGAATGAATGAATAATTAGTATGCCGACAAAGATCAAAGGATTTCATTCATTTATAAAAATTGGACATGATGCACAAATATAAAGTATATATTTATTGGGTCTAACCAAATACAACATTATATGCAAAAATTGACATTAATACATTAAATATTCTTGAGACTAACGGGAATTGAAAATACTCAGGCCCTCTTATGGAAGCTTTGTAGCATGCCATCTAAACAATTATAGACCCCCTCTTAGTAGAAGATTAATACATTAAACCAGTGTTTTCCAATATTATTTTAACCTACATATTCAATAATTGAATTACTCCCTAAATGAAGAATAATTACAACTTTTTCGAATTGCTCCCTTGGACAATCAAATGCCCCTCCCTCCTGTAGGGCGTGTGCCCCATAAATCATAAATCATAAATGTGGAACGTGGGCCCCACGTTGGGAAACACTGCATTAGACGGTTAGTTAGATAATTGTATTTGTTTGAGGGCATAGCTAGTGAAACGTGCTATAGTACGTTTAAAAGTGTGGACATGCCATCTATAACACACCTAATTCTATAAATTAAAACACATTTCTCTTCGGTAATTTCTCATGCCACTACATTCTTCCACAACCTTTCCAAATTTTCAAATTAATCTATTTCTGTGTGAGAAATATGTTATTGCTTTCATTCTCTCAATTTGTTCACGCAATTCGTCTTGTTTTCGCTTCTCAATGTTTCTTGACTTCGCAGTGATTGGTCTAGTGAATGATATGTATGATGAACAATTCAGAACAATCATTGAATTTCGTGCATGGATAGTTTGAATTTTTGATATATCTATATATTTATTGTCATTTAAGCTTGTGCCGTTAAGCGTCGTGGGGTGAATTCGAAGGTTCTTTTTTTGTTTTTGGCCATTTGAGTCATGATGTGAGTCATTTTGGCCATGATGTGGTCAAACAACCTGGTTTGCTGTCTTTCGATGAAGTCTTGACTCGAGGAGAGTCGCAGTCGGCGAACTAATCTTGTGTAAGAATTATATCATTTTCCTTTGTGCCCGTGGGTACTGCACCCAATTCTCTCTTCACAGGTAGTGTTAGGCAACAGCGACCGTCGAATTAGAATAGGTTCACAATGTCAAAGAGTTGTTCACCGTTTGCGTTGTCCACGACGTCCTATGTCCGAGTCCAAATACTGCTTCGGTCAGAAATTTGAACATTATGTGCTCTCCGACATTTGTTCAATGCTTGTCCTTTGTGCAATGGGGAGCTGTATTCAAAGATTTATTTTTCTATACCCAGGTGTACATGTTCAGGTTCGCGAAGCAAATATCTGATTTGTGGTTTCTACTTTGAATTGAGTAAATTGTGGTGGGATTCTGTGTGTTCTCAACCACAAAAAACACTTTTTCCGAGCGGTCTCTGAAGTAAACAGCTAGACAATTGTAATTTTGTTACCACTCTATCGTTTCCCACAAACGACGCTGTCTTGTGTGTCGTGTTGCCTTCTCCAGATTCAATGGGGACTCAAAGCGTCGCTACGTCGTAATATCTACCCAAATCGGTACATCGACATTGGCTGCCCTTCCAATGCATCTGTATTCCGCTTGACAGAGCTGAAATGCCCTGTGCAGCCCTAGATTAACCAATAAGCATTTTTAGCACTTGCTTAGGGCCCCCCAGGGAGACATGCTCCGAGAGGGGGCTCCACAGCAAAAGTGGGTACTCCAAGAAAATATACACTTTTCAGTTTACAAATTCCGAGAAAAAAACCAAGCTAAATCCAAGTGGAAGTTTAGTAAATAGTGATGTTTTTTAAACAAGTTGATTCTTTCACAATTGTTAGGCTACTGTGGAGACACGTTTTCACTTCAGCGACTAAACATACTCTTTCTAGAAAGTTGTTACAGTTTCTACAACCCGATGACCGTTATTCAACTTCAAGAAAAACTTTCCAGCTGTAATGTCAAGGAGCTATTTGATCTACAATTTAAAATAATGGAATAATATACTTCAGTGTCAATGAAAGTAATTTTATATTTGAACTCTGACCGCCTGACGCAAACACTGACCGATTCTAGAAGTTACTAATTTCATTTACGAGAAGTTTCATTCCTGATCTGAATGGAAGGAAATGTCAACGTGTTCGTCTTACTTAGGATTTGTTCTAACTTAGAATACTAGAACAGTGTTTGTGTAAATGGTACATATTAATAGAAAGTTGGCGCACATTCTGATTCTGCGTTCACAATCACAGGAACTGTAAAAGTGACTGAGAGAGGGAGAGAGAATATTTGAAAATTGCAAAGAAATATTGGAAGAGTACTGATCTAACTAAACATTACTGAGACTTTAGGTAAGTGATAAAATATTTATATCATTGTATCACTTCTTTTTCTTCATCATTCAGGATTCTTTTGGTCCTGCTAGATCTATATGCCAGTTGCTAGGACGTCTCTTTCAGTCTTCTCCAGATCAGGGCTTCTGCCCCAAAGATTTTGCCTCAGTCCAGTGTGGCCATGTCTTGCCTCGCAGTTTGTTTTTTAATTTGAACAGTTTTTGGAGTATGTGTTCAGGGATCTGTATGCATATTCCGCATGGGCATTCATTTATGTGGGCCATCATGTACAGTACAGGTGGCCCTGTAATCTGCAGTGGCCAATTCTAACTCGAAAGATGATGGTGTGCCGTTGCCTATGAAACTGGTGTATGATATCTAGTTTCTTATCAATATCCATATATTTCTTCCACTTTGGTGTATAATGGTTACAGATTAGTGTTATGATTTTACTGTACGGTAGAGGATAGCTGAAATGTTCCATATATTAGCCGCACTTTTGCCTGGACATCAGCTCTCTCATTTATTGACATCATAATGAGATATTATCACAATGTATTTTATTTATATCTACTAGTTGACTCACAGATGAGTTTTATTTGTGTAAAAGGAAAGGATTATTCTAAGAGATCATTAATTTAGTAATAGTAATCCCACAGTAGCAGTTTATTGCTTTCAGTTGTTGATATTAGTTTATACCAGGGCATTAGTCGTCTTGGAGATATGTAGTAAATGGACTGTGTGGTTAAAAAGTAAATATTTTTTTTTAATTAAAAAGAGCCGAATATCTATTTTACGTTGAAAAATACACACGGTCGACGTTTCGGTCAAATAGTCTTTATGACAATAGGGACGAACAGACGTAAACTGAACACAAAAATTTAACCGAGACTATATGCCATCAATATGGTGGAAACAAACAGGTCTGGAAAACAAAAGGCGAAACAAAATCCAAGAGAGGCGAAAATAACGGAAAATAAAATGACAACAAAGTGCATTAGCATGTACAAAGAAACACAGCATTGAAAATAGAATATTACTAATGTTAATCATGACAGTATATGGTGTTTGCTTAATTTAATGTGTCTATAATAAGATTTAGATGCCCTAGCTATTAGATAAGGGGGAATTTGGCTAAATTTACCCCCCCCCCCCTCTTTTTAAAACAAATGAAAGCAACACTTTTAGTACTAGGAATTAAGCTTAAAGGTAGTTAAACACATTTCCTTCCTAGAGAGCATTTTTACAGCCGGTGGCAGAATGGACGGAGAGCTCGAGACAAGAATTCAAAAGCCAACTATGAAATATCAATTTATGAATCTACACCAATTTTGAAACACAAATCTATCCCGATGGAACTCAAAAGGAGAATCATAAATTCAATATTCATCCAAACATTGTGTTTTCAATGTCAGTCATGGACACTAACTAAAGAACTGCAGAGAAAGCTTACTACATGTGAAATGAGATGTCTAGGAAAAGCAATAAATAGAACAAGAAGAGATCATGTGAGAACTGAGGAGATAACAATAACTTTTAGAACATCATCAGTGGTCAAATATATTGAAAAACAGAACAGAAAAACAGACTGAAATGGTTCGGCCATCTAATGAGAATGAACCTTTATTGGCCAGTAGCAAAAGAACACAACATGAAAATGTAAATATCAAGATACAGAGGAAGACCAAGAAGAAGGTGGATTGAAGAAGTTACTAACATTCTGACGGCACAGTATATTGCATATCACGTGACCAAGCCTACAGTATCCCGAACACCGATTGTCATTCAATCCTGGGACGCCTCACTGTATAAGCAGAGAAAAGACCATAAATAGACTGAATAACAAATTATACAGTATGCCATCATCTTTTTATTAGTAGTTGTAGGTATTCGTAATACATATATTTAGTTACTGTTTAATATAATTACTTTGTTACTTTTTGGTCTGTGGTCCATACCTGATTGTTGGATATTTTCTGGCTTTTTTATAATTATGTATTATACACATTGAGCGAGGAGTTCACGATGTCGGTGAATGACACCTCGGCTAAGAGGGCGAAAGAGCCAGGGTCCAACTCTTCTGTGGGGTTCTTCCTCTTAAGGAACTAGGCTCACGGATGAGAAACGGTTCAGTACCCGATGGGCACAGGCACAGTACGTCCAATTACACGAGGCAAGTTCATAGACAGTGGAACACCTCGTGCGAGACAGACGTGAGCAAACATCGTCTGGGCGAAGAGTCACCACACACGCGCGTGCCTGGCGACAGACAGGGAGGCTGTCACAGGCTAGGGTAGCCCACCTGAAAGTCAAGGCATGCCGAAATCGGATGTGCTAGGCCTACAAGGCGCATAACGGTGGAACAACGTAATCACGCTCCCGGTGGAAATCGCACGGATATCCGTGCTGGTTACAATGGAGCGAACGCAAAACAAACATATACATGGAGAATACGGTGTTAGGCCAAAATGTTCCACAGACCAGCGCATACCTGCAGATAATGCTCTCAGCATACATGTATGCACTATGTGTATGTATACGTGTATGTATGTGTGTATGTTTCTTAAAGGGGCCCCAAAATCTTTAAGTGCTTAGGGCCTCCGAAGGTGTTAATCCGGATCTGACTCTGTATCACTGTGTGTCAGTGTCGCTGTATGTGTTCGCACTGAGGTGTCAGACAGATTGCTTGTTTTTTCTGCAGTCATTTCTCATTCATCTACAGCCTTCACATTTCTGGACATGATACATAAAAGTATCGACAAGGAACACAGTACTAGCCGTTGAATTTATGTTTCCAGAGTGCACCACGACAAGGTACATTTAGGATCTTGGTTATATGCTAACCCCGGGTCCGCACGAGAGCAGAGCGAAGCCTTTGCAGCCCACACATTTCAGATGCTCTCATGCTTGGCATTGTCACATTTAGACACTTTTCAGATGCTCTCATGCTTGACATTGTCACATTAAGACACTTTTCAGATGCTCTCATGCTTGGCATTGTCACATTTAGACACTTTTCAGATGCTCTCATGCTTGACATTGTCACATTAAGACACATTTCAGATACTCTCATGCTTGTCACTATCACATTTAGACACATTTAGGCAAATTTGCAGAGATAAAAATGTATCATGGTTGCTCTTGACACATCTAGCCATCGTGTATAGCTACATGAGGAATTCTTATAACTGTTTTTTCTATATCTATACACTGTTCACAGCCTACAAGGAGGTATCCAGTAGTCCTTGTCACATCTAGCCATCTTGATGAGTCGCAGAAGCAAGTTTCATGACTGCCCTTGTCCATTTTAACCATATTTTAAAGATTATGGAAATAGTTATTATGAGGACTTGCATAGACACATACATCTCATGATTTCCCTTCTCATATCTAGTCATCTTGCACAGCTTCAGAAGGAAGTATAATTACTGCCCTGTCCATATTTAGCCATCTTGCATGACCGCATTGGGACATGCATAGAAGTCCCACGGCAGCCCTTGACATATCTAGGCTTCTTGATACATAAATATATATATATATATATATATACAAAGTGTTTGCATGGTATTAACATGTTTGTCTTACAAACAATAACAGACAGTACTTACCTGTACGTCCACCTGGGCCACGTCCACATCTGTCAGAACATGGGTCAGTAGTCATTATAAAGACCATAATTGTGGAGACAGATTATCAAATGTCCAATTTAGCTAAAATAGTATCTCATAATCATGGAGACAGCTTGTCAAATATCCAATTTATCTAGGATACTGTCTCATAATTGTGAAGACAACTTATCAAATGTCCGATTTAGCTAGCATATTATATAATAATTGTGGAGACAAGTTATAAAATGTCTAATTTAGCTAGAATAGTCTCTCATTGTTGATGGAAAATTATACAATGTTAAATTTAGTTAGATATATTATCTCATAATTCTTGAAATACTGTATAGGTGAGTTATCCACGCATGCGTGATATTATTTCAGTTAATTATTTTTTATTTTATTTTAGTCACAGGAAGCACTTTTTAACTAAGTTTCAGCGCCAAATCTTAACTTGAATCTACGGTTCGGGCCACGCCTATCGGCCTGTTAATCTTACAGTTTCGCGTGAATGACATGTGATATATTGACATTGATGACACACAATGACACTTCCTTCACCTGTCTCCGGTTGCTAGGAACTGTACGACAACCGGTGTAGACAAACCAATTCTAGTTGCCCTGAAGGACTTCGCAAGCTAGCACAAGAGACAGCCGTGCGAGCTAACAGAATAATGAGCAAAAGAGACCCGTTGCTACCAGACGTCAATGCATTTCACTATCCTATTATTCTGAGTTTACATACTGCAACACGCCAGTTCTATTTGGGTAGTTCTTTATATAAGTTGATGAATTGGAAATCATAAATTCCAGCGATTCGAATGCTTGCCAAATTTAATAATAAATTTGGAAGTAATAAACAATCTTATTCTTGCGAATGACCCATCAGTGCTGGTACAAACTAAGCAATCAATCAAGTCATTGGGTCTCCTAGGATAATGATGTTCCATTATTGTGCTATCTTCCTAGATATTCAACCTCATCCAATGTGCTTACATCTTATATCAGTTTATAGCTTATTACAGTTTATATCTCTGACAAGTCATTCATCGTCTCTCGTCTCCATGTGTTTCTATGTCTTTCCTGTTTCCCTTTGCTTTGTGTGATCCTTGTCATTGATCTTCCAGATAAATCTTTAACATGTTTTCTGATCGTGTGTCCATTCCAAAAACTCAACATGAATTGCAGAAAATACTGGAAAAAAAATACACAAAAACTATAAATAATACAGATTGAGCATCGATGTTCGGAAAACAAAATCTTTTAACCAACAAATGAAATCAACAACCAAACTGAAATATTTTTAAGTACTTTGGTCGTTAATATGTAACCAGTGCTGCAAAACTGTAGTCCAACATGTGAAACTTAGAACATGGCAATGAAGTTTTATTATTCATTGGTAACAAGCATAATAGCACACAGAAATCGACGTTTCGAACAAAACGTCTTTATTAAGAATACAACGACGATTAAGAAGTGTCACCGTCCATGTTCACATAATAATAGCTAGACATAATAAATTGGAAAGTCGGAAAAGAGTATAAATAATGGAAAAAAAAGCTATAAGGACACAGAAGAAACACAGTCAAACAGAAACTTGGAACAATATCACCGGTTATCGACATAATAAACAGAAAACAACAGAACATAACAGGATATCCATATCACAAATACATGGGGAAAAAAGTACAGGAGACTGAAGCTATTAAACAATTATTTATAACGTTGAGTACGTTGACCGAGTTTGGTAAACAATGTGGTAATATTTGTTCTTTCAGTGTTTCTATACTTATATCAGCCAGAAAAACTAATGTAGAGGTATTGAAAGAGTCAAATGCGAAACGGACCTTAATCAACAATATAAGAAAAAGACAATCTTCTTTTTTTTGGCCACTTCATGAGACAGGCAGGTTTAGATAATATAGTAACAACAGACAAAATTGAAGGCAACAGAGACAGAGGTCGACAACGAGAGAAAATATTAGACAGTTTGATAACCTGGCACGGCAAGGAAACAACAACAACTTTCATACATAATACTGTGGACAGAGAGCTGTGGAGAGTCATTGCCGCCTACGCCAGCCGGCATGGCACCTGATGATGATGATGATGATACTTATATCAACATTTATATCAGTGATAGTTACTTTGTACTACAATTTAAATTTCTAGAATTGTACGTAGGAACAGTTATGTATACTCTAAATTAAAATATAGAATTGATATCCAGACAATGTGTAAGTATTTAAAAGACAAAGCCTTTAAGACGGGAGTAATTACAGAAAAACAGAACGAATTATGAAAAAAAAATAATAATTGGGTTACTCTACATCCGAAACATCACATAGATGTACTATGCAGGTCATGCGGGAATCAGAAGCAACGTAAAAGCTGATTCCTTGGCGGGTAAAGCTATAGTGCCGGGCAACTCGAAGAGAAGAGACAGGGCAGATTTACTTAGAGTAGTCATGGACAAACTGCAAAACGATGAAGATTCTTGATTCTTGATTAGAAAACTGGCCTCACAGCACGTGGGGCATTCCCATAAGTGCCCCGCCCTCTGTTCCAGCAGCCATTCGACTCGATGGTGTTTCGAGACCAATGCCACCGAAACAGACGTCGACATCAGGGCACAACTCTGGCCCTTGCGATAGTTTTCTTTGTTGTTCCGCCCACCCACGCTGTGCCCGTAACTAATTCAAGCACAACGTCGGCATGTCGGAACAACATGGTAACTGTTATCGAAGGTTACGACTACGGGATTGTATATATGACGTGCCATGAAGCTTCTGTAAAGAAGATAACCTCAATATAAAGGCATGTCATCTACTAAGGCTTTCTGTTGCATGGTTGGTTTGTCTAGTGAGCCATTGGTGAGACCCACAGACACAACCGCATGCGCGAAAAAACGATAAAGAGGGCAGAGGTAATGCACATGTACAGAGAATAACAGAAAGTAGATTGACCTGGGGACATGGAAGAAAGTGAGTAGAGAAAGAGCAGAGTTACTTAGAGTAGTCATGGACAGACTGCAAAACAATGAAGAGGAAAGAGATAATGCAAATGTACAGAGAATGAGAGAAATGAGAGTGATCTGGGGACAGGGAAGAAAGTGAGTCATCTGCTAGAAAAATCAGAAGAACCCACAACCAATAAATGACTATGACAATGAGATTATATATTCTTTAGTTATTGATTCTTGATTAGGAATAAACGTCACAGCAATGAGAACATTCCCACATATGCACTGCTTGCAGGTCTGTCAGCCATCTAAAAGTGTATACGCTCAATGTCCCAGTCAGTTGCTGAATACGCGTTCGTCTGATCTTTCCGGAGAGGGGGCACTTTTTCCCATTGCCTCTAGTCACTCCCAATTCTACCATTCTCTGAATATGTACATTGTCTCGTTCGACCTCCTACTCATCTTCTCGTAGGGTATCCATGACTGCTCTAATCAATTCAATCCTGTCTCTTCTTATCTCGGTGCCGTTAACCAGGGCTTTACCAAACAACACATCGGCTCTTTCGTTTCTCCTGACCCCAGCATGACATGGACAGTAGATCAAAGTAATCTCTGAGCGTTGTTGAGAAGAGTGACCCATTTAGTTCTGATCATACACTTTTCTATCTTGCGCAGCATACTTTGAGAATCCGATACAATCACTGAGTCTGTTGTTGGTTGCGTCGACAGCGAAGTGAGAGCTGCTGTCACCGCTTATATTTCTATTCTCATACTCGATGTTCTAGTGGGGTACGCAAGTGACTTCTCAGCTAATTTCTTGCCATGAAACCGCAACTATACATTTTGTTTCTTGTGTTAATGAGCCATATGTGTAAATTATTGTATCGTGTGGCTTCGAGTGCTACAGTATGAATTTTTGTTCTCTGTTCTATTGGCAGCACAGTCGCGGCAAGCTCTTCCCATCTGAATCACAACTGTTGTCAACAGCTTTCTCTCTTTGGCAAAAGCACCCCTTCACAGCCTCTTCCCACTTCCTCCAGCTCACAAATTCTGAGTAAGGTATCTTCTTCTTCTGCCATCCAAAATCTTCCTTTCTTAATACACTTTCCTTTTGTGTTGTCTAGAGATTGGTGTAAGAGGTGATGATCATTATTGGCGACCTTGAAGTATTCTTTAACCTGAGATTTTTCATGTCTTGCTTTGATGATCGGCAGTTCTAGGAGAAACATCATAGTCGCAATAGGTGAATTTCTTGTGCATACTGAGACAGCTCTCATGCCCTCGTTTTGAACTCTCTGTTCCACCGAAGACGGATGTGTCGGGCCATTGGCGCAGATAAAATGGCGACACAACGTATTTCCATTCTCTGAGCTACATCCTGCTGGAAATCTAATAGGACCATAGTCCTGCTACAAGAGAGATCCAACGGGAGTTTGAGAATGAACGCTGAAGAAGAAGAATAAGAAGAAGAACTCTCTAATCTATCCATCTGTGTTTGCGACAGTGTTAGTAAATCTAAACCATAATTCAACACAGATAATATCACTTCCTTCATCATCTGAAAAAGGGTTCGCTGCGACATCTCTGCAGATGCTATGATTTTCACAGCACTGACACCCTTCCCTGCTTTCTGAATGGCATTGTCCACAGGTTTCGCGAAAGATAGACTTCTATCACAAATGATGGCTAGATATTTCAGTCTGCTCCCTGTCAATGTTGATGTTCATACAGGTGGCTGCTGGTACTGTGTTTGTGACCATGTTGTTGTTTAGAGAGAACCACACGATCTTTGCCTTGGTGGGATTGATGACTGCCTTGTAATTAGTGCACCAGAGCGACAAATGTCCCAGATTACTCTGGACGCTATCAATCATGTCTCTTCTGTTTCTGCAATGCTTGTACAACAAGTAGTCGTCCGCATATGTTAGTATCTTGCCGGGTCCAGCCTACAGAAGCTGCGCTATTTTGTATATGTGGACGTTAAAGAGTACAGGTGATAGTGACGATCCATGTGGCAATCCCGGTGCTATATTCTGATCTCTGATGCCCAGGATCCAAATCTCAGATGAACAGGTCTGGACATTAACACCATTGCTACCCATCGAATTATCCCCGAGTCGATGCTGAGTTCGCTTAACAAATGTATCAGCTGGCCGAATCTGGCTGTTGTAAGCATCTTCTAGATCAATCGTTAATCTAGAAGTTTCCTCCTTTGCTTAAAAGCCCTCGTAGATGTCATAGGAGAGGATTTTCGCATTTATGGTCTTGTCTCTTGGCTTCCTTTTCAGTTTGTTTAAAGGATTCAATGGTCTTCTTCATGGTAATCTCTGACTTTTTTGCTTTTCATGGTGACAATGTCTTTAATATATTATTTATATATTCTTTAATTGCTGACGGAATGGCAAGCAGAACACTTCTGGGTATGCCAGTGTGCAGTACATAAAAAATGTTCGGTACATGTACATATGCATGTGTAACAGTACATGTGCATTTTTTCCACATAAAAATACGTGACACCTTTTTTGAAGACCTTACTTGAACGGAACGCTGAAGGAAGTCGAGCAGTTGGATAAAAGGGTGGGGGGGGGAGACATTACAAGATTGACTTAATTAAAGTTTTTCAGAATATATACTAATGCAATAGTTAGGAAATTGTGTAGCACCACTGCAGATAATTTTCGTTGCGATGGCAGCACTTAGATTTGATTTTCTAGAGTTTGTATACTGCAGTCGGCCAGTTCCTTTATGGTAGCTCTTGCATTAGACTTGGAGATGGCATTTTGTTGGGAACAGTGGTCGACATGGTCTTTATCTTCGCTCACTTTAAGAACTTCACATTGATGACTCTGACAAAAGTAGCAGTCAACCCCAAGTTCCTAACAGTGAAGTATTTTCCCGTAAAGTATTTTATCAAAGCAGACAGGACGTGACCATGTGGCCTTCGTTCTTCATTGTATGTCGCACAGGTCTGCAACAAGTGTTTGGATGTTATACAACAAGTGATACAGATGCATACGTGTGTTATTTTATTTATGATCTTCATGTTCTAGCATGTATTTATTATATAAGTGATGAATTAGTCTGTTATTTGGTGTTTGTCGAGGTAAAATGGTCGGGTGGTCCCGTCTGGATAGCTGATGCAGATATCAATTTGTATTTAAACTGTGTAAACATAATCTTGATACTGTTTTCTAGAATAAAAATCAATACAAGGTTATAAACATTTTAAATAAATTGCCTCATGTTTAAGGGAATCAATTTCATTATATTAAACTGGGGCCCATTTGACAACAGGAAAGCTGACACTCTGGCAGTACATAACTGGTTATGGTTCCTTTATTCGAAGGACATGACATTCAGTAGGCATAGTGAAACTTCTAGCTGCCGGTGTTTACCGAGAATAGGGGAGGGTCAAAGAATAGCTACACTATGGTATGTCATACATGTTCTAAAAGACGAATGAGAAGGTTTTTTTAAGTTAGGTTGTTTATTCAATCGCATAGAGGGCCAAAGAAACCCCTATGAAGTGTCAGGTATACAGAAACAGGTATCACAGCCAAGCTATAAACCATGGCAACGCATTCCGTTCTCTCAACTACAACCTGCAGTTCTGTACGGTTTAAAGAATGAACGCACAAGACGAAGTAGTGTATAATCCTATTAGAGACGTACCACAAGATGGTAATGCATATTTGACCAGTTACAAGAACTATGTGTACATTTTTTATTTGAATGGTTAAAAGAACAATATGAAAATGCACATTGGACCAGTTAAACGAACAAGGTGAAGTACATATTTGACCGGTTAAAATAACAAGGTGAAGTACATATTTGACCGGTTAAAAGAACAATATGGAAATGCATATTTTACCAGTTGAAAAAACAAGATGGGAGTACACATTTGACCAGTTGAAAGAACAAGATGGAAGTGTATACTTGACCAGTTGACAGAACACTTAATGCGTGAGCAAACAGTGTTGCAGAAAACGTATTTTAAAACTCATGCTTTAATGGAACGAGTATTGTGCAGTGGATAGTGTACTTATTTCCTAGGTCTTGTGTTATTGTTTCACCACAACTGCTATCAACAGTAAAGGTTGCGAGCAGAAACATCACGAGAAAAATGACATCCCACCAATCAGAGAAATGTGGAACTCACAGTAGCAATGAGATACAGACTAATCAGAGAAATGTGGATCTCATAGTAGAAATGATATACGGACCAATCAGAGAAATGTGGATCTCACAGTAGCAATCATATACAGACCAATCAGAGAAATGTGGATCTCACAGTAGCAATGAGATACAGACTAATCAGAGAAATGTGGATCTCACAGAGGCAATGATATTCACACCAATCAGAGAAATATGGATCTCACATGAGCAATGAGATCCCACCAATTTGAGAAATATGGATCTCACATGAGCAATGAGATCCCACCAATTTGAGAAATATGGATCTCACATGAGCAATGAGATCCCACCAATTTGAGAAATATGGATCTCACATGAGCAATGAGATCCCACCAATTTGAGAAATGCAGAATATACGAGTAGAAGGAATTCACTGAAAGAGCGCAGGGATAACAAAGTTATATGATCCATGGAGAGACATTACTTTTCCACCATAGCCATTGAATGATGGTTTAAACGAAGATTTATACACCAGGACAGGCGTTTACGTAGAAAGTTACTAGATTTTTCAGAAATGACAGTACCACTGATATCTTACCCAGTGCACAGCCCATAATAAAACAGACATACCTACCAGTGACCATCCAAACAACAACACCAGATGTGCATGGCGATGAGCAGCAGAAAAATATAAAGCAAAGGATAGCAGCTCTCAGATTTGTTAATGACACTTACTAGAGTGATCTGTGAATCAGAGTGTATATTGATGGAGCAGCACAGAATATAGTAAGGAATGGCGGAAGGGGTGTGTGCTGGCAATATTCGGATGACACTACTGATACAATATGTATACCAACGGGGAATTACTGCAACAACTATTACTCTGAAGTCAAAGCTATGTGTGCAGATGCGGAGAACATTTTACACTGAGCAGGACCTCACACCCTATCGTAATACAATAAATTAACTACCAAAGTTAAAAGACGTATTGTCCGTAGTGCAACATCAGTGTAGAATCATTCTGCAGTGTATTCCATCGCATTGTGTTATCGTAGGAAATAAGAGAACTGATCAGCTGGCCAAAGAAGGTCCTAACAATCAATAACCTAATGTAGCAAATAGCTATCACCAAAAGAAATCCATGATAACGTCTCAGTGAAAGCCTAACTCACGTTCACGGGATGACTACAGTCTACTAAATAGATAATGTCATCATATTTTGACTTAAAACTGAACACATTTGACTAAACAGTGATATCTACATAAGCGTTAAAATTAGCACGTCAGCAAAGTGTACATGTGGGCAAGCTAACCAAACTGCAGAGAATATGCTTCAAGAATGTGCAAATTATGATACATTGAGGTGCACATTCTGACCTTCTAATACACCTATGAATGTAAACTTTATTGTACAAAACAAGAAATGGAAAACACTGTCTAATTTATACAAGAAACAACACTGCAGATATAGGCATTATTCGCGAATGAAAAAAAAAGAAGTAATAGCGAAAGATCGTTGTGCAGTGGATAATTCACTTACTTTCTAGCTCCTGTATTATTGTTTCACCACAACTGATTTGTAGGTGAACCGCCATTTAAAAAATATGTGAAAATAAAGGTTTGCCGACATGAGGATGAGAATAACGAACTAACCCCTTTTGAAAACAAATTCACATAATTTCATGCATAAACTCGGAGCGTGATTATTGACACTAAAGGCCTGCGAGCAGAATCAAACAAGTCTATATAATGATTTTGGTTATTTCCGTGATGTTATTCGTGACTATGTATATACTTTGTGTATATACAAGCCAAAGCAGACCAACGAAAGTCACGGAAATAGTCGAAAACAAGACGTCTTGTTTTTATTCCGCTATGTCTTTACTGGTGATAGCCACGCTGGAGGCAATACTTTCACAATCGACAAAAGTGTTACTGTACAGCCCGTACTAGTGGTCAGCTCGATGGTGAAGGATAGTGGTCCCGACTCACAAACCCAACTCAGTTGAATTAGCTTGTGGTTTGAAAGCCGAAGGTCCACATTGTACTGACGATATGATTTAATGTATTAGTCTATATATTTGTCTTTCCTGCTTTTGCTGTTAGGCATCCAATGACTGAATGACGATTAGTTTTCGGGCAATGACACTTGTGTACTTGATATGCAGTACTATTAGAACATCTAATAATTCTAATAACTCCTTCAACTCACCTTCTTCTCGGTTTTCCTCTGCCTCTCCATTCTTCTGTTGTATGCTCTTGCTGCAGGCCAAAATAGGTTCATTCTTTTTTAAGTGGCCGAATCATTTCAATCTATGTTTTAGAATATATTTAATCACAGGCGTTGTCCAAACAGTTCTTGTAATCTCTTCCTCACATAATCTCTTCTTGCCCTGTTTGCTACGTTTTTTAGACATCTCACGGAAGGTAACAGTGTCACTATTCCTTGCTCCCCTTTTGGGACTAGGACAAATGCAGGCGACATATGATGAGATAGCCACATGTTGGATACTGGTTTCAGAACCGCTAATATATATTTTTTTTTTTGGCAGCCACATATTGGAGACTGGCATTAGAACCGCTGACATATGATTTGAGAGAACAGCAAGTTGGAGACTGTTTTGTTTTGTAACCGTTGAAAGATGATCTAGGACAGTTAAATATTGAAGACTGGTGTTGTAACGTATGACGGACAATTAGGATACTCGAGTTTTGAAAAGTGGTTTTCTGAAAGCACTGAAGTGGTTTTCTGAAACCACTGAAAGATGATTTAAGATATCCCCAACTTTGAACCTGTGTAACCGTTGAAAGATAATTCAAGAACCATAATGGTACGAGAAGAACAAACACAATACAATGTCAACTTTCAGCATGGCATCTATCATATTCTGTCTCCGTTTCGCAATATTTCCAAAATGACCGTCTCCTAAAAAAAGACCTTCTAACTGAATTAATTACGACCCCATCTGTTACGTTTTTTTATTGTTGGGCTTTCAGTTAAAAATTTTAAAAATATCCAAGACAACTTCAAGTAGTTCAAGTAGACAACTTCAACTATAAATAGTTATCAACTGAAATGCCAACGAATATCAGATTCCGTGACAATTTTAGATAACAGGTCTTACTGGAAATGGTCGTTATTTCCACGAACAATAATAATTGGCACTGATCCCAGACCATAAGGTCACAATTAAATAAATAGCAGACACGCCCTGATATAACTACAAGGGACTCTTGTTATAAGTTATTTTTTAAAAAGGCTTTGCTTGGACTTAAAGAGGCTTTAATCACATATAAAATATACAAACAAAGTTGATTTAGGACAACCACAAGTTTGAAACTGTTTTGGAACCGCTGACAGATGGGACTGCCTCAGGTTTATGACTATCACCGAAGATCGAAGTCTATAGAACGTCACACTTGGAACACTGCAAAAAATTGATTTGTTCAATGATATGGAATAATATTTCCTATCAAACATTTGTCCTCTGTCTTCCAATGAGGGAAGGAATTATCATAGCCAAGGGAAAAGGTTAAGAATTTGGTGAGCAGAATAATAACTGTGCTTAGTTTCTCTGTATATACTTATCTCTATCTCGCTGTCTCTCTATCTATCTCTTTGTCTGAATTTGTCTTATCAACAACCCTTATCTCTGTATCATTACTACACTTCTTCCTCTGTGAAATTAATTTGTTTTCTGTGTTTCTATTCTCTCTCCACTGTTCTTTATCTTTTTTCTGTCACTCTCTGCAGTCTACTTTTGATATTTCTTTCACTCTCCCACCGTCAACTTTCTATCATATTCTCTCTCTATCGTTCTTCCTCTTTTGTTCTCTCTTGCTCTCACGTTTTCGTTCTTTCTTGTTCTCCCTCTTTTGTGTGTTCTCTCATTCTATATCTTTTGTTTTCTCCCTGTCGTTTCCCATCTTGTGGTATTTTTATCATTCTCCCACTTGTGTTCTCTCGTTATCCCACTTTCTTTCTCGCTTGTGATGTCTCTCTTGCATTGTTTCCCCCTCGTGTTGTCCTTGCTCTCTCTATCCCTCTATCCCTTTTTTCTCTTTCTCTCGTTACCACTCTTTTGTACTCGATCTCTCGTTATCCCTCTTGTGTTCTCTTTCTCTCGTTATTCCCTTCTATTTTTTTCTCCCGTTATCCTTCTTTTGTTCTCTTTCTCTCGTTGTCCCTCTTTTTTTTTCTTTCGTTATCCCTTTTTTGTTCTCTCTCTCGTTTTCCCTCTTTGTTCTGTCTTCGTTATCCCTCATTTTTCTCTCTTGTGTTCTCTCTCTCTCTAGTTCTTCCTCTTTTGTTCTATCTTAAATTTGCTCATTGTTCTCTCTCTTCATCTCTCTTTTGTTATCTCGCTATCTCTCTTTTTCTCTACCACGTGTTGTCCCTTTTGTTCTCTCTCGTTATCTCTCTATTGTTCTTTCTCTCGCTCTACCTTTATGTTATCTCTCGTTTTGTCTCTTTTTTCTACCTCTTATGTTCTCTCACTCGTTCTTCATCTTTTATCTCTCTTATTTTTGTTCTCTCTCATTCTCTCATCTCTTATTCTCTCTCTTAATTGTGCTTTATCTCGTTCTCCCTCTTGTGTTATTTTTTTCTATTTTTCTCGTTCTCCCTCTTGTTCTCTCTCTCTAGCTCTCCTGTTATCTCTCTGAATTATCCATATTTTGTTCTCTCCCTAGTTCTCCTTTATATTCTCTCTGAAATCTCCATCTTTTGTTCTCTATCTCTATCTAGTTCTCTCTTTTGACCTCTCTAGTTCTCTTTTGTTATATATCTCTTTTGTTCTCCCTCGTTTCCCTCTTTTTTACTTTCAATTGTTTTTCCTCTTTATATATCTCAATGGTTCTCTCTCGTTTTTCTCTCACTCGTTCTCCCTCTTTTGTTGTCTCACTAGTTCTCCCTCTTTCTTTCTCTCACTCGTTCGCCCTCTTTCTTTCTCTCTCTTTCACTTGACCTGCCATTTTTTTATCTTACTTTTATTTTTTTTTCTCTCGTTCTCCCATCTTTTGTTATCTCGCTCTTTTGTTATATCTATTGTTCTCCCTCTTTTTCACTATTTTGTTCTCCTTTGTTATCTCTCTCGTTCTCTCTCTCTCTCTCTCTTGTTTCCTCTCAATTTTTCTCTCATCTTTTGTTCTCTATATTGTGTTTTCTATCTAGTTCTCCCATCTTCTGGTCTCCCTCTTTTGTTCTCTTATCGTTGAACTTCTTTTGTTTTCATTCTCTTGTTGTTTCCTACAAAAATTGAAATCATTTTGTTAATTCTTTTTCTCTCTCCGCTCATTCTCATTTCTTTGCCTCTTTTGTTCTCGCCACTGTCTTATTTCAATCTCCCTTATTTAACCAGATTCATTTACTATCCTTTTCTTTCTGTCACCCATTCTCCTTTTTTTCACTCATTCGCTTTCCTTTTCCTCTCTCGTTCTCTCTCTCTTTTTTTTCCTTCCTTTGTTCTCTCACCTTTTCCTATATCCTTCTCTCTCCTTTGTTCTGTCGGTCCTTTCTCTCTATAGTTCTCTCTCCTTTTTCCTTCCTCCGTTCTCTCTCTTCTTTTCCCTCCTTCGTTCTACCTCTCCCACTTTCGGTCTTTCTCTCCTTTTTCGATTATCGTTTTCTCTCTTTTACCCTCCTTCGTTCGGTCGCTCCTCTTCCGACTATCGTTATCTTTTCTTTTCCCTCATTTGTTCTCTTTCCTTGTCCCTCTATCGTACTCTCGTTTTCCCTACTTATTCTCTCGTTTTCCCTGAATCTTAGTCTCTCATTTTTCCTCCTTCGCTTTCTTCTTTCTTTCTCCTTTTTGCTGTATATTCCTCTCTTTCCTATTCTCCTCATTTATTCACTCTCCCTCTATCATTTTTTCTTGTTCCCTTTATCATTATCTCTCTCCTTTTCCATCGTTATGCTTCCCCTCCTATACTTGCTCTCCTTATCCCATATATTATCTCTCTCTTTCCCTCCTTCGCTCACTCTCCTTTTACCCCTACCATTCCCTCTCTTTTTCCTCTATCTTTCTCTCGCTTTCCATTTCCATATTTCGTTCTAGCGCCGTTTATCTATCTCGTTCTCTAATCGTTTACCTCGTTCGTTCAAGCCTTACTATTTCTCTCTTTCGATCTATCACAGTTTATCTCTTTCGTTCTGTCTCGCCGTTCATCTCTTTAGTTAAGCCTCACTAGTTATCACTTTCTCTCTCTCTCTCTGTTTATATTTGATATATGTCTCTCTCTTTCTCTCTCTTTCTCTCTCTTTCTCTCTCTTTCTCTCTCTTTCTCTCTTTCTGTTTATATTTGATATATGTCTCTCTCTTTCTCTCTCTTTCTCTCTCTTTCTCTCTCTCTTTCTCGCTATTTCTCTCTGTCTCTCTCTTGTTCTTCATATATCGTCATCCTTCGTGTTCTTCCTCAGCTGGTGTTAAACATGCAATTCTGTACACCTCTGATGTTGTGACTCCCAATTCTGTACACCTCTGATGTTGTGACTCCCAATTCCGTACACCATCTGATGTTGTGACTCCCAATTCCGTACACTATCTGATGTTGTGATTCGTAAGTCTGTACTCAATTAGATGTTACGATTCGCAAGTATTTACACAATTAGATGTTGACTTGCGAGTCTGTATACAATTTAATTTTGTGAACGCAGGTATGTACGTAACTGATGATATGACGCGCAAGTATGTACACAATAGATGTTGTAACTCGCAAGTCTGTACAAAATTATATGTTGTGACTAGCAAGTCTGTATGCAATTGACGATGAGACTCCCACGTCTGTACACAACCATATGTTGTGACTCTCAGCTCTGTACATAATTGATGATGTGGCTCGCAAGTATGTGCATAATTGATATGTGACTCACAAGTCTGTACACAATTGAAGATGTCATTCGCAAATATGTACATGATTAGATATTGTGACTCGCAAGTCTGTACACGATGCGACTCGCAAATTTGTACACAATTGATGATGTGACTCACAAGTCTGTACACAATTGAAGATATGATTCGCAAATATGTACACAATTGATGATGTGACTCGCAAATATGTACACAACTTATGATGTGGCTCGCAAATATGTACACAATTGATGATGTGACTCGGAAATATGTACACAATTGATGATGTGACTCGGAAATATGTACACAATTGATGATGTGACTCGTAAATATGTACACAATTGATGATGTGACTCGTAAATATGTACATAATTGATGATGTGGCTCACAAGTGTGTACACGATGTTGTGACTCACAAGTATGTACACAATGTTGGGACTCACAAGTATGTACACAATGTTGTGACTCACAAGTATGTGCACGATGATGTGACTCGCAAGTATGTACACAAACGAAATATGCTCCGTAGTATTAAATATTATACCGGTAATATTGAAATCTCATTTTTTTTCCCTACTCTTGGGCCATGCTTCTAAAAACATATACGGAAACGTAAAATTAATTTTCTGTCTTTCCGGGGTTCATTTGACCCCGCCCATCGATTTGATTGATCGGACTCTGCGAGATAATTTGCTCGAGGAAAATATCGGTCGCAATATTGTTCGCTCATTTGTAGGCAATCTCCTGCAATTCAATTCTACGTTTCGTTTTACAAGATGTCTTCAGGAATCCAATATTTCTACCCATATGCAGGTTGTCTGGTGGGTGTCATGTTCTTCTTTCTCAGATAGACAGTCTTTCATTGGGAATTTTGTTTTTAGAGTTTCATTGCCGATGCCAGTAAAAGGAAGTAAATAATAACAACTCTGTGATCTGCAATGCATGTCATAAGATGCGACTATGCAGGCTTGTGGCCGCAGTTGACTTTGCCGCATCAGGTCAAAGTTAGGAAAAACCATGCCGAAGTTGGATATATCAGGCTGAAATATGCCAGATACCGTAGTAAAGCTGTTAACCTTGACCTAAACGCATTTCATTTTCTCGATTACATCCCTGCCATTGACATGCAGTAATTGGAGGAGGAGCAGAGAAGCATCTTGATTTTGTCATTGAATTTATGTCCGGTTTTACTGTCTTTAAAATTATAATTATATTCACGTTGACAAGATGGCTATGTCTGTTAATTTTATTCATATTAATTGCATGGCTCTTTCTCAACATTTTATTAACAATGATTGAATGGTTCAGTCTTGTAATGGTAGTCTGTGAATATGCTAGAACTAGTGTGGTGGGAGTATGGTTATATGTTAGAACTAGTGTGGTGGGAGTATGGTTATATGTTAGAACTAGTGTGGTGGGAGTCTACGACTATGTTAGAACTAGTGATGTCATAGTATATGACTATGTTAGAACTAGTGATGTCATAGTATATGACTATGTTAGAACTAGTGATGTCATAGTATATGACTATGTTAGAACCAGTGATGTGAGAGTATATGACTATGTTAGAACTAGTGATGTGGGAGTATATGACTATGTTAGAACTAGTGATGTGGTAGTATGTGACTATGTTAGAACTAGTGATGTTTTATTTTGTTTTTCGTTCGCTCCATTGTAACCATCACGGATATCCGTGCGATTTCCGCCGGGAGCGTGATTACGTTGTGCCACCGTTATGCGCCTTGTAGGCCTAGCACATCCGATTTCGGCATGCCTTGACAATTCGGGTGGGCTACCCTTAGCCTGTGACAGCCTCTATATCTGTCTCCTGGCACGCGTAGTGGAGACTCTTCGCCCAGACGATGTTTTGCTCTCGTCTAACTCGAACGAGGTGTTCCACTGTCTATGAACTTGCCTCGTGTAATTGGACGTGCTGTGCCTGTGCCCATTGGGTACCGAACCGTTTCTCATCCGTGAGCCTGGTTCCTTAAGGGGAAGAACTCAACAGAGGAGTTGGACCCTGGCTCTTTCGCCCTCTTAGCCGAGGTGTCATTCACCGACATCGTGTACCCCTTGTCCAAGTTCGAGTCTCACATCACGCGTTTGGGAGCAAGGCGTTCTCGAGCTGAGCGTCCTTGTCCCAATAGCGCCTGAGCCCATCAGGTACTGAACCCTTTCTCTCTTCAAGTGTATTTCCGGTGTAGGAAAACCTGACAGTAGAGTTGGGCCAGGGCTAAATCGTTGTCCCTTTTGTGCCTGAGCGAATCGAGTACGGAACCCTTTCTCTCTGCAAGTGTACTTCCGGTATAGGAAACCTTGACAGTAGAGTTGGGCCAGGACTGCCATCGTTGTCCCTTTCTTGCCTACACCCATCGGGTACAGAACCCTTTCTCTTTGCAAGCATATTTCCGGTTTAGGAAGGCTCGACATTAGAGTTGGGTTAGGTCTTTTGCTTTACCAAACGCCGATGGATGGGTCTGGGTCTCTGCCTGTAAGGAACTCTGGTAACTAGAAGCCCGTCTCGAGCTGACGGAGCTTGTAGTTCCCTTTCCTAGGGATTTTTCACTTTCTATTTGCAGTTCGCGCTGCCCTCTAGCGCTGTTCTGCCCTTTCATTGTTTCATTGTACTCTGTATGAAACATATTTGTCTCTCGCCATGCATTTACCTTTACGTGCATTTTACATTGGCCGCCCCTCCAATGTTCGGACTGGACTGACTAGCTTCACTGTATGTCGACAGTGTCGCTATATGTGGTGATGCTGGTGGTGTCGGAGATATTGTCTGTCTCTTGTGCAGTCAAATCTCTTTCCATCTGCTACCTCCACATTCTCGGACACGATCCCCAAATGATTTGGCCAGAATCAGCACGAGCTGCTGTATTTCTGTTTCCAGGGTGCACCGCGTGGAGGTACATTTGGGATCTTGGTTATCTGCTAACCCTGGGTCCGCCTATTGCAATGCGTTCCCTTTGCACCCCAGAACTAGTGATGTGAGAGTATATGACTATGTTAGAACTAGTGATGTGGTAGTATGTGACTATGTTAGAACTAGTGATGTGAGGGTATATGACTATGTTAGAACTAGTGATGTCATAGTATATGACAATGTTAGAACCAGTGATGTGAGAGTATATGACTATGTTAGAACCAGTGATGTGAGAGTATATGACTATGTTAGAACTTGTGATGTGGGAGTCTGTTACTATGTTAGAACTAGTGATGTGGTAGCATATGACTATGTTATAACTAGTGATGTGAGAGTATATGACTATGTTAGAACTAGTGATGTGAGAGTATATGACTATGTTAGAACTAGTGATGTGAGAGTATATGACTATGTTAGAACTAGTGATGTGAGAGTATATGACTATGTTAGAACTAGTGATGTGAGAGTATGTGACTATGTTAGAACTAGTGATGTCATAGTATATGACTATGTTAGAACTAGTGATGTGAGAGTATGTGACTATGTTAGAACTAGTGATGTGAGAGTATATGACTATGTTAGAACTAGTGATGTCATAGTATATGACTATGTTAGAACTAGTGATGTGAGAGTATATGACTTTGTTAGAACTAGTGATGTGAGAGTATATGACAATGTTAGAAGATCTAGTGTGCTTGGAGACTATGACTATGTTAGAACTAGTGAGTTGGTGGTCTGTAACTATGTTAGAACTGGTGATGTGGGAGTCTGTGCCTATGTTGATAGCGATACGTACAGCGATGAAAATGCCAAGCATGTTTGACTGTGGTAAGCATTCATGTTGGTCTCCAGTGTACAGAACGGAACCCAGTGCTCTCGTACGGCTGGCCTACTAACACTATGCTTACAGACGATCAGGGGAAGCGGCAAAACACTGAATGTGTTAGGTGCCGTGCCGAAGTCGGATGTGTTGGATCATTGATGCATATAAAACGGCGACTCAACGCATATCCTTCTCTGGGCTACATCGTGCTGGAACTCTAGGATGACTATTGTTCTGCTACAAGAGAGATTCAGTAAAAGTTTGAGAACCATTAAAAAAAATTAGACTTAGGGATGGATGGATGGTTGCTAACATTTAGATATTTTGACTGGAAATTGTGTAGATACGTTAATATTTGTCCAAAATTTATTCAACCCGAGACAAAGATGTTTCATGTGAATCAGTAAGAAAAATCGTTAGGAATAGAAGTAGACTTGCCAAGGAAAAACAGCTGGCCAATGTGGAAGAAATATCATACTTACCTAGCGACCATCAACTCCTTCCTGCTTTTTAAAAACAATTTTTCTTGAATCTTACACCAATGAACTTTACACAATTTCTCGGACACGTCACGTAGACAGCTAGAAATAATGTTATATTCAATTCAATTTCATTTTGGGTGTCCTATATATTCGATGTGTAGTGTCACATTCGATGTGTAGTGTCACATTCGATGTGTAGTGTCACATTCGATGTGTAGTGTCACATTCGATGTGTAGTGTCACTGTTACAAGTGCTCTTACATCATCTATCTTCCTTAGTAACAATGGATACACAAAAGCGTCGCTGTTGACTACTTGCTTTAAATACTACACAAGGTTATTTTTCTGATAGCTTCTTCCGTCTATCACCTTTAGACTTTTGACCAAATGTTTGTAAATTCACGTTTCGCACCTACTTTCATTCTCACTTCGTAACTACTTTCATTCTCGCTTCGTGCCTACTTTCATTCATGCTTCGTACCTACTTTCATTTAAACGATGAAAGAGCTGCACCTACACTGGGGACAAGATCAGAGCGCATTCCCGTCATTGGTAGTAAAATCATAACTCAGTCCCTACATTGGAAACATGATTACAGCTTAGTACCTACACCGGGAACATGACTACAGTTCAGTTAGTTCCTACATTGGGAAGATCAAAATTCTGTGATGACATTGGGAACAATATCACAACTCAGTCTGTACATTGGGAACAATATCACAACTTAGTCCCTACATTGGGAACAATATCACAACTTAGTCTGTACATTGGGAACAAGATCACAATTCAATCTCTACATTGGGAATAAGATCATAGTCCAGTTCGTACATCTTAAACAAGATCACAGCCCATTACGTACATCGAGGACACACGCCAATAAAAAGCTTTTCCGACCGGCCACACTATAATTACTGACCCGCAAGCTCCTCATGAAAGTTGTTCACCTGGGATCCTCACAAATCTCCACGCATGTACTTCAAATCTCCGTTCATGTTCTTCAAATGTCCGCTCACGTATTTCAAATCTCCACTCATGTATTTGAAATCTCCGCTCACGTATTTCAAATAGCCACTCATGTACTTCAAATCTCCGCTCACGTATTTCAAATAGCCACTCATGTACTTCAAATCTCCGAGCATGTACTTCAAATCTCCGTTCATGTTCTTCAAATGTCCGCTCACGTATTTCAAATAGCCACTCATGTACTTCAAATCTCTGATCAGGTACTTCAAATTTCCGTTCATGTACTTCAAATCTCCAAAATGGCTTCGGGTCACTGACCCTATATGGGATTGGACAGCCAACTCCATCCCATAACCTCCTTAGTCGCCTCTTACGACATGCATGGAGGGTAAGCAGTGTTGCTATTCTTTGCTCCCCTTTCGGGCCTCGTCAACACACGGGCGTAAGGTTATCTCAAAGGTCAGATTATTTAATGCAGTTTTTTTCATGCATGTTTAGCCCCCGAAAGGTGGTATTCCAGTGTTGCAGATTCCCAGGAGATTGTGACTTTAACGATCGGCAAGTTGTCTACAACAATGGACATGCTAATACATAAGTATTCCGAGAGTTGGGTAATTGGAAGATGGAGGCTGTGTTTCGTCTTCTGTTTATGGTCAAGACTATAGAGTGACGCGTGGAGTTATTAGAAACGAGCTACATATATGAGCGAGTTATATTTATTAATTAAAATCAGGTATCAATTAACACACAAATATTACATTCAGTTACTATATGAAGGGCATACCCAATAGGAGATCAGAACACTCATGGATGTGACCGTAGTGCAGTGATGATTATCACAATTTGAACTAATCCTAAACATTGGTCAGATAAATCTCAGGATTTAAATTTGTCTGTTTCCAAAATGCATTTCGTGTAGATAGTTGTTAAGCATGGTAAATTATTTTATCATGGAAATTGGGATTGGGGGGGGGAGAGAGAGAGAGAGAGAGAGAGAGAGAGAGAGAGACTCGAGAATATTGTGCACATGTTTCATAAATTGCGTGTGAACTTTGAAAATATGTGAACACAACTGAAAAAGCACGTATTTTAGTGTATGTATATGTGTTTGTATACATTAGTTTAGTGCGTATGAGAAAAAGAGAAATAATGAAAATTAGGAAAATGTGCAAATGTTTTGCAACCTTCCCGTCTTAATAAAGGGCGACTATTAAACTGATAGCCTCAGCCGACGTTAAGTTAATTCTGTTACTTCCCTTTCCTCATTAGACATATCGGTGTTTCTCAAACTGGGTGACGTGGCCTTCTTTGGGAGAGGTGTGAAGTGATCAATTTGGAAATTTAGTACATTAAAGGCATGATCGCTATTCAGCTAACAAAAATATAAGCATATTTCAAAAAATATCTTTGTGATACGCAAAATAAATAATAACTTGCTCCAAATACACATTTTTTAATAACCACAATTAATTTCCTTATGAAGTATATTTAAATGAATAATATAAACGCACATGCCGATTCATGTGTTAGTCCTACCAACTGCAGAGTAGACAAACCACCCATGCAACAGAAAACCTTAGTAGATGACATGCCGTTATATTGAGGCTCTCTTATGGAAGCTTTGTAGCAAATAATCCATACAATTATGTTTTTCTTTTGTTGTTGCGATTTGTGTTTTTAATGCATTGTTTTTAGTATATATATATACATGAACCTCTGTGGTTGGAAGGGAGCCAGATATGTACTGTACTGTGCAGCACTGGGGAGGGAAAAATTGATTACATTGTTTTCCAATGGTTTAGGCCCATCATATGGGCACAGTAACTCCGGACTTGACAATCCTTTTGTCTTGAATATGTGGTTGCATGCCTGGAGCCATAGAGACGTTCGGCATAACCAGAAGGTAAATGGTCTAGGTATGAGCACAGCTAATTTTTTTCTGCAATGGCTCGGAAAAGTGCATAGGTAGAAACCTACCTTCCTAGTGCCAAGATAGTTATTTTCTGGCTCTGGCCCTGGGTGAATCGAAAATCCACAGACTTCCCAGCACTATAATGCCATTACAACCAAAACTATTTCCAAACGAGGTCGGTCGTAACCTCGGTTATCAAGATCCGCGGGAGGCAGTGGGTAACCAAGTTGCCCTGATCAAGAAATTGACTAATGGAACACATTCCATAAAAAAACAAAGCAAACATAAACATACACAATACACACCACAACAACAACAATGCCAACATTTACACAAGAACTAAAACATTAAATCAAGGGAACCTTGGAGCAGAGCCAAGATTGTCATAAAACGAAGTTTTCACTTAATATTCTACAACTAACAAGATATATGTGACCCTCTTACGGGAGATTATACACAAAGACACTGATACATATGTGTCACAATATGCCAACTATGCCTGTCAGTGCACTAACTTGCCCTGGCATAATTACTTATATCAGGAATGCCATTCAGGGACATGTCATCCAATTAACAGTTCATCCTATAGGCGCAGAAAGTGATTTATCGGGTAGGCTGGAGGAAAATACACTATCTACAACGTATACACATCAGACAGCATGCAACTTACCGAACACTAACGCAACATAATTTCTCAAAACATTACTGGATGGTGATGTCATGGCCACTCACCCCATTGGGGTTACCAGAACCGTAATAAGACAGGAACACACACACACACACACACACACACACACACATATATATATATATATATATATATATATGTAAAACAACAAACCTGTCAGTATTCCAGATGCAATGCCTGTACCAACAATTCTGCATAGAAGTCATCTATCTCTCAGTCGACCCGACTTGGATATATGACATAATAACATTCTTGCTCTTGAGAAATCCTTGATGTTATGTGAAGTGACAATAGATCAATTTTTGTCATCATAAATACACACAACAAACCATCAAACAGAAGACATGTTAGAATTCTGGGAAAGCAGATTAGAAACTATTCCAAGAAACATGATTCCATGCTGTGTAATACCAACTGCAATGATGTGGAGACGTTTACTGCTGAGGTGACGAAAGCTATCCTTACAGCAGCACCACAAAGTATTCCAAGGACAGTAGAAGATCTTATAAACAGTTTTTCAATAAAGAAATGCAAGCTGGTATTCTTGAAAGGAAAAAGGTAAGAGAAGCCATTGAGACTACGCCATCACAAGAAGCAAACAATTATATACAACAAAACATGTGCTAAAGTGAAACCGAAGGTGGACAATGCCAAATATAACAAATGGGCAAATACAAGCGTTAATTTAGATCTAAGGAACACAGAAACTGTCAATACTGCATTTTACCCTATGAATATTTCCCTAGGAAACATGCTTTCCTGATATTTCACCTGATGATCGCTCTTGGGTGTAACCGATAAATATATTTTTATCGATATTATTTTAAGAATATATCATTGAACAAAAGTGTGATTCAACTGCCAAAGATGATATAAAAAGATAGATCTCAACAAGTTTACACTACTTTCTATGTTACCTTCAAGTAGTCAAAGTTGAGATGTGAATTATTATATGCTTCCCATCAACATATTTATGTGAGTCGAGATTTTCAGTTACTTCAATAAAAGCAAAACATGAACGTCATCTTGACATTGGAAGCTATCTCCGCTCTGTCTTGTCTACAATGTGACCAAACATTCAGAGAATTATTAATGTAAAACAATTTCATCCTTCACATTAACCATTTGCAATGTGCGTATTGTTTCCTTAAATGAAATGTACTGTTTCATTAATTTTATTTTACTTTAATCCTGTGTTGTAATGAAAGTGATGTTCATGTAAAGAAATAGAGACTGTATCAACAAATCAGAACATACAACACAACATGTCAATTATTTAACAATTCATTGTACGGTACTTCCCAGCGACGTGATTCAAAATTGGCGTAAAATTAAATTCAGAGTCTAAAATTAGGGACTTCTCAAATTGTCCATGGGGGATCGACAACAGAAAACGTTTTGAAACCACTTAGACTTTTATTACTAATTGTACAAACAGATGGTTGTACATCACTTTAAAATTTCAATCACAACGTCACTGCACGTGTATGATCGCTCCACCTATTTTTTTATGGTGATCGGTTTGGAACACTTCCGCACTTTAGAGAGCGTCTTGAAATAAAGTGTTAAACAAACCAAATATGTTTTCATGAGAGCAGAACTCGTTGCAAATTTAATGAAGTCAAACAAATGTGGCCATCATTTATTCCACTAAATGGTTACAGACAGTTAAATGAATAGATGTCTGCATCTGCATAGAAAATAGTGAAACATCTTTTCTACACACACGCACACATAGAGGGAGAGAGAAAGAAGGAGAGCGAGAGACATATACACACACAGAAACCGACTTCAGAGTAGGGGGTATATTCTGAAAACATCGAATACTTCTAGCAGTTGGAGTCTTGTGATTAAATTAGAAATCTTTGAAGAACCTCTATACTCAAAACAATAACGCACAGGAATAAAAAAAGCTTCATCAGTCACAATTCCTGGGAATCGAAACAATTTAACAAATAATGAAGTCAAGAAGTATAATTATTTCAATCATCATTTTTGTACTTTATATATCTAGCCATAAGAAGAAATAGGATGCATTTAACACGCATATTCATGAAGAAAAAAGTCCAACAGTGGACGATGTAGTTTATATAACAAACAATAGCACACAAACTATTAATTTGGTGAAATCTTAGCGAAAAACATAGTGTCTTGTCCTGTCTTAATTAGAAAACTGACCTCACAGCACGTGGGGCATTCCCATAAGTGCTCCACCTTCTATTCCAGCAGCCATTCGACTCGATGGTGTTTCGAGTCTAATGCCGCCAATACAGACGTCGACATCAGGGCACAACTCTGTCACTTGCGACAGGTTTCTATGTTGTTCCGCCCACCCATGCCGTGCCCGTAAGTAGTTCAAGCACAACGTCGGCCTGTCGGAACAATATGGTAACTGTTATCGAAGGTTACGACTACGGTATTTATTTAGAAAACATAGTGTATTTACTTGTGAGTAGATGATGTGAAACTAACATATTAAGACTAAGTTCGTGTGTATGTTTGGATTTTGAATGGAGTGCTTTGATGATGTGAACCTAACACATGAAGGCTGTGCTGGGTATAACATAACAGGAGTAACTAAACAATGTATAACAAAGCAGACATCGTGCAACAATGTATAACAGGACAACAAGCAAGAAACTGTGTAGGGGAAGATGGGGCTTAAAGTATCAAGGGTAAAAAGTCACACAAAGCATACACAGAAATCTGAAGTAGAGAGAATGAAAACATTTGTACTGTTTCATTTATTTTCAGGTACAAAATTTATATGCAAAATATGGGGACTACTCTCCTAATACTTTTGTAATTATCCCCCTATTTCCTTTTTTTCATGTGCCTGATGTTGAAATAACGATCTTCAAAACGGTGAGTTTAGAACATCTTGTCATTGATCAAATGGTTGGATTTTTGAATAGTGTTCATTAACGATTTACTTTAAATGGTAAATGTTTAATTTAAAGAAATAACCAAATAAATTAATTTAATTTAACCAAATAAATTAAATGTTTTTATAAATGAAATATGTCAATATTTTGTGTGACTAAATGGTAAATTATTTTTAGTGGTGGGGGTAAAATGTTACAATGCCAGGTAGATGTGACTTCTTGCCCCATATAATTTTTTTCTTAGCTTTCACCTGTGACAGTTTGTATCTTATGTGACAAATCAGTTAATATTCAGTTAATATTAATCACAAGTTGTTACTATTGAATGTTACGTATTAACTGTTAGAATTTGTGATTGTTATTGTCAGACTATTTTTTAGCTCTTAAAATATAAGACAATTTGAAATGGTTATCAGTTGTCCCAATTTTTTTAAAACTAGAAATCACCTGAAGTGGTTTTTAATATGAAAATAGTAGATATTCACATAGCAGCTGGTCAAAACATGGTTTTAGTATGTGTTTACTAAGAGCTATTATATTATTAATTATAAGCGTAGTAAAACGTTTTTAAAATTTTCCTTAGGTTGCTAAAATGATAATCTACAAGGACCATACAGATCATGAGACATTTAATATAGAGACTGTGATGCCATGTGTTATTGCTGTGGTGAACAACACTCTGGTGGTCCAATTTCTGAGGGGGGAAAAAACAACAAAATCCACTGGATTCCATGATTGTAAGGTTGCCAGTGAAGTATGTCCTGCATTTGCTCACAAAGTCCTCTTCTGATGGAACTAGGAAACATGAACATGTATGCTTTCAATTGTGAACAAATGAGATAATTTATGATTGAATAATGAGTTAAAATAGTTTGCCCCACTGACTGTGACTTTTTACACTGCACTGGGGCAAACAAAAAATCACAATATAATTTTTGATGCATTTCATTAAATTTTTACAAGTTCATGAAATGTTGATTTATTAGTACTCTGCTCTTATGGTAATGGATTAGCTAATCAGATGAGTGCAAAATAAAAATTATATCTTTCAAGGTAGAGTAGGTATAATTTTAAACTTGAAAATTGAAATTTTAAGCGCTATCTTCCCCTATAACAGAACAGCAGCCAATAATCTGTGTATAACAGAACAGCAAGCAAAACACAGTGTATAATATAACAGCAGCCAATAATCTGTGTATAACAAAACAGCAAGCGAAACAATGTGTATAACAAAACAGCAAGCAAAACAATGTGTATAATAGAACAGCAGCCAATAAGCTGTGTATAACAGAACAGCAAGCAAAACACTGTGTATAACAGAACAGCAGCCACTAATCTGTGTATAACAGAACAGCAGCCACTAAACTGTGTATAACAGAACAGAGGCCAATAATCTGTATAACAGAACAGCAAGCAAAACACTGTGTATAACAGAACATCAGCCGCTAAACTGTGTATAACAGACCAGCAGCCACTAAACTGTAAATAACACGATAGTAATCAAGACATAATGTATAACATGACAGAAATTGGAGGGTTCAACCCACCTCCCAAGATATTCAAAATACTATTTTTCGCACTAGCAAATTAGCCAAATGTTGGGTCAAAAGCCAACCCCCACTACCCTCCTTTAGCGATTTGTTACAAACAAAGGGCATCAAAATTATTCACAAAATATAGAACAAACGCATGAAAACGCAAGAATTACATTTGTTTAGGTAAACCACCCCTTAAGGGAAACGTGTCTGCGACCCTGATGTTGACAGCTGAAAATTAGCTAAATGGCTAAATCTTTGAACATTTTACGGACCTAAAGAAAGATTGTGTGTTTCTGATATTGTTAATGAGCTTGCTCTGTGCGTGATTACATCTTTCAGAAAACCGAGACAAGTTCGCTAGAATTCGAAATAAACCTTTGATATGACGATCTACTTCAGTAAGAGAACAACATCGCCATCCAGGTCCATGCCAGTGATTTTCGTGCCATCATCATTAAGTCGAATCTCAAGAAGTGCTACGTTTTTTATTGGGTCTTTGGTGGCATGCTCCAGGATCACTTTCTTGGTATCAACAGTATCGTTCTCAATCATGTAACAGAATGATGAATCAGTCAACTTCTTGTGGGCATGAGGATTGACATGATATTCTTGGAAATCTCCTGAAAGAGAAAATGTTACATATCAATCATGATTGTCACCGCAGATTTAAGTTATTTAGAAATGGTATATTATTCACCGCTATAAGATTGTTTGGTGATAGTATATGTATCAATCATTGTTCACATGACAGTCACGATTTTTAGGCAATGTGAGGATAACAGAAAAATGTGAACATTTAGCAACCCCCAGAAAGACAAAGAGGAGAAGTATATGAAAACAAAGAGAGAAGTTGCTGGATAGGTGCTCACTGTGGCACGAGAGAATGTCACCAGATGAACTTATTGAGAATACAGGAGACAGAGAATAGGGAAGATTGTCTATGATCGTCTACGGTACTCAACATTGTCTGATTGATTACTTGTCACTTGTCACATTGTCACTTGATTAGTTTATTGGTATTAATCACAGCTACATGATTATTTAGAAATTGTATATTATTTGTATGTGTATGACTAGAAATTATTTAATTATGAAAGTATATGAAAATGATACAAGTATTGTATACGAATTCTACGCGTTCCTATACAGTGAATACGACAATGTTTTCGTAATAAATAAAATAGATATTTTGACATGTCCATAGGAAACGTTAATTTCAATAGTAAAAGAACGAAAACTGCATGGTTTTGACGTGTATGTTGGCATGTAACCCTGTCAAAATGTATCCTGCAGGAAGCTGTGGAAGGTGAAAAGAACGGAGTGCTCGCACACAAAATCAAGGAAAGACAACTTCAAAGAACAGAGAACTTACGATTTTACTTCTCTCTCCCTCATTACTGAAGGAATAAATCGCTGGAGGACTCTGAAGACGTGTTGACGCATTCATTGTGATACAACGACGACCGTGACTCTGCGTGTAGATACATCCTTGTAGTACCCTGACGACTGTGACTCTACGTGTTGATGCATTCATTGTAATACAGCGACGACCGTTACTCTACGTGTTGATGCATTCATTGTGAAACAGCGACGACCGTGACTCTACGTGTTGATGCATTCATTGTGAAACAGCGACGACCGTGACTCTGCATGTTGATACATCCTTGTAGTACCCTGACGACTGTGACTCTACGTGTTGATGCATTCATTGTGAAACAGCGACGACCGTGACTCTACGTGTTGATGCATTCATTGTGAAACAGCGACGACCGTGACTCTGCATGTTGATACATCCTTGTAGTACCCCGACGACTGTGACTGTACGTGTTGATACATTCATTGTGATACCCCAATAATCCTTCTTGTTTGTTGATACATCCAATGTAGTATACTACGGCCATGACTGTGTCTTAATGCATACTTTGTAGTACCACTACAACTCTGACTGTGTTGGTGCATCTATACTTCTTCTTTCGTTCACTTGAAACATGTCTATATCTGTAATTCTGTCTCCTTAATAAAACTCAATGTCTTCTGCAGTTCATACAGTGTCCAATTGAGCTTTGATCCCAGTGGTGTTTCCTCTGGCCAATATGTAGACAACGGCATTATCCCAGTGTTGTTTCCTCTGGCCAATGGTAGACAACGGCATTATTAAGGACATAAATCGATTTGTTAGTTAATTAGTTAGTCAGTCAGTCAGCCAGTCAGCTAGTCAGCTAGTCAGTTAGTCAGTTAGTCAGTTAGTCAGTCAGTCAGTCAGTCAGTCAGTCAGTCAGTCAGTCAGTCAGTCAGTCAGTTAGTTAGTTAGTTAGTTAGTTAGTTAGTTAGTTAGTTAGTTAGTTATTCCTTTAGGGCCAAAGACGGCACATAGGGCGGATGTCATAGATTTCCATGTCTCTCGTTTCAATGCAATTTGCTTTAAATCTTCATTGTTTCTGATGCCGATGGTGAAACGTTCCCTTGTAATAGTTCTACGTAAAGTTTCTTTTGGTCTTCCTCGTTTTTTCTTGCCTTTTGGTGACCACATCAAAGGTTGACAGGGGAGTCTTTCATTATCCATTCGTAGTACGTGTCTGATGTAATTCCAGCGACGCTTTCTAATATAGGTGGATACATATTCTTGTTTTGATTCTTGTCTGACAACCGATTTGTGGGTGGCCTTAAACTATGTCAACAATTTTTTGCCTTTCATCTCCTCAATAATAGTGAATTATTGTTGCAACAAAGCTAACCACACTATTCCCAAAACAGTGAATTATTTTGGATTATTATTACTACAATGCTAACTCACACAAACCACAAAATAGTGAATTATATTGAAATATTGTTGCTACAAAGCTAAACCACACTATTTACAAAACAGTGAATTATTTTTGAATATTGCTACTGCAAAGCTAGCCACACTATTCCCAAATTTAATTATTTTGAGATATTTCTGCTACAAAGATAACATTATTTTGGAATGATTGCAATTGTTCGTGCACTTTCCATATTGATAATGATTATTTTGTATTCTCATAACCTACCTGTCTTATCAGACACCTGGGCTGTCTGCCATTTACTTGGATTGAGACTTTCAATCAAACCTTCCATATCTGTAAAGATAAATATTATATAATAGTAAAATAGTGCAATCATCCACAAGATACAATTAAAATACATTTATAAGATAAAACATTGAGGTCGTTAACAAGATAAAAATAAAACATTGAGGTCATTAACAAGATACAATTAAAACATTATAGGCGTATGTATTGGAGGAGTCTAAGAAAAGTAAAATAACAACTGACATGACATGTATGTCATAAGAGTTGATTAAGCTTGTTTTCGGGGTGAATCCGGTTATATCATAGGAAATAGTAAAATAGTGTAGTCATTGAGAAATTTACAAGTAAAATATTGATTTTGCGGTCATTGACAAGTAAAATATTGCAATTATTGACAAGTAACATGTTGCAGTCATTGAACAGTAAAATGTTGCAGTCCACAAGTAAAATGTTGCTGTCATCAACAAATAAAATGTTGTTATCAACAAGTAAATGGTGTAGAAAACAAGTAAACTGTTGCAGTAATTGACCAGTAAAATGTTGCTGTTATTGAAAAGTAAATTGGTGCAATCATTGACAAGTAAAATGTTGTAATAATTGGCAAGTAAAATGTTGCAGTCATTGAAAAGTAAAATGTTATAGTCAACAAGTAAAATGTTGTAGTCATTGACAAGTAAAATATTGCAGTCATTGGCCACTACAATTTTATAGTCAGCAAGTAAAATGTTTCTGTTATCAACAAGTAAAATAATGTAGTAAAAAACTAAATGGTGTAGTCAACAAGTAAAATATTGTAGTCATTGACAAGTAAAATAGTATAGTCATTGACAAGTAAAATGGTGCAGTCATTGACAAGTAAATTATTTCACTCATTGACAAATAAAATATTGTAGTTATTGACTAGCAAAATGATGTAGTCAACAAGTAAAATGTAGTCCATAATAAAATGTAGAAAACAAGTAAAATGTTGCAGTAATTGACAAGTACAATGTTGCAATAATTAACAATATTTATATTAATGAGTGAAGCGTATTAAGTTTAGATGACCGCAGGTACTGTATCAATCAATCAAGTGCCATGCCGAGTAGCATAGGCGATCATGCTTCTCCGCGACTCTGTCTCTTGTGCTGTTAATAAAGTTCAGTTGATGACTTCTTTTTTGTGCGACAGTGACTACCCATCCAGAAATTACTCCCTTTGCCTTCCTTTGTCACTTCTCCCTTTATCTTTCCTGTTGTTACTAAATGTTTAAGTTTTACTTTCCTCATCACATACCCTAAAAATCTTGATCGTCTACTTCTAATATTCGTTATAATGTGCCGTTTTACTCCAGCATTTCTGAGAACTTCTACATAAGTTTTCTTGGCTGTCCATGGAATTTTATCATTTTTCTTAAAAACCACATCTCAGTTGCCTCCAGCTTATTTTATGCATTTTTTTTACTGTCCATCCTTCGTTTCCATAAAGAAGGATTGGCTCAAAATAACATCAAAGCACTTGATCTCTTGTATGAAGTGATATCACATAGAGTCTTTCTCATTTTTTGAAATGTTGATTTGGATTTGCTATCCTAAGGTACTGCACTGTATAACAATATTTATATGTATAAGTTCTACTTCTTCTTCTTTCGTTCACTTGAAACATGTCTATATATGTAATTCTGTCTCCTGAATAAAGCTCACTGTCTTTTGTAGTTCATACAGTTGCCCATAGAGCTTTAATTCCAGTGTTGTTTCCTCTGGCCAATATGTCTGCCTCAGCGTATCATGCTCGGAACACTCTTGAAGTATATGTTTGGCACTCTGTGCTGCCTGTCCAAATGTACACATGGTGTTTTGTACGTGGCATCCTGATTATCTGTGCGCCTTTTGGCTGGTTGCCTCCGTCTTCAGCACTCTGCTTACTTGGGCCGGACTATGGTCCAGCTCGAGTGGGACAGCCCGACCAGTCTTAATTTCCAGCCCCTGATTGCTGAACTAAGCCCCATCACCACTACACGGTGTTGGCCTCGATGGGGATATATATATATATATATATATATATATATATATATATATATATGTCATTATATATGTATGTATGTATGTATGTATGTATGTATGTATGAATGAAGTGTGTTAGATTTAGAAGATCGCATGTACTGTTTAACAATGCAGAGTTTCTGAAGGAGCATATGGACTTCAAACTCATCAGTGGAACACAATCTAACGACAATAACTTGAATGTCACATACACATGCACGCACAAACACACACGCATATACACATATATATTTCCTTTAATATTCCCTAGTCCCCTCTTTTTTTAAATTTCGTTCATTTGTTTTCATGTATATTTGTTATATTTAAACGGATCAGATCGCATGCCGTCTCCACAACGATGGTTAACTTCAATGAGTGTCCAAAACTTTCTGGCTGTTGTCTTGATTATGCACTCTTAAAAGTTGTAATTTGCCCATTTCTTGATGATTCTATACCATATGTATCTCTGTCTGTAAACTGTTATCAGCCATTTTACTAATTCCCTTGCGACTGTTTATATATTATGACCAGGAGAGATTGTGTCAATTTTTACCCCATCCCTCCTGCTTGTCAACAACTGTTAAGAACTCAGTACACTGATCCTCAATTGTGCAAAAAATACCCTTTTATAAAATAAATGATCATTAAACAGAGGACAGAACTATGCGATTCATTTCACATTATAAAATACATGATTATTACGCATGTCAAAACTATCTGATTTATTTCCCATTCTAAAGAAATATTTTAAATTGTACAAATAAAAATAAAATAATAGCAGATGATAAAATCAAAGAATGCTTGGTTTATACATAAGGATAAAAATTTACAACAGAAAACATTAGCAGATCTACCGAAGAGAATCGTGCAATACAAATATACATAAATATGAATGTTCATTTCCAGAAGAAAATAACATTATGTTTTAGAATTATATGTACAAATGTTATTAGCTTCCGACGAGGTTCAATATTCCTGTTATCTTTAAGATCTGGATTCTTTTTTCTTCAGCTTTCGTTGTCAAACTCGTGCTCATTATTAATATTCAGTTGCAAAATGGAATGCGTTATGTCATAGTTTACAACATGGCTGCGATTTCTGCACATTTTCCCTGACGCATGCGACTAAGTATGGTTAGAATGTGTAATACCAGACGTTACACCAGCATCGCCTTGTCATTCATCGCTTAATATATCACCACGAGCGATAATTGACATCAGATATTTTCCTTATGGCATACAGAATGTTTACCTGGTCTAACCGCTTACGTTACTGTACGAGAGTAGATTATACTTTAAGGTTTGCACGGAAAATCTTTGTCAATAAGTTGTTTTTGTCAGAATAACCTAACAGTATGAATGTGATTTCCTACCAAGTCCAAGCGGTCTGTGGTCGAGTTCACTCCTCACTTGTTAGAAATCTGGGCTCCCATAATGTTAGTGGTGCTAGAGCTGGGTATTGCGATGTACGCTCTTATTGCTCGCTTATATTCTACCATGGACACTAAATAAACAATTAGAAGACAAAATTGAGATGTGGGTATATAGAAGAATAGGGAGAACATCATGGAAAGAGAAGAAAACAAATAAAGAGGTGCTAAAAACACTTAATATGAAGAAAGAACTACTAAGAGAAATAAAGATCAGGCAAATAAAATACTTTGGACACATTAAAAGACATGACACCCTATTGAAGACCTTACTTGAGGGTAAAGTCAAAGGGAAGCGAGCAAGAGGTAGGCAGAGATACAAGTGGGAGAGTAACATTACACGATGGACAGGTTACAGTCTAGCAGAGTGCACCACCAAGACAAGAGACAGGAGATGTTGGAGATACGTTGCAGCCAACCTTCGTTTCGGAGACGGCACTTGATGATGATGATGATTCTACCACTCGTGCTACATGTCACTCAAACTTCAAAAAGACTTTTGAACATCAACTCAATCACTATGAACTGGGTACTGTGATGCATGCTCTTGTTGCTTGCCCATCAACTCAATCACTATGAACTGGGTACTGTGATGCATGCTCTTGTTGCTTGCCCATCAACTCAATCACTATGAACTGGGTACTGTGATGGATGCTCTTGTTGCTTGCCCATCAACTCAATCACTATGAACTGGGTACTGTGATGGATGCTCTTGTTGCTTGCCCATCAACTCAATCACTATGAACTGGGTACTGTGATGCATGCTCTTGTTGCTTGCCCATCAACTCAATCACTATGAACTGGGTACTGTGATGGATGCTCTTGTTGCTTGCCCATCAACTCAATCACTATGAACTGGGTACTGTGATGGATGCTCTTGTTGCTTGCCCATCAACTCAATCACTATGAACTGGGTACTGTGATGCATGCTCTTGTTGCTTGCCCATCAACTCAATCACTATGAACTGGGTACTGTGATGGATGCTCTTGTTGCTTGCCCATCAACTCAATCACTATGAACTGGGTACTGTGATGCATGCTCTTGTTGCTTGCCCATCAACTCAATCACTATGAACTGGGTACTGTGATGGATGCTCTTGTTGCTTGCCCATCAACTCAATCACTATGAACTGGGTACTGTGATGGATGCTCTTGTTGCTTGCCCATCAACTCAATCACTATGAACTGGGTACTGTGATGCATGCTCTTGTTGCTTGCCCATCAACTCAATCACTATGAACTGGGTACTGTGATGGATGCTCTTGTTGCTTGCCCATCAACTCAATCACTATGAACTGGGTACTGTGATGGATGCTCTTGTTGCTTGCCCATCAACTCAATCACTATGAACTGGGTACTGTGATGCATGCTCTTGTTGCTTGCCCATCAACTCAATCACTATGAACTGGGTACTGTGATGGATGCTCTTGTTGCTTGCCCATCAACTCAATCACTATGAACTGGGTACTGTGATGGATGCTCTTGTTGCTTGCCCATCAACTCAATCACTATGAACTGGGTACTGTGATGGATGCTCTTGTTGCTTGCCCATCAACTCAATCACTATGAACTGGGTACTGTGATGCATGCTCTTGTTGCTTGCCCATCAACTCAATCACTATGAACTGGGTACTGTGATGCATGCTCTTGTTGCTTGCCCATCAACTCAATCACTATGAACTGGGTACTGTGATGGATGCTCTTGTTGCTTGCCCATCAACTCAATCACTATGAACTGGGTACTGTGATGCATGCTCTTGTTGCTTGCCCATCAACTCAATCACTATGAACTGGGTACTGTGATGCATGCTCTTGTTGCTTGCCCATCAACTCAATCACTATGAACTGGGTACTGTGATGGATGCTCTTGTTGCTTGCCCATCAACTCAATCACTATGAACTGGGTACTGTGATGGATGCTCTTGTTGCTTGCCCATCAACTCAATCACTATGAACTGGGTACTGTGATGGATGCTCTTGTTGCTTGCCCATCAACTCAATCACTATGAACTGGGTACTGTGATGGATGCTCTTGTTGCTTGCCCATCAACTCAATCACTATGAACTGGGTACTGTGATGGATGCTCTTGTTGCTTGCCCATCAACTCAATCACTATGAACTGGGTACTGTGATGCATGCTCTTGTTGCTTGCCCATTAACTCAATCACTATGAACTGGGTACTGTGATGGATGCTCTTGTTGCTTGCCCATCAACTCAATCACTATGAACTGGGTACTGTGATGGATGCTCTTGTTGCTTGCCCATCAACTCAATCACTATGAACTGGGTACTGTGATGGATGCTCTTGTTGCTTGCCCATCAACTCAATCACTATGAACTGGGTACTGTGATGCATGCTCTTGTTGCTTGCCCATCAACTCAATCACTATGAACTGGGTACTGTGATGCATGCTCTTGTTGCTTGCCCATCAACTCAATCACTATGAACTGGGTACTGTGATGGATGCTCTGTGGGTGCTAATAAAGATCATCATGGTACTCTGAAGACTAAACTAGTCTCTGGCTTTAACTTTACTATGATGTAGTCATGGTAAAATGATGCAGTATTTAACAATGTCATCTAAGAATCTTAGTTCATCCACCTTACATTCTTTATCCGCAACATAGAGACAATTATTTATGAGTTGATTAAGGACAGCTGTAACCAATCGATCACCAATATTTCTTATTTTCAGCTCGAATTCATATCAATTGTGAAGTTGTAAATAATCTCCGTTAAATATTAAACTACATTTTGAAATTGAGTATAAACATTTCTTTCACTATACATCTGAAAACATATTTATTGTATTCTTATGTTAATTTGTTTACTGTATACTTGGTGTCTATGTTACCCATAATATTTAATGGTAGTGCGTTCTGATTGGGCTTTGCTGTCAGCTGGTTGTAAGGTCGAGCCTCTCCAAAAGAGAGGTAAAGTCATTAACTACCTACCTACCTAACCACACGATTACTACCTTTCCTAATCAGCAACAGACTCAAATAGTACTATTTTTTCAAATAAAATTTTAATCTATCAATCACATTAGTATGATCAGTTTTCGCTACTTTTCTTTTTTTTTTACCTGCAAGGAATCATTTCAGAAATGTTTTTTTTAATTTTTTTTTTTTTTAATAGAGTGAACATTCTTTTGGTGTAGAAAAATCTAACAAAATCTGCTAGTTATGAAGTTGCAATTGATAATGTACTGTCAAGTATCAATATAAATTGAAATATTTTACACCACTTCTGTGTTTAAATTCAAATAATATATATTAAAACAATTTAATTGTATAAAAGACAGTATTGTAGACTTCATGTTTTCTCCAGCATGACAACAATTTTTGTTGTACTCCGTATTCTGAATATGTTGAGGTAAATTATAAGTATACCCTTCAATTTATGTTTTCAACAAAATGCCATGTGTCTTTATGTACACAAATGTTTGTTTCTTATTTATAATATTGTCAATTGTTTTCTTTTCATTTCTAATTTTACCTCTTTATTTGTTTGCTTATTCTTCCACGAAATACTGCTTATTCTTTGGAATATCCACATCCCAAAGTCGTTAATTATGTCTTCTAAATTTGTGTTCAATGTACATGTTTCTCATAATTACATTAATATATGATTTATGTAACACTTAATAATTG
This sequence comes from Meghimatium bilineatum, assembly GCA_034231615.1. Lineage (NCBI taxonomy): Eukaryota > Metazoa > Mollusca > Gastropoda > Stylommatophora > Philomycidae > Meghimatium > Meghimatium bilineatum. The sequence goes on along the minus strand of CM067299.1, from coordinate 62,119,795 downwards.
TCATTATTAATATAGTTGTGACTTGGGATATTCACATTTTAATCTTTTTTAAAGTCAGTGGCGTAGCGAGAGGGGGTGGAGGTGCGGACAGCCCTGGGCGGCATCATCGGGAGGGCGGGAAATTTATTTTCGTCCAGTCTTTCACAATCACTGACATATTTTTTTAATGTCACAAGGGCGGAAAATTATGATTCCGCCCCGGGCGCCATTTATCCACGATAAGCTACTGTTTAAATTGCTTTCGGTTATTCATATTTTCTTTTAAACCTATATAGGCAAGAATTAATCAGTTCTATATTTGCTATAGTTCATACAGCAATGGCGAACTAATTAACGTACTTATATTGCCTAGAAAATCACTACAGCGAAAAAAATGCTGGGTTGATGGCTACGTCATGAATAGGATACGCTACAATTTGTTTAAATTTATTTATAGTATAGCTCCCTGGTATACATATTGAATGTTTCTCATTAATTGTATTCTTCCTAAATTTCTTTTTTTTTTTTAAAGGAATATATGATCTTCACAAAGGAGGTATATTTTTGCCTCAATCGTTTCTGGATTTCAGCAAATCTGAACCATTCCGTGCCCAATAGACTCACCACAAGTCATATGTGATAGATAACCCAAGAATGCCCCAAGCTGTTCACACAGAAACATCACAAGAAAAATAAAGAAAATCTGACAACTTTTATCTCTGGCATTAACTAGTCATATATCTTCAAAGTTAGCAAACTGCAGATAAGGTCATATGTCATTTCCTGACCTTTTCCTGTAAGTAAATTACTTTGATGTTGTCAATATGTACTTTCGCTCTAGGAGGCCACTGCTTGGGGTCTTGATCATATTAACAAAAAAACATTTCGTACGTGCTAACGATTATTACAATACCTGAGCTTCTTTTAAGTTCCATCAAGCAAAGAGGTCGAAATAACAGTGAATAGCATGAAGCCAAGAGATAATATTACCGATTAATGAGAAGAGGCGAAACAAATTAACCCATTTTTGTCGTCCATTAACATTTTTGTTTCTTTCCTCGATACCACTCAGGGCCTTACATTCCGTACCACATCTATGTGCCAACATACAAGTGTATGCGTGATATTTTCCGAGCCGGAAACTGGTTTTCATATACATATATATACATATACAAACATACATATATATATATATATAATACATATATATATATATATATATATATATATATATATATATATATATATATATATATATATAGAGAGAGAGAGAGAGCGAATGTCATTAGCAAAAAGTCGTTTTGTCCCTGTCATAAATTTTTGCTCCACATTAGTTTGTGACTTACGTATTGACCTTCCGCTGGATCAACAACCATTGACCTGCCCTTGAATTTATTTACAAAAATTCAATGATTGTAGTCGAACATATACAAATGATACTGGTCCCATCATTGAAAATACAAACACTAGACACAATAATGACATATCAATCGCTTATTTTGTGTGTGTGTGTGTGTGTGTGTGTGTGTGTATTTATTTGTTTGCTTGATTAAATTCCCAGAAATTCCGAGAAATCGATCATGAAACACTTATGCAGCATATCATATATTTAAGATCTTATATATATATGTGTGTGTGTGTGTGAGCATGTGTTTATAAGAACATATCTATATCCGTATATATTAATAACTAACTCCGCAATTCTATGTTTTGGTTATGTTTATACGGTCCTCCATTTCGTCACGTATACGAATGAAGTTTGGCACACTTGTAGAACATTTCAAAAGGAAGGCAATGGCGATATCGGAAAATCGAATTACTGTACATTTTTCTGGTAAAAACTTACCATTGATATTATTGGTTACCCTTTTACTTCTGACCAAAGGTCAAGTGAATGTAAAATATTAATAATTATAGTAACAATGACGGTTACGTTATATCAGCAAGAGAGAAGCAAAGATACAACTGGGAGAATAACATCACAAGATGGACAGGTTGCTGTCTAATAGAGACCACCACCAAGACAAGAGACTGGGAATGTTTGAGGTCTGTTTCAGCCAACCTTCGTTGCGGTGACGACACATAAAGATGATGAGCACAACTCTACCAGATTTTAGGAACATCATATGCATTGTGGGAAGTGGTATTGTGGCCTTATGTGTAGATATTCGCCAGACTCTGCATGTAAAACCTAAAATAACTTGATGACATTCAAGATTGCCATACGTCATCCTGTGTGTGGCAAGATGGATTAACCTGTAAACGGGCAACAAATATGAGAACACAGTTTTTTTATAACAACAATTCAGAATAATGTACACGAAACTCACTACAACTTGGAAACTACTACAACTTGTAGTGCCTACTCTGTTGGTACACGAGCCAGAAATTTCAGGGACAAAAAAATCCGGTGGCAGTGGATGCAGAAGTAATGTCACAAATCGACGATAACACTGCAGAGGATGGTATAACAGTCATGACTATAGGTTAGACATTCGTTATCAACGCTGTGCTTGGATTTCATCCAGGTGAGATACAAATATTACAGCGGTACCTTCACTACAATCACGAGCAGTCTTACGATGGAGATGAGACTGATACAGCGGCATTGTCACAGAACCATTATCATGTATATATACTCCGTGACATAATGAATATGATCCGCAAAGTTCCAGGAAGCGGAAGTTGTCTGCCGTCAATAAGTAGAGTTATTGACATAATCTATGGCACGAAATGGTATCTTTATATTCGTGTTAGGGAATGCAGGGGTCAAGTGTAATGAACGAGCCGATATACTGACGAACATGGCCACGGTGTCAATAGGTACATCAATGATGTAGCAGTGGATCGATCTGATATAGTTTATGCGCTGAGGAACCTCGACCGCTCAAAAGATTTTGAAAAGTGCAAAGCATGGTCGCTCTCAAGACTGCGCGCGAGAGATGTAAAGCTCGAAACAACCCATAAAGAGAAACAGAACAGATATGCAACGAGAATGATAAATCAGCATTGAACTGAAACTATATGACACTACATCTGATGGATGTATTGAGACGGGATATCGGAACACCTAGAAACGTGTCAGAAGTGCGCTGATGATAACCTACAATCATAAGTCATCATTCTCCTCTACATGCAATGCTTTGAGAAGTACCTTCAACGCAGATAATGTCTTTATCTTTCTGTTAGTAAGCATCGTCCATCATTGTGTATGTGTATGTAGACTTCCAATCACATATTGTTCTTTTTATTTCACTCTCAAACTCCTGCATATTAGCAGGGTGTTTTCCGGAGAACATAATGCATTGTGTGATAGTTTACAGCATGGCTGCAATATATGTGCCGTATTGGATGATACATCAGACAAGTATGGCTTCTGAGGCACTTTGTTCTTCTATGGTATGGGGCAATCAGCCCCACCCCCAAAACCTCCTTAGTCCCCACTTACGGCATGCATTACAGATAATAGTGCCACTATTATTTACTCCTCTTCCTAGCCTCGGTAACAAATAAGGACAATTACATCAAAGTCAGCAACCATCTGGCGGTATCTACTATGCCTATCTACTCATCACCACACAATTCGTATCTTGAAACATGCTTTCAATACGGCCGATATAAAATAGTTAAACATTAAATACACATAAGACATACATCAATTTTAAAACTAAAACCACATATTAATAGTTAAAAACAAACAGAAGGCAGATAGTAATAGTTATAAATAGGACAAGTTTCAATAGTTAAAAACTAAATATTCTAGCAATAGTTAATAACTAAATATTGGATCAATACATAAAAACTAAATAAAAAAACCCCAAAAATAAGGGAAATTTTCAATAACTGTGCAAAAAAACATGCTACACAAAAAGAGCAAGAAGAAGAAAGAGTATATCTCAGAAGAAACTATGAGCATTATCCGAGAAAGAAGACGAATAAAATACAGTAGTACAAATAGAGCAAATTATAGAAGTCTTCCAGAGATATTCAAAGAACAATTAGACAAGACATGTAAAATTACATAAACAAAATATGCAGAAAAACCATGGTATTAGTAAAATGGTGTTCGAAAATGTACGACACCTAAGAGACAACAAACTTCAACCATCATTAAAAGTGTTGAAAGATAAACAAGGTAACACACAAACGGAAGGGAAACATCTTACGTCGATGGGAGGAATACTACAGTGAGATGTACAATCACCCAAGTAATACAAAAAAACAAACCAATAAATGAATATGAAAAAGAGCAGAACCTACAAAGGAAGAAGTGAGATACGCAATAGAAAGTTTAAAGAAAGGAAAAGCCCTAGGCAACGATGAATTAACCAAAGAAATGATACACGCAGGGGGCGAGGCCGGAATCAAGATTTACCACAAACTCTGCTGAAAAATATGGGAAAGATGCACATGACCGGAGGAATGGAGGAAAAAAAACATTATATATACTCCTCCCCAAAAAAGACGACCTTCAGATTTGCTCAAATTACCGAACTATAGCCCTTATAAGTTATTAGCAAGTAAAATAATGCTAAACATCATAATGCAAAGAAATTTTAAAAATAGAGATGGAGAATAAACGAAACACAGACCGGTTTCAGATCGGGCAGAGGAACAAGAGATCACATCCTTAACATGAGGCTTATTATAAAAAAGTGTAGGGAATTCTTAACTGACCTGCACATGTGCTTCATAGATTACTCAAAAGCGTTCGACTGCTTCCAACACCAAAAACTATGGGATATAATAAAAAGCATGGGTTTCACAAGACATCTGATCCATCTAATAGAAGAACTTTACCGAGATCTAAAGGCTGCAGTGGAGTTAGAGAGCGATCTCTCATAGTGGTTTGAGGTACAGAGTGGACTACGGCAGAGATGCACACTCTCCCCATAATTGTTCAACTTCTACGCAGAAAATATAATGAGGAATGTGAGAGAAGACATATACAACTCTGACCATCACACTTTAAACATCGGAGGTTTACAAATCCCTGAACGTCGCTACGTAGACGACTTAGTGCTTCTCTCAAATGATATAAAGGGATTGGAACAACTAATCAAAAACACAAAGAAATACAACGAATCACAAAACTTATATTTAAACACGCAAAAAATAAAAATCATGTCAACAGATTTTAACAACACAACAAAAAATCAGAATAGACAATACCGAGAAAGAACGTGTGGATAAATTCAAATACTTAGGAGCAAACATCAACGGTTAAGGAGACTGCATGGTAGAGATAAGGAAGAGATTGACAATGGCATATTGTGAAATAACACGTTTGAAAAACATATAGAAAAAAAAACCAAAATAGAAACAAAACTGCTAATGCTACGAACTTTTATTTTTCCGGTTGCAACATACGGTTGTTAAACATGGGCCTTAAGTAAAACAGCGGCAAAGGAGATCAACGCCTTTGAGATGAAATGTTACAGAAGGATATTTAGACTATCGTGGAAGGAAAAAAGAGAAACTCAGATAATATAAACACATTGAAGATATTCCAGAGTGTTGGTTACTAAACACAATAACAAAAAGAATACTACACCTGTTTGATCATATAAAGAGACATAACTGTTTAGAAAGACATTTAATGGAGGGCAGAGCACCTAGGCGGAGGAGGAAAGGCAGACGAAGAAGACGATGCACTGACAACATTAAAGATAACATGAATACGTCGTTGAAAAATTCAAACCGAGAAGGGTTCAGGGAGTTCATTGTGAAGATAACGTTCTGGAGAGAATACTTCACATGACACATAAAAACTAAATGTGTTCAAGCGTTATAAACTAAACAACATGAAGACAATTATCAATTAGCTAGAAACCAAATAATTTGAAAACACATGCTAATAGAGAAAAATTAGCAAAACTTAAAATGCATATCAATAGGTTAAAAACTAGACAATTAGAATACACTTAACAAACGTTAAAAACTAAGCTGTGTTGTAAATGATGATAAATCACTATTATGACGTTGACTCTCTAAGTGGAATGTGTTTCTCAATGTTGCCAACGAAAGTGATTACAAATAAACACATCGTGGATATTCAACCGAAGAAGTTGCAAGAATGTCTAGTGGGTGCCGCCACACGCAAAGAGCACATCGTCTTCAGATTCTAACTGGGAAAATATTTCTTTACAAAATGTCTGGCATGTAGCATGCAAAACAGATTTCGTCATTTCTCGTTTAACACACATTCCATATTCTTCTTACAAATATGAAGAGAACTTCTCATCAAAGACCGCAAGAGAGACCGGGAAATCGCTGACTTCATTAGTATGCAGTTTCTGCGGTGCGTTAATTATTAATGCTTGTGAACCAAAGATAAGTATTTCTCATGATAACATTTCATTATTCTGATTTCGAAAAGGTGTATATTTATTTTAAATAATCATTATAAAATGCAGACGTTGCCAGGTAAGTAAGAAGTGCAGGTCAGAGGTACCTGACACTATATTCTTGTGCAACGCACTAGAAACAATTAGAACACAGTTTGAAAATATGGAACACAATAGTCTCGGAAAATATAACCGAATAATGATGTTTGTAACGGAATGCTGATTTATGCAACCGAAGTCGAAAAGAATGACTGAATCACGGGTAATTTCTACCACTCACACATATATTCTACCACTCACACATATATTCTACCACTCACACATATATTCTACCACTCACACATATATTCTACCACTCACATTTATCTTCTTCTACCACTCACACATATATTCTACCACTCACACGTATCTTCTTCTACCACTCACACATATATTCTACCACTCACACGTATCTTCTTCTACCACTCACACATATATTCTACCACTCACACTTATCTTCTTCTACCACTCACACATATATTCTACCACTCACACATATATTCTACCACTCACACTTATCTTCTACCACTCACACATATATTCTACCACTCACATTTATCTTCTTCTACCACTCACACATATATTCTACCACTCACACATATATTCTACCACTCACACATATATTCTACCACTCACACATATATTCTACCACTCACACATATATTCTACCACTCACACTTATCTTCTTCTACCACTCACACATATATTCTACCACTCACACTTATATTCTACCACTCACACTTATCTTCTACCACTCACACATATATTCTACCACTCACACATATATTCTACCACTCACACATATATTCTACCACTCACACTTATCTTCTTCTACCACTCACACATATATTCTACCACTCACACTTATCTTCTTCTACCACTCACACATATATTCTACCACTCACACTTATCTTCTTCTACCACTCACACATATATTCTACCACTCACACATATATTCTACCACTCACACTTATCTTCTTCTACCACTCACACATATATTCTACCACTCACACTTATCTTCTTCTACCACTCACACATATATTCTACCACTCACACATATATTCTACCACTCACACTTATCTTCTTCTACCACTCACACATATATTCTACCACTCACACTTATCTTCTTCTACCACTCACACATATATTCTACCACTCACACTTATCTTCTTCTACCACTCACACATATATTCTACCACTCACACATATATTCTACCACTCACACTTATCTTCTACCACTCACACATATATTCTACCACTCACATTTATCTTCTTCTACCACTCACACATATATTCTACCACTCACACATATATTCTACCACTCACACATATATTCTACCACTCACACATATATTCTACCACTCACACTTATCTTCTTCTACCACTCACACATATATTCTACCACTCACACTTATATTCTACCACTCACACTTATCTTCTACCACTCACACATATATTCTACCACTCACACATATATTCTACCACTCACACATATATTCTACCACTCACACTTATCTTCTTCTACCACTCACACATATATTCTACCACTCACACATATATTCTACCACTCACACTTATCTTCTTCTACCACTCACACATATATTCTACCACTCACACTTATCTTCTTCTACCACTCACACATATATTCTACCACTCACACATATATTCTACCACTCACACATATATTCTACCACTCACACTTATCTTCTTCTACCACTCACACATATATTCTACCACTCACACATATATTCTACCACTCACACTTATCTTCTTCTACCACTCACACATATATTCTACCACTCACACATATATTCTACCACTCACACATATATTCTACCACTCACACGTATATTCTACCACTCACACTTATATTCTACCACTCACACTTATATTCTACCACTCACACTTATATTCTACCACTCACACATATATTCTACCACTCACACATATATTCTACCACTCACACATATATTCTACCACTCACACTTATATTCTACCACTCACACATATATTCTACCACTCACACTTATATTCTACCACTCATGCTACATAATATTCACGCTTATCTTCTACTACTACCACTTACATTCTACAACACACACTTATATTCTACCGCTCATGCTTATATGCTACCGCTCATGTTATATGCTACTAATACTTATATTCTACCACTCACACTTATATATTCTACCACTCACACTTATATATTCTACCACTCACACTTATATATTCTACTACTCACACTTATATATTCTACCACTCACACTTATATTCTACCACTCACACTTATATTCTACCACTCACACTTATATTCTACCACTCACACTTATATTCTACCACTCACACTTATATTCTACCACTCACACTTATATTCTACCACTCACACTTATATTCTACCACTCACACTTATATTCTACCACTCACACTTATATATTCTACTACTCACACTTATATATTCTACTACTCACACTTATATATTCTACTACTCACACGTATATATTCTACTACTCACACTTATATATTCTACTACTCACACTTATATATTCTACCACTCACAATTATATATTCTACTACTCACACTTATATATTCGACCACTCACACTTATATATTCTACTACTCACACTTATATTCTACCACTCATAGTTATCTTCTACTACTCACACTTATATTCTACCACTCACACTTATATTCTACCACTCACACTTATATTCTACCACTCACACTTATATTCTACCACTCACACTTATATTCTACCACTCACAGTTATATTCTACCACTCACACTTATATTCTACCACTCACACTTATATTCTACCACTCACACTTATATTCTACCACTCACACTTATATTCTACCACTCACACTTATATTCTACCACTCACACTTATATTCTACCACTCACACTTATATTCTACCACTCACAGTTATATTCTACCACTCACACTTATATTCTACCACTCACACTTATATTCTACCACTCATAGTTATCTTCTACTACTCACACTTATATTCTACCACTCACACTTATATTCTACCACTCACACTTATATTCTACCACTCACACTTATATTCTACCACTCACACTTATATTCTACCACTCACAGTTATATTCTACCACTCACACTTATATTCTACCACTCACACTTATATTCTACCACTCACACTTATATTCTACCACTCACACTTATATTCTACCGCTCACGCTTATCTTCTATCACTTACACCTATATTCTACTACTCTCTTATCGTAATTCACTCCCTCCTATCTTTCAAGAGTTATATGTGACCACTCCCTTTTACAGCCCGACGCTGAGGCGAAGGGGTACAGTGCACGTCTGTGACGGCCAAGGTACCGAGATCGATCTCCGCCACTGGCAGCTATGCATCCGGACCATTCAGAAAGCAATGGCAAACTACTACTGTATGTGTTTATATTGTCTAGAAAATCACCAGTCAACAAATGCTGGGCTGATAGCTTCGTCCTGAATAAGATATGCTACCAATTAAAAAAAACCGCCTTTTATCTTCCATCACTCAAGTTTTTTATCTTCAACCACTCACTTTTATTTGTCACTGTTCAGTCTTATCTATCACCACTCACTTTAATATTCCATTCATTATATCTTGCACCACTCCCTATGATTTTTCACCGCTCATTCTTATGTTGCATTACCATTTTCTACACTCTGACATATTATGATCTCTTCCACTATTCCATCGCCTGCTCCGCTATTTGTTCTACCACTTTTTTGTTTCTACCTTCTCTTATTTTATTCCATATTTTTCCTCTCCAGACATTCTATCATCTTCACAATCATTCTTCTTCTTTATCGTAATCCGCTCACTTCATTTACCATTCTTTCAGATAGATCACTCCCTATATCACTCCACTCAGTGCCATTCACATTTCTATTACCTCGTCCAAAATTCACCATCTCATTCATATCTTACGACACTCTCTCACTCCCACCACTTCATAAATTCACTCATATCCACCCAGCCACCACTTTCTTAGTTGCACTCATATTTATCCAGCCACCCCTTTCGAAATTGTACTCATATCACCCAGTCACAACTTCATTAATTGCACGCATACCCACCAAGCAACCACTTCATTAATTGCACTCACACCCACCCAGCAACAACATCCTTAATACAGCATTCACATCGATCCAGCAACCACTTCCTTAACTACACTTATATTCACCAAGCACCCACGCCATGAATTACACTCATATCAAAAGAGCAACAACTTCATGAAATGCACTCATACCCACCAGTACCCACTTCATTAATTGCACTCAGATAATCCAGCAACGACTTCCCTAATTGCATTCATATCCTTCCCCCACTTCCTACAATGCACTCATATCACCCATCAACAACTTCATTAATTGTGTTCGTACCCACCCAGCAACTACTTCCTTAATTGTACTTATATCACCTCTCTGCCGATGACAGATGTGTAGGACCATTGGAGCAAATAAAACGGCAGCACAACACATTTTCATTCTCTGGACTACATCCTGCTGGACATTAGTAGGACTATTCTTCTGCTACAGGAGAGATCCAGTGAGAGTTTGAGAATGCACGTTGAAGAAGAAGATCATATCCACCCAGCCACTACTTCATGAATTACTCATACTCTCTCAGTAACTACCTCCTAAAAACACTAGAAGACTGGAAAAAACGCAGTAATAATATCTACCTGGAAGAAAAAACACAGTAATAATATCTACCTCGAAGAAAAAAAGGCAGTAATAATATCTAACTGGAAGAAAAAACGCAGTAATAATATCTACCTGGAAGAAAAAACGCAGTAATAATATCTACCTGGAAGAAAAAACGCATTAATAATATCTACCTGGAAGAAAAAACGCAGTAATAATATCTACCTGGAAGAAAAAACGCATTAATAATATCTACCTGGAAGAAAAAACGCAGTAATAATATCTACCTGGAAGAAAAAACGCAGTAATAATATCTACCTGGAAGAAAAAACGCAGTAATAATATCTACCTGGAAGAAAAAACGCAGTAATAATATCTACCTGGAAGAAAAAACGCAGTAATAATATCTACCTGGAAGAAAAAACGCAGTAATAATATCTACCTGGAAGAAAAAAAAGACAGCAGAAGAGATTGTATAAAGTACAGAGGTATTTCACATCTAAAGCCACACTGGAACAATTTTCTACAGAGTTCTAGAGAGAAGATTACTAGCATTCCTAGATCCACAAAACTCAAATGAGATTCCGTAAGAACAAAAGTTGCACAGATGTTATTTTTACACTCAGACAACTGACAGGAAAAAAACAGCTGGAAACAACAAAGAACTGTATATTGCGCTCGTCGATTACGAAAAAGCTTTCGACAGAGAAGATAGACAACAACTTTGGAAAATACTATCACAATATTGGGGCTCTACAACACCTAATCAACTTGTGTAGAATTAGCTACACAGGCAGTCAATGTGCAATTAGAACGAGTGTTGGGTTTTCAGATAAATTCCACATACACTCTGATGTGCGATAATGATGTTGTATCGCCCGTGTTATTCATCAAATATATCGATTGCATATGTAAAGTTGCCGACACTAATGAAGAAGACTACATAAAAAACCTCCAGAGTGATCTTCTTTTTGCAGACGACCAAGCAATAATATCAACAACTACAACAACAAATAGACTCCACACAACATGTAAGAACTTTAACATGAAGATAAACACAGAAAAAACTTAGGTAATGTCAATCGCGAAAACGGAAACACTTCTTTCCTAATATATTACAAACAACTTAAACAGATGAAAGAATTCACTTATTTTGGAAGCAACATTTCATCTAATGGTAAAACACCAAACAAATCCAATATAGATGCAATTTAGCATACCGGATATAGGGGCAAATTTCTCCTATTTTCAAAAGCACATAACTGAGCATGAACACCACAGCTGCACTATATAAAACTATAATCATACCATCACTATGCTACTAATGCCAAACGTGGACACTAACAACAGAATCCAAAAGAAAACTCGTTACAACAGGAATGACTTCTACGAGTAGAATCCTCAGAGTAACAATAAGTGACAGATTCAGAAAATAAAACATCACAAGACTGACAAACACAATCCCAATCCTGGATTATATCAGAAAACAACAGATTAAGTGGTTTTCGCATGCTTCCAGACTACCATCAGACGGTCCCCCTCAAAAGAGTATTACTATACAGACACAATGGATACAAAACCAGGGCAGACATTGTAATTGATGGTTTACAGAAATTTTTTTTAAAGTCTGCTAATACAAACATATATGTAGCACACAAAATATCCATCTCCAGAGAACTCTACCCTGACACTTCAAGGCATAAAGGGAGTTAATGAGAAAAGAAAAAGGAAGAAAGAAGAACCATTTTCTAAATTGGACTCATATTCACCCAATTACCACTTCCTGAAATGCACGCACATCCGCACAGCAACCACTTTCTGAATTGCAATCGTGGTGCAAAGGGAACGCAATGTTCTCGACGGACCCAGGGTTAGCAGATAACCAAGATCCCAAATGTACCTCCTCGCGGTGCACCCTGGAAACAGAAATACAGCAGCTCGTGCTGATTCTGGCTAAATCATTTGGGGATCGTGTCCGAGAATGTGGAGGTAGCAGATGGAAAGAGATTTGACTGCATAAGAGACAGGCAATATCTCCGACACCACCAACACTAACACATGCAGCGGCACTGTCGACATGCAGTGACGCTAGTCAGTCCAGTCCGAACATTGGAGGGACGGCCAATGAAAAATGCACCAAAAAATGTAGATTCCGGTAACTAACTGGTATGTTTAGTAGCTCCTGTGATTAACGTGTAAGTTGGTAACAAATGTATCGTATGTGTATACGTAGTGGCTCTTGTAACTCGTATGTGTGTTTAGTGACTCCGGTGACTAATGTGTATGTTTAGTGGCTCGAGTGACTCTTGCGTATGGTTACTGGAGCCTGTGACTCTTATGTATGATTATTAGCTCCGGTGACTTATGTGTATGTTTAGTGGTTTCTGTGACTTATTCATTTTCGTAATTTAATTATTCGATGTGTTGGCTTTTTAAATGAATAATAATACAAAAGTCTTTGGAATTAAAGTCACTTGGTTGGCATGATACTGCCCATATCACCCTTAAGTCACTTGGCATGGTACTGCCCATATCATCATTAAGTAACTAGGCTTGGTGTTGTCATCATCTCCCTTTGTGTATCTTTTGCCACTGAACACTACCTGCCTAAAACGATGTTCCACATTTAGTTTAATTGTGTATAAAATGGGCGTTAGAATAGCTGTGTTGTGGTTTATAGTAAATCCTAAATGGTTTCCACTCTAATTTCTATGGTTTTGAAAGTGTTTAAGCAGAAAAACTTGAAAAGAGGTAGAGCAAAGCCGTAGATTCGACTTTAGTAAGGAATAGGTGGAAGGATGATTACTTTTTTTAAAAATCAAATTACTTGGTATATTTAGGAAGTATTGATTTTTTTTTTTTTAATTTTTTTTTTGGGGGGGGATTATCTCTATGAGTCAAATATGGAGGATGGGATGTTCAATCCCTATTTTTAATTATTTCATAGCATCCTGCGCTATTTGTATAAGAAAATAGGAGGGGATTGAACCCCGAACCCTCCCCCATCTTATCTACAGGCATGGGTTAATTTTCTTACCTATATGTTTCTTAGTACTGTGTTCCCTTTTTTTATCACGATAGAGGAGGGTAATTTAATCCTACAAACCACCTCCCTTTCCGTATCTACGGTACTGGGCGTTAGTTTGTTGGGTTTTTTTTTAGTGTGTGCATAGATAAACGTATTTCTAAAAGGCAAAACAGTCTTAGAATGCTAACAAAATGAACAGTAGCCAGACTCTTTCGCGTCTGCTGACATTTCTAGCAAGCGGTGTGTCTGCACGTTGTCTATTGTTTTAATACGCTCGCGCGTCTTAAGCCAAACATCTTTACGCCTTCCTGGTACGCACGTGTGTGAAGACAAAATCAAGATTGAAATAAGCAGAAAACTTGGAAGCAACTGTCTTAGCAAACAAAATTTATGACTTGTGTCTGTATTTATTATTTCTGAAACATACTGACAATGTATGTGATAGTTTCATACTGCTATTGATTCTTATAGTAACAAAGCACACAATTTTGAAAAATGTTTATTTCGTTGTGGGGGATGTGGTCAGGCAGCTTTCATGACCTCACTGAACACAGATTAAAAAGTCGTTAGGGTTGCATCGATCTGTTCGCTACGCGCTGAGAAACCCCTCCACTCCTCTCTCTGTCCCCCAGTCTCATCCAAGGGGATATCAGTATATACAGAGCAGATCGCTGGATTGTCGGTAGTCTTAGCTACTATGAAATGTAGCGATATTTTTATCGATATTTCGTTTTGTAAAATAATGTAAGTATTTGTTTTGTTAAAAATAGCCACATCTCCCAGCAAAGTACCAAATATTTTGTAGCAATTAATAGTTAGACTGGGAATGAGACATGGCGGTACGATGTGTGTGTCTGATCAGTTCTCTATCTTTGTTTCAACTCTAACATCACATCTTATCTCATCACATATTGTCTCGTCACAAATTGTCTCGTCACATCAGGTCTCGTCACATCTTGTCTCCTCACATCCTGTCTTCCCATGTCTCATCACATCTTGTCTGGTCACATCTTCTTGTCATATCTTGTCTCGACAAGTCATTTCTCGTCACATCGTGTCATGATGTCCCATTACACTCTATCTTGAACATCTGTCTCTATCATTTCTTTATGCCTCTCGCCATATATTGTCTCATCACAGCTTGTCTCCTCATATTTTACCTCATAACATTTTGTCTTGTTCCATGTTGTGTCAACAAGTACCATCACAGCATCATGTCTAGTCCTGCCTATATGCATATTGTTTCAACGTGACTATCCCACAATGCGTCGTTTCTATGACGCCGTGCCTTACACTGCAAGTACTCCACCAATAAATAGAAACGAAACAATTTAAGCGAGAAAAACTATAAAATCATGAAAAAAAATAAGGTTTAAAGAAACACATAATTGAACAAATAATAATATAGAACAAAGATAGTGTTTATTACTTTCTGAATACACAATGAAATATAAAGATTGGACAATCAAGATGGCGTACCTGCTGCGTTTGCTATTAAATTTAAGAAATACAGAGTGCTAATCTTAACTCGTTTGATAAATGCATCAGATTCTGAAACACAAACTGTAACTCAGCGATCCAAAACCCAAACTGTAACTCAACGGTCCTAAACAAACACTTCTTTTTTCAAATTATTTTTAAATATATTATTATTTAAATAATACAAAAGAAAAGTGGAGATTTGTTAGATACAGTTGTAAGGCAACCGACATAAATGTTGATTTGGTCTGATTGTGACGTACATGTTAAAAATCTGGCATGGTAAAAAATGTTTGTCAAATAAATAGATTGATGTGATGAAAGTTGTTGAGAATGATGCATGCTTGATGCCAAGTGGGTTGATTTTTTTGTTCGTTGATTAAGAAAACAAGTTCAGTATTTCTTGGAACAAATTACACCTTTTTTCAAATATACAGGATTTGAGGGGATGTATGTAGCTGGAGTTGCATCTTACACTTTTTGTTGGTTACCTCTCAGTCTAAGTTGACGAGGCCTGAAAGATGAACAAAGATATCGATACAAAGTTACTTGCCATGCTCGTCGTCAGACGTTTTGTGGTATGGGTTGGCTATCCGATGCAGCAGCGTCTTGAAGTATGGGCTGACTATCCCATACATCAACGTTTCTCAATTTTTTTGCTTGCCCTAACCGTACCCTTAAAATACAATTAATGTATGACAGATCTCCAGCATGCATTTATATCAAGCCTGTCACAGCAGGTGCATTTGTGGTCAAACTCTTCCCTCACTCACCTTTTTATAGGAAATAATAAAATTTAGTAATATACATTTAGTACTATGCATTTAGTAATAGGTATTTAGTAATAGGTAAGAACCCAATAATTTTCCAAAATAAAAAGTCACCAAAAATGTCATGACAGTAAAGGAATAACTCTATCTTTTATACAGGATAAGATTCGGGTGATGAAGGGTGGCTTCTAAATACCATCAAATCAATGAAACTACAGTATTTTCACACTTAAAGCGACATGATGGTATTGAAAGGCTGATTCTAGAGGGCCGAGTTCCGGAAGGAGAAGAAAAGGGAGACCAAGAAGACGATGGAAAAACGACATCGAAGAATGTATGCACATGTCAATGCAAGTCTGCTTGCCCGGAAGGCGTTCAGAGTATCCACAACGAAGACATCGTTCTGAAAAGAATATGTCCCTTGATATATAAAGGAATAACGCAGGAAAATGTACGAATGTCCGTTATTTATAAACTACGCATGTGGTTGCATCTGTGGGTCTCACCACTGGCCCACTAGACAAACCACCCATGCAACAGAAAACCTTAGTAGATGAAATGCTGTTATATTGAGGTTATCTTCTTAGAGAATCTTCATGGCACGTCATCTATACAATTATGCTTATTATACTATTTTGTTGTTGAAATGTGTTTCATGTTTACTTGAATATATATATGCACCCTCTGTGGTTGGGAGGGAGCCAGAGATGTACTGTGGAGGACTTGGGAGGAGGAAACTGACAGAACTGTTCTTTCCTATGGCTTAGACCCATCATAGAGGCACAGTGACTCAGGACGTGACAATCCTTTTGACTTGAACATTTGGTTGCATGCCTAGAGCAATAGAGAAGTACGGCATAACCAGTAGTCAATTGGTGGCGGTGAATGAGCACAGTGAACCCTATCTTGGCTGCAGTGGCCTGAAGCAGTGCATATGTTGAAACTTACCTTCCTGGCGGTGTGATAGTTATTCTCTGGCCCGGGGTTGGCCGAAAATCCACAGACTTCCCAGCAATATAATGCCATTTAATAGCATTGGATCAAAGGGCATGAGCCCATGGACCGCTGGATCAGCAACCAACCAACCAACCATAGATAGAACTACATGGACATAGGAGAAAACAGATATGGACAGCACTGCGTATGAAAAAAAACTAAAGGAAATAAAAAATCACATAAATAAAGTATTTTGGACATATTAAAAGACGTTGTTCTTCTTCTTCTGCGTTCGCTTTCAAGCGCGTACATATTAGCAGGATGTAGCACGTAGAACTGAATGTGTCATGGGTTACAGTATTGCTGCGAAATCTACGCCTTTCGGCCTAACACATCCGACTTCATTATGGTTTTTGGTCACTTTTACTCTATATTGGATGGGACAGCCAACTCCACCCCGTAATTTCCTTAGTCTCCTCTTACGACATGCACATGGAAAGTAAACAGTGATGCTAATCTTTGTTCCACTGATTGGTCAGAAAGGCGCAGATATTGCAGCCAAGCAGTAAACAGATGGAATACGAGCAAGAGGTTGGAAGAGATACAAATTATAGCGAAACATCATGACATGAACATTATAGTCTATCATTTTCTCATCAAGAGTGATGTCTGATAGGTAACCATCATGACATGAACATCATAGTCTATCATTTTCTCATCAAGAGTGTTGTCTGATAGGTAACCATCATGACATGAACATCATAGTCTATCATTTTCTCATCAAGAGTGATGTCTGATAGGGAAACATCATGACATGAACATGATATTCTATCAGTTTCCCATAAAGGATGATGTCCATACATAGGTCAACAATTTATTGGCAATATATTTACCCTCTACCCTCCCCCTTGTCGAGAAATGTAAGGAATCCAGAGCTCAGAATCCCAGAATATCTGCTTAATTAAGATCCACGACAATGGGGTCATGTATAATATATTATGTAAAAATATAAAAGTTTTAGCAGAACATAAATTGTAAAACACTACAGTGTTATTTCAAATTTATATAAACTAATTTCGTATGTAATTTAATTGTTCTATAAAATAAAGGAACTGTTGACGTCAACTTTTGTCAAAATCCCTCCCTCCCACCTTGTCAACAACTGTCAAACGTGTATATAACTCCCCCCAAACCCAGCCCCATTCCCTTATCCACTATTTTTTGATGTTATATATGAACAGTTCTCCAAGTCAAGATACAGAATATTGTGTAGGCCCGTTACAACCAGCCTTCGGTGCGGAGACGGCACTTGACATGATGAATCATGGGGGAGGGAGGGGCGCTTTATGTTTTACAGTTTGAGAATAATGTTTACTTAAATCGGGCAACTATATGAATGTAGTCTATCTGTTACCATGATGCGCAGGGGGCGGTTGAAGCCTGGCACGTGCTATGACGTCGACAATTTATGCGTTTCTGTAACGTGATACTCGTTCTGATCTGGCCTGTTACAGCTTTTGATAAATGTGAATTATTGCTCTTCATTTGCTGAACAGACATGTTTCCATTTGATATGAATTAAATATTGTTTGCTAGTTGGTATTCTGACGCTCAAGTTTGGCACGGGCACTGCGCTCTGAATGTTTTTAGTTCGAGTCACAAGTAAGGATATTAGGAACAAAACACATGATAGCGATAACTGATCTTAAGTCAGTGAAACGTCCAATCGTAGATAGAAAATTGTTAGAGCTCACGCCTGCTATAAATGCAGTTTAAAGAACAATTCTAAAACGACGACACAACACATTTCCATTCTCTGAACTACATCCTGCTGTAAATCTAGTAGGACCATGGTCCTTCTACAAAGGAGATCCAGTGGGAGTTTGAGAATGAACGCTGAAGAAGAAGAAAGAACAATTCAGAGCTGTCCGTGACTTAGGTCAACTATGTTTGCCAATTATGATCCCCTCTCACCCCCTTGTTCCAATTGTCAAGAATTTAGGAACCACTTCCCCTAGCTTAATTATGTAAACAAACTTATTTACTTCCCCCCCCCCCCCCACACACCACACCTCACCCCCAAAAGAGACTATGGGGAAGAGACTATATGAATTGTTCCAAAACAATTTAATTTGTTCATAAAAAGGGTATTGTTGACGTCAGCTTTTGTGAATCACCCCCCCTTTTCCCCACATTCCCTTCATTGCCAACAAACTGTCAAACTTGTTCAGACCACGCCCATCGACGTAATTTATGAACAGCCCCATGACAGTTTGAAATAGATAAGGACATGCTAAAGTTGTCTAAATGTGATGTTTAATATACAAGTAACGATATGAGCAGTCTAAATGTGATGTTTAATACAAGTAACTTGATAAGAGCTGGCTACGGTTGTCTAAATGTGATGTTTAATACAAGTAACTTGATAAGAACAGTCAAATATAAATAACCCAAATATCGGACGATGACCTACTAAAGGAAATGCCGCAGCAACCATACAAATAGAGGTGAATGCAAATAAAGTAAATAGGTTACTATATCATTATAAAATAATAAAATATAGAAAATAACAATAAATAAAAGAAACAAACACAACAGTCAACGTGTCTGTCCATTTGGGACCTTTAAAGACAACAAAAACAGTAAAGAACAAAAGACCATAACGAATATAAACAAAATGGATCTCTCCCACCAGGAAATCAACAAAAAGACACAGCAGATCCAGTGCAATCTGGAATCCAGTGCAATTTGCACTGGATCTGATGTGTCTTTTTTGGGCCAGGGCTAAATCGTTGTCCCTTTTGTGCATCGAGTACGGAACCCTTTCTCTTCGCGAGCATATTTCCGGTTTAGGAAGGCTCGACATTAGAGTTGGATTAGGTCTTCTTGCTTTACCAAACGCCAATGAGTGGGTCTGTGTCTCTGCCTGTAAGGAACACAGGTAACTAGAAGCTCGTCTCGAGCTGACGGAGCTTGTAGTTCCCCTTTCCTAGGGACTTTTCACTTTCTATTTGCAGTTTGCGCTGCCCTCTAGCGCTGTTCTGCCCTTTCATTGTTTCATTGTACTAGGTATGAAATCTTTGTCTCTCGCCATGCATCTACCTTTACGTGCATTTTACATTGGCTGCCCCTCCAATGTTCGGACTGGACTGACTAGCTTCACTGTATGTCGACAGTGTCGCTATATGTGGCGATGCTGGTGGTGTCGGAGATATTGTCTGTCTCTTGTGCAGGCAAATCTCTTTCCATCTGCTACCTCCACATTCTCGGACACGATCCCCAAATGATTTGGCCAGAATCAGCTCGAGCTGCTGTAGTTCTGTTTCCAGGGTGCACCGCGTGGAGGTACATATGGGATCTTGGTTATCTGCTAACCCTGGGTCCGCCTAGAGCAATGCGTTCCCTTTGCACCCCCATGCCTTATTGTAAATAACTGTCAGCTTTAAAAAAAAAAATTGTGGAATTATAGATATGTTAGTCCACTCAACAGCAATCTTTGAAACTAAAATATGTTAATTCACAGAACTATATTCTTTAAACTGAAATAGGTTTACAGTTTCAACTGAAATAAGTTTATAGTTTAATTAATCCAACCACTTATTTCCTGTTTAGGGTTGTTACCATATACTGGAACATTTATCCCTTATTAGACTACACATCTACAATCTGAAATATATTAATCCACATAAATATATTCTTTAAACTGAAATAAGCTAATCCACGAAATTCTTGAGACTAACGGGAATTGAACCAGTCCGTTCTACGGCACCAAATCGCCCAGCAACAATTGCACACGCGTTTTTCAGTACCTGACTAACCGCATCTCCAAAAAAAGATGCGATTTCATCAAGCCATTCAATAATTGAATGGTTGCATGGGTGTTTCTTAATTTTATACTTTTTGTTGCTGGGCGATTTGGTGCCGTAGAACGGACTGGTTCAATTCCCGTTAGTCTCAAGAATTTTTAAAATTGTCCTCTGGCTTCCTACTTAAATTTACTTGTATAATCCACGAAACTACATTTTTTAAACTGAAATACGTTAATCCACTCAATTACATTCCGTAAACTGAAATACTTTAAGCCAGTCAACTACATTCTTTAAACCGAAATCCACTTAACTACATTATTTAAATTGAAATAAGCTAGTACACCCATCTATATTCTTTAAACAGAAAAAAGATAGTCCACCCACTCACATCCTTTAAACTCAAATAAGTTAGTCACCTCAACTACATTCTTTAAACTGAAAATAGTTAGAAAGACGAATATAGAAAAAGTACTAACCTGTGTGTCCTGGTGGTTGTTAGAATACTGTGACCGTCCACAATAGGAACCAGATTTGTCCTCAACTGATGTTTGAAGAATTGCTCAGGGCAACTTGTAAACAGACGAGCCACCAGCGAAGATAGCAGGTTTAAGACTCAGAAAAGCTGGACTGAGAGACCAGGTGCCGTATATTGCTGCCTCTTTGAGTCTCACTGGCACGCGGTAGATTTCTGCAAGCGCGTGCTGAGAACACCTTCCTACAATGAGACTCACCTGACGTAAAAGTAGGTCAGCGCCAAGATTTCCTCCCGTAGAAAAAAGTGGGAAGTTTAGTGTGAGTGAGGCGAGGAGAGATTTCAGTCAAGCATCGTTAAAAAAGACAGGAAGATTAAAACGAGTTAATGAATGCTTCACTTAACTTGTAATCACTTGACCTTTCAACTCTTGTTTGCTCGCAAATGATGATGATAACTGAACATTTCAGTAGAAAGAAGTAAAGTTGTTGCTCAACAAAATGATCGGATGTAAGAATTCTGTAGAGCTTCTTACAATTTCTAATTTGTTTCCCTTCAAAGAGGCTGAACATAAATTAAATCAAAAATTTGGAGGGAGTCTGAAAAAGTTTGACACTTGCTGACAATGGCTTGACAAAAGTTGACGTCAACTAAAAAAAAATGTTATATATCAATTAATTTGTTTGAATATAAAAGTTTTTCGAAAAATCTCATGTAAGTTCATTTTCCATACTTTTTAAGTACAAAATTGTTGTTTTGGTTTTTTTTAATTTAGAAGGAAGGTCGTCAGAGTATTTTGGACATAATTAAGTAGGGTGGGGAGAGGGTGTCGTGAATTCATGACAGTTTTGTGACAAGAGAGGGATAAAAATTGGCAAACAATTGTTAACTAAATTTACTGACAGCTCCAAATATTTAAAACTGCTGACAGTCATAGTGACAGACGCCCGCGTGTTGTCGGAGCCCGAAAAGGGAGCACAGAATAGCAACACTGTTTACCTTCCACGCATGTCGTGAAAGGCGACTAAGGAGGTTATGGGATGGAGTTGGCTGTCCCATCCCATATAGGGTCAGAAACCCAAAGACATGCTGAAATCGGATGTGTCAGGCCGAAAGGCGCATATATCGCAGCAATGCTGTAAACAATGACACAACGCATTCCGTTCTCCGGACTACATGCTGCTAATCTGCAGGAGTTTGAGAACGAATGAAGAAGAAGAAGAAGAAGATAGTGACAATTACAGTCTGTCACATTCCCCAAGGTCACCTTCACCATTGAAGAAAGTTTCACGTGTGTCCCGCAACATTATCTATGCTATTGTCTGCAAACGTTGCACCATGACGTACATAGATAAGTCTGCAAGCGTTGCACCATGACGTACATAGATAAGTCTGCAAACGTTGCACCATGACGTACATAGATAAGTCTGCAAACGTTGCACCATGACGTACATAGATAAGTCTGCAAACGTTGCACCATGACGTACATAGATAAGTCTGCAAACGTTGCACCATGACGTACATAGATAAGTCTGCAAGCGTTGCACCATGACGTACATAGATAAGTCTGCAAGCGTTGCACCATGACGTACATAGATAAGTCTGCAAGCGTTGCACCATGACGTACATAGATAAGTCTGCAAACGTTGCACCATGACGTACATAGATGAGTCTGCAAAGAGGCTCGCAGACCGATTGTGTGAACATCTGTACAGCATTAAAATATGGACTGGTGCTCATATTTCTGACCTCTTCAATGACACGGACCATCGGGATGTCTGGTATATTCAGGTGATAGTCATTAATTCGTGCTTCTTAGATGACCGTATCCGTGATGCGCTTGAGAATCGCTATGTATCTATTTGGCACGATTGAACCCTTTCGGATCAATGCCATCGGTCGTATAGATGATATCATGTAATTCCGTCATTTCTCTGTCTTGTTTTACCAATATGAATGTTTGTTTTGTCTGTTTTCTATTTGTGATGTTTCACCTATGACCCTCTAGTTTTAACTCCTCGTTAAATCTATATTTAGCTTTTCAATGTAAGCATCAAAAGTATCGTTCTCACTCGTCATTTTTTGTTGTGAATTTATTCTTGTTAAAGGCCTTTCAGTCAAAACGTCGACTGCGTGTATTATTACGTGTGGTTTCAGTGATTAGCAAAACTTCATTACACTGTTCTAAGTTTCGCCTGTTGAATTTCAGTCTCACTGCAGTGAGTGCGTGTTATAAATAATAAAAACGTCACAAGACATGAGGTATGCTCACCAGTGTATGATTTCATCTATTTTACTGTATCATTCCTTCTGTGGTTATCTGCCTCCATGATAAGATGTCTTGGTCGAAACTACGTTACGTCTAATTAGAACTTAATATAATATTACTGAATACTGCAATATGTAATCAACATATTTTATGTCTTATTATTTTTCTTTCCTTCGCTTAAAATGTGCCTGTATCTGTAATTGGTATATGTTAATTATCCCATAGAAATGCTAATTAGTAAACATGTTTTCTGTAATGTTGTTTCATCAATAAACTTCACAGCCTTTTGTAAATCATTCAGACATCCATAGCGCTATGATTATTGTGTTGTTTCTTTGTCACATATGTTTATTTCAGCATCTAGAGTTCAGTATGTCCAGCAGTATGTTTTGGATACCCACTGAAGTTGTATATTATTACGATGATGTCTTGCATCATCATCATCATCATCAGGTGACATATTCTTTCCAGAGCATAGGGTTCTCTATGGATTTCTTGAATTCTCCCCGGTCTTGATCAAGTTGTCCCGCCTCGTTTAATGACATACGCAGGCATTCTTGATTGTCTTTTGTCCAACGGAGTCTTGGCGGCCTTTGACTCTGTTGCCTTCTATTACCCGCTCCAGTAACACTCTCCCCATGCCGTCGTGTTTTTTTTTAATATAGTGTTCAGAAACCGATGATGTCGCTTACGGCTAAATATACTACACCACTTCTGTTCACAACAAAATAAAATAGTAAGAAGCGGTGAAAGGATTACCTGAATCACAACCACCATCTTTTTATGGTTTAAATGGCTGATATAACCAAATTAAACTAACCTCTGTGATAAAAGGAATGTACCACCATAAATATAACTTTATTTTTTTTTATTTTCACGATATGACCTGATTTTCTCGGTTTAACTCAAAAGTGTTTCCATTTTCTTTCGTAAACATAAATCCCGTGACGCAAGTGAATAAAACAAGGTAGCACAGACGAGGTTCCAAAATTCTTCTTTTTCTTAGGCTAGCACCTTCTTCAGAGTTCATTCTCAAACTCCCACTGGATCTTGGGGGAGCCGCGTAGCGCAGTGGTCAGCGCACTGGCTTCGCATATGAGTGGTCGTGGGTTCATTCCCAAGTTGAGGTGGAAATATTTCTCAGATAGCAACGGCTCCTGGGTCGACCCAGTCTTAAATGGGTACCGGATTATCCGGGAAGTAAAGACTGTGATGGAGAGGAGATGGCTACCGCCCTCATTTGCAGAGCCTCTGAAATGTGAGATCGCTAACATCTCATACCCACTACGACATTAATAAATTATATGGGTTACTTTACTTTTTTTACTGGATCTTGTAGCAGGACAATGATCCAACTAGATTTCCAGATATAGCACAGAGAATAAAAATGCGTTGTTCTCAATCTATTCTCTAAACCCTTTATTACCTTTCAGCGTCAAGGGTACAAGAGTGTTCTGGAGATGGCTCTCTTGTGTGGTATCTTGTGGAATTTGTCGTCTCCTTTATTTCAGTTTTTTATCGTTTTCGTGGTGGACCTCTAGGTCTGCCTTCACTTTATCAATATTGCGTAGCTTGCTGTGGTATGCTGTCTTATGGTATTCTGCTGACAAACATGCGTTGTTGTCGCCGTTTTATTTGCGCCAATGGTCCGACATATCCATTTTCGACAAATACTAGCATCAGGATTTTCAAAAAAGTAATCGCATTTGATGTATTTCCCAAACAGAGTATTTTCAACCTTCGTCTTTTGAGTTCGTTCTCAAGCTCCTGTTTGTTAGCATGGAGCAGTCCGGAGAACCGAAGGCATTTTGTTACGATGAACAGTTTTCTTACAACATCTGTGCTTTTCTACCTGACACATCCGACTTCTGCATGGCTTCTGTGTCACTTTTACTTTCTGTGGAATGAGAGAGCTAGTCTTACACTCAAATCACCCTTCCTCTCGCTTTACAAATGCATGACGTGAAATTATAACTCATCTTTGCTCCTATTGCGGGATTCCCTCCACACACGGGCGTTTCTTAATCAACATTACAGATGTTTCAATTCCCAATGGTTCTTCAATATTCTCAATCTGCATACGGGTCCACCTGATGATCATAGTTATAATTATGCAATAAACGGCACCTACTTATCGCTAGGGATCGTTAACTGCATGAATATAGAAATTTGC
This sequence comes from Meghimatium bilineatum, assembly GCA_034231615.1. Taxonomy (NCBI): domain Eukaryota; kingdom Metazoa; phylum Mollusca; class Gastropoda; order Stylommatophora; family Philomycidae; genus Meghimatium; species Meghimatium bilineatum. Next base: position 62,093,824 of record CM067299.1, on the reverse strand, counting down.
TTTAAATATGTTATTCACATTTGTTGCTTCAAAGAATCAGAGTTCACTTGTGACGATTATGTCAATCACTTTTACTGAGAACCCCCCATTCTCATTTAGTGTCACGAAGTACAGGTACATCGTATACAATCATATTTGATGTCACATGATCATCGACAACATATCTACAATATTCTTTTGTCATGTTAGCAAAGCCATCGATAAGTTGAGGGGGGGGGGGTCAAAGCCCCACTCCCTTTTGAAATCTTAACATGAGATTTATTACTTCGAAACAAGCCAAAAAGTGGGTAAACACCCACCCCACATCTGTTCTGGTTTTCTCCAAAAAAATGTACACAAAAATTGGACTAAAACGCTGGATATACTGACAAAAATAAGTACATAACTTTTTTTTTTATTTTAAACTCGACCGCTTACCTAAGAGGCATCTTCAGCCCAGCCGGGTAGTACATGTATACACAGACGGACTATAAACTGTTTTGCTCATTCTTGTATCTCTGTTTCCATGTTGCACATACCTCATATAATGCCTATATTAAACAACAATCCCTATTCTAACCATAGAAATGGTTATGGTTGCCAAGAAAGCAATTTTTATAGTATATTTTCAGAAACAGTAAAAGCAAAAAGATAGCTACCAATACATTCAATACGACTTCAAGTGATAGTATCATACACAAATTTTACGATTACCTGGCAATTCTTTGAACCTTACGCGGGCTGTTTTATGTGGTCTTTGACGTTACGTACGCACGCAATAATAATGACAAAATAGAAGCATATGTTTATGTCACGTCGAATGTCACGTTAAGTACATAATAGTTAGACGAAATATAAGCGTATTAGCGTGCGTTATTGCTTGTGTGTGTAATTGTGAAGTACGTTACAAATGACAAAATGTGAACGCATATATGTGACGTTAGGTACGCAATAATCAATGACATGGGTGCATACGTTAGGGGAGAAATAGGTGAAGAAGAAGAGGAGAATGAGGGAACTATTTCACAGAACATCACAGAACGAGTGCATCGTATCTCAGAAATTCATAGAACAAGAAAATCATTTCTTGGAACTTCACAAAATTAATCATTTATCAGATCATCACAGAACGAGTAAATCATATTTCATACTTCTTCTGCGTTCGTTCTCAAACTCCTGCAGATTAGCAGGAAGTAGTCCGGAGAACGGAATGCGTTTGTGCCATGGTTTACAGCATTGCTGCGATATCTGCGCCTTTTGCTTGACACATCCAGCTTCCGCATGGCTTTGGGTCACTGACCCAATATTTGATGGGACAGCCAACTCCATCCCATAACTCCTTAGTCGCCTTTTACGACATGCGTGGAAGGTAAAAAGTGTTTTTATTCTTTGCTCCCCTTTTCGGGCTCCGGCAACACACGGGCGATATTTCATACTATCACAGAACAAGTGAATGGTATCTCAGAAAATCACAGAACGAGGGAGCCATATCTCAGAACATCACAGCATGAATCATTTTTTAAACCATTGCAAAATGAATCATTTCTCAGAACATCACAGAATAAAATATTTCTACCTCAGTCATTTCACAAAATTGTATCATATAACAGCACATAACAGTCACTACTTCCGGTTAATGACGCGGGATGGCGGTTGCTATCCTGCTTGACAGTAAAGTTCGATGTTTTGGTGTTTTCTAACTGGAATATTGTATTTCTTCTCTGAATGTGATAGATTCAAACTCGGATTAACCATTAGGAGACTCTGAAATAACATTGTGACAGATCTAGCAGACCGACACTGTAGAACTAAAACTCTAGTAGGAAACATGGAGGGTTCTCAGAAGACGACATTCAACATCAAACGTAAACAAACCGCCAAATTCGGAACAATAAATATCTGTGGATTAAGAAACAAAACAGAAGATCGTATAAAAGAAATGAAGAAATTAATTCTCTCAATTTTAGGACTGTCAGATACAAGAATTAAAGGTAATGGATGTAAACTAACCCAACTAAACTACACACTACTCTATGTTATTGTTAACCCAAATACATTTGCTAAGCACAAGAGTCGGGTTATAATGGACCCAGTGACGTAACAGGGCATCATTCAAACCAACTACATATCAGAAAGAATAATATAGTTGTTGTGACAGTGAACAGTGTAAGTACAACCTCTATTCAAGTGTACTCTCCGTGTGATGCCCGAAACAATGAAGTTGAGTGTGAAGAAGTTTTTTTAAATCTTAAATGACACATTGAACAGCTTAAACAGAGAAGAAAACTTGTATGTCGTGTGTGACTTCAATGCCCACTTAGGAAAGAGCAGAAACAGAATAAAGAATATCTAGGACCATTTGGGAACTGTACGGAAAGGAAAAACGACAATTGATATCGACTGTTAGAAACATGCAACCAATATAATTTATTCGTAACAAACACTTTCTTCAAACACAGAGAATCCCAAACATGCACGTTGTACAAATGAAACGACCTTAATTGCAAAAGTCAAATAGACTTCTTACTAACAAAAATAAATAGCCGACCACTTATAAGAGATGCAACAGTAATACCAAATATGAGCGCTGATATCGACCACAAAGCAGTAATAGCATCAGTTAAAATAAATAGAAAGGAGAGCAACAATGAACGCAACAAACTAGCTAGAACCAACATGCAAGTTAAACTATAAAAAAATTCATGGATACTAATATGCAAGAACAATATAAACAAAGATTCTTATAAGAATTTGAAATCTACCAATAACTACCAAGACAATTAAAGAAGAATGGGAAATATTCAATAAAACCATAATGCAAATAGCGACAGAAACTTGTGGATACATGAAACACAAAAGTAGGAAACCCAAAATAACACCTTGGTGAATTGAGAAAGTCAAAGGCGCCATAAAAGATAAGAAACAAAAATTTAAGAAATTGTCTGTAAGTAAAGCGCAAGAAGATTATCGAGTACAGGTCAGTTAAAGCAATAACAAAGATAATCATTTAAAATGTTAAAACTAAAGTTTGGCAAAAAATATGAGAAATCATTAAGTACAGATTACAAACAAGCACCAAAGATTTTATACACGAAAATTAAGAATATAAGAACCAGGTAAGACAAAATTAAAATATAAACCAACCGAAATAATAAATGATAAAAATGAAAAGACAATCAATGACCAGAAAATAATAATGGAAAGATGGCAACATTATTTTAATTAATTTCTACGTCTAAGAGACGGAATAAACAACATAGTAAATAATATAGCGGAAGAGTTAGAACCAAAAACATATTGCTAGCAGAAATAGAAAATGGCATACAAACAGCTCCATCAAAAAAGCCCCAGGACCCAATAACACAAGTCGAATTAATCAAAGGTTTAATCATATATCGAATTAATCAGATATATGGATAAAATGGTTATAGAGGGTGTTTAATATAATATGGAATACACAAGAAATACCAGAGAACTGGAAAAACTTTGTTATAATACTTATCTAGAAGAAAAAAGGGAGAGAAAAAAGAGTGTACAGAGTACAGAGGTACTTCACTTCTAAGCAACACTGGAAAATTTGGCAACCGAATTCTAGAAAGAATATTACGAGCATTCATCGAACCACATCATAACAACACTCTAAATAGGATTCCGTAAGGATAAATGCTGTACAACTGCCATTTTTACACTCAGACAACTGGTAGAAAAAAAAACTGAAACCAACACAGAATTGTATATCGCGTGTGCCTACAAAGAAAACGTCTTCGGCAGAGTAGACAGACAACTATGGAAAATGATATCAAAATATGTGATTCCACAACACCTGATAAACGTGTGCAGGAGTAATTAGAAATGTAAATGTGCGGTTAGAACAACTGTAGGGCTTTCAGACAAATACACTCTGGGGTGCGACAAGGATGTGTTCTATCTCCCTTGCTATTCATCACATATATCGATTGTTTATGTAAAATTGCCGACACCAACGAAGAAGACAACCTAAATAACCTCCTTGCTTTTATTTTGCAGATCATCGAGCAAAAATATCAACATCAGAAGAACAACTACAACAGCATATAAATAGACTCCACACAGCATGTAAGGACTTTAACATGGAGATATACGCAGAAATAAACTGGGGTAATGTCAATCGCAAAAACATAAAGATACATCACTATTCTCATCGAAGACCAACAACTTAAGTGAAAAAATTCATTTAACTTGGAAGTATCATGTCAGCAAATGGAGAAAACACCAAAGAAATCCACCATAGATGAAACATAGCATACCAGATCTTAGTGCAGATGTCTCCTATTTTCAAAAGCAAATATATGAACACTAAAACTGCACTATATAAAACGATCATGATACCATCACTATGCTACCAATGTCAAACGTGGACATTAACAGAAAAACAAAAAGAAAACTTGTTGCAAAAGAAATTACTTGTTTACGTGGAATCCTTGGAGTAACAACAAGAGATAAAATTAGAAACAAAAACATCAGACGACTAACAAACACAATGCCAATCCTGGATTACATCAAAAGACAACATATTTACTCATATTTGCATGCTTCCAGACTACCATCGGACAGTGTCCCTCAACCATCATTACTATACAGACACGATGGTTACAATGACTGGGGCAGACCTCAATCGTTGGATTACAGAAATAAAGGACTCCACGAAAACAAATATACATGAAACACACAAAAAAGCCATCTCCAGAGAGCTGCCCATTGCGCTGCAAGGCACAAAGGGGTAAAAAGTGAAAAGAAAAGAAAAATAACAGCCTAAATGTGTGATTACAATAATTGACTAAATAAGTCATCATCATCATCATCAAGTAGCCGTCTCCACAACGAAGGTTGGCTGCAATGGATCTCCAACATCCCGTCTCTTGTCTTGGTGGTGCACTCTGATAGACTGTAACATGTCCATCGTGTGATATTACTCTCCCACTTGTATCTCTGCCTATCTCTTGCTCGCTTCCCTTTGACTTTACCCTCACGTAAGGTGTTTAATAAGGTCTTTTAATGTATCCAAAATATTTTATTTGCCTGATCTTTATTTCTCTTAGTAGTTCTTTCTTTATATTAAATGTTTTAGCAACTCTTTATTTGTTTTCTTATCTTTCTATGATGTTCTCCCTATTCTTCTATATACCCACATCTCAAAGACATCAATTCTGTCTTCTAATTGTTTATTTAGTGTCCATGTTTCTGAGCCATACATTAATATAGAATAGTATTATTTTAATAATACTAGCATTTTATAATTCTCATTTTTAACTTGTTTGTAATTTGTTTAGATATTAATATTTTCGTCATGTCATTGAAGGTACTTTTAGCCATTTCTATTCTCCTTTTAACTTCTGTTTCACATCTGCCGTCATTTGTGTCTATGTGTCCAAGATATTGATAATGTTCTACTTGTAGTTTCTCTCCATGTGTGTTTACTAGAATTAACTAGAACTAGATACGAGGTAACTGAAAAACTGATGATGATGATGATGATGATGATGATGATAATAATAATAATAATAATAGCAAAAGTATAAAAGATACAATAAATAAAGAAGATTAAGCAAAAATCAATGCAGATAGAATAGATAAGAACACATGAAAATTGTTTTTATTAGATTATCAGACAACTTCACCAGAATCTTGCAATATGAAGTTTAAACACTTTGTGAACAAAAGTTCTTGAGTTCTACGCGCTAAAACTTGCTGTGTATTGTTTCCATGGAAACCTGGTGATCACATGCGGAGATGGAAGGCGTTAAGGAATGTTTTACTTTGCTCAAAATGTCAGAGATACATATGATGTAGGACTGGAATCATGTTCGTTGCTACTCTCAGTACCTGGCGTACCGTAAACATTTAAACTAAAGTAACTTGCCAGATGGAGCGTGGAAGTTTTATTATTGGTGGACAAAGAAAACACTAGCCAGCAACTAGTCTAAGAGTTGTGGTTCTCAAATTGAACCATATAGCCCACCGGTGGACCACATCTTATTACTGGATACCATAAAGAAAACTGCTATGTGTTGTTCGTCCATCACAAGTGATGATGACCATTTGTTGCATCCACTTTTAAAAATTCAATTTTAGTTATGACCTTGATTATGAATTCGTAGATGGCTAATGAGCCCTATTCGAGCAGTAAATGTCCTTGGACAGTTCGGACATTGAATGACGACAGTAGACGGATCTTGGTCTATCCGTGACTTTCTAGCTGCTCTCCGCTGTTGAGCTGCTGCACTTTTCCTCTTTTCACAAGATGATGCGCTCTTATTGATTTTAGAACGCCATGTAGATCTATTTTGTGCAAGTTCTTCCCATGTATCGTGATCTATTTCAAAGGCTTTTATTGAGTTCTTTAACGAGCCTTTGTAGCGCTTCTTTTGGCCACATTGAGATCGTGTGCCCTTCTCCAGCTCACCATAGAAAACTGCTATATATTGAAGGCCATGGATGTGTTTAGTGAGCCACAAAATGGTCAATGTCTGAAATCATTAGTACGAAATGTGATAAAATAAATAATAGTAATAATGATTTTACGAGTCAGCTAAGTTCGGCTAGTATAATTTGATCCTCCAATGAAGTAGGAGAGATTTTTTTTCAAAATTAGTATGCTCACAGAAATACATTGTTTGAAAGAGGGCTAAAGACACACATCTATGCGTAGCCTACGAGAACGCCAAAGGGCCAAGCTGGTCTGTTTGTGACTTATCGACAGTAATAGGTCTTCAGACTACCCTATTACACGTCACTACTTTAAGCTACTTAACTGTCGCCAGTCACTGACAAGCAGAGAAAAAGATGGATTAGCCAAGATTTTTGACGCTTTTGGGGATCTGCCGGGAGGACCAATAATTTTGGGGATCTAAAGGAAGACTTATTGGCCCAATGACTTATGTGTTTGCGCATGATAGAATTAATGTATTAGTGGGTTAACAAGAACCACTGTTAGCAATCGTGAAACTTCGTACCAACTCCGGTGGTACGGACAGGCGATGACACAAAAATATTCTCCAAGGTACGGTGGAGGGTTGAAGAATTCGAGTTGAATAGAAGAAGACATGGCTGGAAAACATCAATAACTGGACAGAGTGTGAAGTTTCCAAACTAATCAGGATGGTAGAGAATAGAAATGCGTGGAGATCTTTCTGCACCAAATTTCTCAATGTGACACTCCTATGACCCACACGGTTATGTATTTGTATTATTAGTAGTAGCAGTATTATTTATCATGTGTGTGGTTAGACGAATGATATCTGTCATGTGTGTGGTTAGATGAATGATATATGTCATGTGTGTGGTTAGATGAATGATATATGTCATGTGTGTGGTTAGATGAATGATATATGTCATGTGTGTGGTTAGATGAATGATATATGTCATGTGTGTGGTTAGATGAATGATATCTTTCATGTGTGAGGTTAGACGAATGATATCTGTCATGTGTGTGGTTAGATAAATGGTATCTGTCATGTGTGAAGTTAGACGAATGATATCTGTCATTTGTGTGGTTAGATAAATGGTATGTCATGTGTGAGGTTAGACGAATGATATATGTCATTTGTGTGGTTAGATAAATGGTATCTGTCATGTGTGAGGTTAGACGAATGATATATGTCATGTGTGCTTAGACGAATGATATCTGTCATTTGTGTGGTTAGATAAATGGTATCTGTCATGTGTGAGGTTAGACGAATGATATATGTCATGTGTGCTTAGACGAATGATATATGTCATGTGTGTGGTTAGATAAATCGTATCTGTCATGTGTGAGGTTAGGTGAATGATATCTGTCATGTGGGGTTAGACGAATGATATCTGTAATGTGTGTGCTTAAATGAATGGTATCTGTTATTTGTGAGGTTAGACGAATGATATCTGTCATGTGTGTGGTTAGACGTATACAATCTTTCATGTGTGATGTTAGAAGTATACTCTGTCATGTGTGTGAGGTTAAACATATGCTATCTATCAAGTGTGTGAGGTTAAACATATAATATCTGTCATGTGTGAGTTTAGACGTATACTGTCTATCATGTGTGAGTTTAGACGAATGTTATCTGTCATGTGTGAGTTTAGATGTATGTTATCTATCATGTGTGAGTTTAGACGTATACTGTCTATTATGTGTGAGATTAGACGTATGTTATCTATCATGTGTGAGTTTAGACGTATGTTATCTAACATGTGTGAGATTAGACGTATGATATCTGTCATGTGTGAGATTAGACGTATGTTATCTATCATGTGTGAGTCTAGACGTATGCTATCTGCCATGTGTGAGTTTAGACGTATGCTATCTGTCATATGTGAGATTAGACGTATGTTATCTATCATGTGTGAGTCTAGACGTATGCTATCTGCCATGTGTGAGTTTAGACGTATGATATCTGTCATGTGTGAGATCAGACGTATGTTATCTATCATGTGTGAGATTATACGTATGTTATCTATCATGTGTGAGTTTAGACGTATACTGTATATCATGTGTGAGATTAGACGTATGTTATCTATCATGTGTGAGATTAGACGTATGTTATCTATCATGTGTGAGATTAGACGTATGTTATCTATCATGTGTGAGATTACACGTATTCTATCTATCATGTGTGAGGAGGTGAAACGTATTCTATCTATCATGTGTGATGAGGTGAGAATTATGATGTCTGTCAGTATGAGGAGATCAGGCGTATGCTATCTAGCATGTGTGAGGAGATGAAACATATGCTATTTTTCAGGTGTGAGGATGTGAGACTTATGCATTACATAAAAACCATACAAAATCGACATTTCAACCAAAATATACAGTAGCATAACCTATGCTGGACGTAATTATAAATCCTGCATTTTGACTGTAGTGATTTTCTAGGCAATATAAATACTTTCACTTGGTCATCATTGCTTTCTGAAGGGTCCGAGTGCACAGTTTCATGTGGGGTGGGGAGTTTGAACATGGTGCCTTTACCGTCCGAGACGCACCTCGTACCACTCAGCCACAGAGCCAAACATAGCATTATGGTGCATAGAACACAAGGCAAAATTTCGATATTTTTCTACTCAATCTTGATTGTGCTCTGTGATTGATAAATGCATATTGATTAATACATCGATATCGATTTTGTGTAATTTAAGTGATTCCAAAAACTACATTAGCCCGTATTTTTCCTCACTTCTTCTTCTTCTTCGTTCGTTCTCAAACTCCTGCAGATTAGCAGGATGTAGTCCGGAGAACGGAATGCGTTGTGTCATGGTTTACAGCATTGCTGCGATATCTGCGCCTTTCGGCCTGATACATCCTACTTCAGCATGGCTTTGGGTCACAGACCCAATATGGGATGGGACAGACAACCCCATCCCATAACCTCCTTAGTCGCCTTTTACGACATTCGTGGAAGGTAAATAGTGTTGCTATTTTTTGGTCCCCTTTCGGGCCCCGGTAACACACGGGCGATTTTACCTCACTTCATATTCTAGATTTTATGAACAGGTTGCTTAAACATTCTCACAGCCGAAGACGGGTGTGTCGAACCAATGGTGCAAATAAAATGGCGACACGACGCATTTCTATTCTCTGGAATATATCCTGCTGGAAATCTAGACGGAATAGTGTCCTGCTACAAGAGATAACTAGCGGGAGTTTGAGAATAAACACTGAAGAAGTTAAAGAAAAATGTTCGATGCTTAACTATCGAACGACTATTGCAGCATTCAATTAAAAAGAAAATATAAGCACGTAATTTTGGAAGGTTTACAGCAACAATATTTATTTTAACATATATGATATATTGTTCTCCATCTCACGTGACGAGCATATTGCTTGCGCATTATCTGTTGAAGACTTGATTGTGATTACTCTCGTGTTTGTCTATGTGCAGGCGTCAACTCAGTGCATACATTGTATATTACTGAAAGAGCATCGTTAAATTACAGATCTTCTCAACATGTGTCCTAGATTGTCTATGACATGTTTAAATCATGTTTGTGATTTATGGATAGTTTTTTTTTTGTTTTTTTTTTTTGCATTCGTTCTCAAGTTTCCACTGGATATGTATGGCAGCAGGACAATGGTCCTACAAGATTTCCAGCCGGATGTTGTCCAGAAAACGTAGATTTCTTATGTCGACGTTTTATTTGCACGATTTATCCGACACATCCAACTTCAGTGGTTCATGGACAATTCTAAATCTATCATAAGGAGACATTGAGGTTACATATATTATTGTTTTACAGAAGAATATTGCGTGTGCCATGAACAGATAAGAATAGCAATGAGAATGTGCTACAGGATGCAATACGCATAGATAGCTTCGCATCAGAAAGAAGCAATCATCATTGCTTGGGCATATTTACAAGCAGACAGGGCAGAACATGTATAGCTAACATCGTGACACTGTGTAGAATGAAAGGAACAGACAGGGAGATAGAGAAAGGATTCTAGGCAGTTTGGTGAAATGCATGTACGGGGTTCGGAGATGCAGCTGATAGTCAACATTATTGATAAGAAGCTGTGGAGTTTTATGTTCCACTACGCCAATCTAGATGGCACTTGCTGATGATGATAATGTGTAATTATAAATCTACTTTGTTTATGGATGTAGCTTTGTAGCTTTATTAAATGAGTGAACAATTTACAGATACTTATTTTTTATTTACTTTCGTTATTGCATGTTTCCCTGCTAGGGAGTGCACGGAGGATTTTTAGATAGAGTGAACATAAACGTCGTTTTACTACGGCACTTGCCACGACGTGTACGGAAATGATTATTTTTTTATATTTTAGCTCTGAAAGATGAAAAGCTAGTCCCATTTAAGTGAAAGATAGGAATCATAGAAATGTTGTTGCATAGAAGAATATTCAAAGTACAATAGAGAACTAGAATAAGAATTAGAATGTGCTGAAATAGTCAGATACTAAACGGGGAGTCACTAACTATTATCAGAAAGTCCATATTTGTTCGAATCTCTCGGAATTACGTACAATAGGTTTCTTATATCCATGTGCGTAATGTTACGTTCTATATTTATTTCAAACCCAGATAGACCTAACTCTTAGCGGTGTGCAACGTTCTCTTCTTCTTCTTCTTCTACTTCTTCTTCTGCGTTCGTTCTCAAAATCCTGCAGATTAGCAGGATGTAGTCCAGAGAACGGAATGAGTTGTGTCATGGTGTACAGCATTGCTGCGATATCTGCGCCTTTCGCCCTGACACATCCGACTTCAGCATGACTGTGGGTCACTGACCCTATATGGAATGGTACAGCCAACTCCATCCCATAACCTCCTTAGTCGCCTTTTACGACATGCGTGGAAGGTAAACTGTGTTGCTATTCTTTGCTCCCCTTTCGGGCCCCGACAACACACGGGCGATGTGCAACGCTCTAAGAAGAAGCCTCTTACTAAGCCTCTTAATTTAAAAATAAATGTATAGAATATAGATGAAGTGACATGTGGCTGGTACAGGAGGTATGTCTCTAGATATATATATAAAATCTAGCGGGAGTTTACTGTTGCATGGTCGGTGGTCTGATGGGCAAATGGTGAGACATTCGGCTATAATGCTTGCAGAATTTCAGTCTTTATTTTTGACCACGTTTTGAGACATTATCTATGTGACATGTCTTTTGCAGAAAGTTTTCCTCACTGCCACTCTATTAGTCTCTCGGTTCTGTACAAGCTGTCCAGTTTCTTCCAGTGTCATGTTCAGATCTTCGATATTCTATGTCCATCATAGTCTTGTTCTACCGCTCGTCCGCTTTCCATTATTACTATTCCAAACCATTTGTTTTTAATATAATGTATGTCCATAATATTTTATATTTAATTCGTTTAAATCGCTCTGAGACGTCATTCTTCTTCAAATATATACTAACTGCAGCAAAAAATCTGAAATCCAACAGGCAAAGCTTGGAACAGTGTAATGAAGTTTTGCTAATCACTGAGAATAAACATATCACATACAAATAGACGATTCGACTAAAAGGCGTTTATCAAGAATACATTCACAACCATAAATCGTCGAGTAAGAACGACACTATTGACGTTCACATGATACAGCTAAATATAGATATAATCTGGAGGTATTAAAACTAGAAGGTCAGAGGTAAGACAACACAAACAAAAAATAGACAAGATTCCCAGATATCGGGGATATAAGAAAAACAGAGAAATGACGATCAACATGATATCCAAAAGCGTTCAATCGTGCCATATATATATATATATATATATATATATATATATATATATATATATATATATATATATAGAGAGAGAGAGAGAGAGAGAGAGAGAGAGAGAGAGAGAGAGAGAGAGAGAGAGGAGCGGTTCTCAAGCGCGTGATGGGTCCAGTCTTCTGAGAAGCACTACTTAATGGTCGTCACATTAATATCATGGGCGTCCCAATGGCCTATGCCATTGAAGTGGTTGGCAACCGGAGTATGAGTCTAGTTTTTATGCTGTAAACATGTTCACGGAATCGATCTGAGAGCCTCCTTACAGTCTCGCCAATGAAATCATGTTCATGGTGCAGCGCTTGCAGAAGATGGCATAAAGGGCATTGAGACATACACATGGGGAACTCTCCTCATTTCTGAAGGTTGCTTTAGGGAATGTGACAGACCGAATCTAGGCGACATAGACACAGATGTAGCATTTGCTACGTTTGCAGCTGATAGTGCCAGAATGAATTAGGATCGTCAGGAATGAGATTACTCCGGACGAATACATCCCTGGTGCTCTTGTCACGTCTGTAAGCAACCAGAAGGGGGTCACAGAACACATCATGAGTCTTGAAATTCGATTGAAGAAGAAGAAGCTGTCGGAATATGACATGACGGACAGCAGAGCTATAACGGTAAACGGTGAAAACAAGTGAGAGCAGTTCTCTGAAACGGATGATATATTCTCCGTGTATGCCACCCTAAAGTATGACTGGATATCTAACGTCAAAATGAATAAATATAGGTATAAGTGTTGCCAAGATGAGTAATAAAACAACCTAGCAACGAGACACAGTGACGGACGACGTTTCGATTAAAACGCCGTCATCAGGACAAACAAAAGACAACAGTACAACGAATCTTACATGGAGACAAACATGGTTATGATAGGGAGGAAAGAAAAGGAGAGATAGCGAATAGATAGTGGAGGAAGCAAAGTTGAAGCAGCATAGATGGGAAGAAGAGGGTATGGAAAGAATATTCGAAAGCATGGTAGATGGAGGAGTAAATAGTGAAAGTGATGCTTAAGAGAAGGCATAGAGAGCACCTACGCCAGTTGCATTCCCGGACGCTGGGCTACTACAGAGAACACCCAGTGTAACATCGAACCTCTCCACTTCACCCTCCTACATCTTCCCTGTCAGAGTCTCGCGCACTTAGACAACTTCGCAGCTATTACGAAACGATATTGTCCTTAATCCGGATGCTAAGGGAAGCGTTGTTGTCGTTTGGCGTAAGTACCTCTTTCAGCAAGAGGGTATGAGACTGCTGTCTAATCCCTTGTTCTACATGGTCAATACAATCTCAACGAATTTGAGTTTCACGGTCATTTCTTCTGTCAAATCAGTGGTGTCGACATGAGCATCAAGATGGGACCCAGCTATACCTGTTTGTTTATGTGCCACAGTGAGCATTAGGTATGGGAATCATGTAGTGAGCTCTTCTAATTGGTATCCTAAAGGTACATCGATGATGGGATTAGAATCATGGATATGCCTGAGGCTGATTTCTCACGCTTCCTACACTTCCTCAAAAACTTTAACCCAGCCATCAAGTTCACATCCGAAATCTCCACCTCTAATGTGAACTTCCTTAACATATTCGTCACCATCCAACCCTCCTGTCCTAGCACATCGGTACACTACAAACTGACTTATGCCCATAGATTTCTCATCTACACCACTTCTCGTCTCAATGCCGGTCCTGGGGAAGAGAACTTTCTCGAGAAGGTCCATGAGATGAAGGATTTTCTCCGCTGCAGCTTATATTCTAACAGATCCTCGGGTCTGCACTGTTTCGAGTGTGCAGCTATCCCGCTAGGGTATCCTCAAGAACACTCGGAAGTATTCCTTCATGAACAGTGTCAAACTTTATCTCATCTTCCACCCCATAATTCTGCTGTCCGTCATATTACTATTCCGACACCTTCTTCTTCTTCAGTCAGATCTCAAGGTTCGTGATATATTCTGCGGCCCATCCCTGGTTACTTACAGAAGAACCTATGGGATTCATTACTCAAGAGTCATCTCAAACCTGACGTTCCTAATACTTTTGGCACCATCAGCTGCACATGTAGTAAATGCTACACCTGTGTCTATGTCACCCAGATTCGGTCTGTCGCATTCCCTAAAGTTACTTTCACCATTGAAGAGAATTTCACATAAGTGCCTCTCAAAGTCATCTACGCCATCATCCACATACGTTGCACCATGACAATTACGTACAAATATGAAGACTGAAAGATATGAAGACAAATTCTGTGAACATCTGTACAGCATCATAAAGCAGACTAGTACTCCTGCTTCTGACCAATTCAGTGGCGCGGATAGTGCAGGATTTACCTATGAGCTGAACAAGCCATAGCTTAGGCTTAATCATATTTGGCACTGATATATAATATCTGGACTTATAAAGGGTCCCCATACCTCAAATAGCTTAGGGCCTTATCAAGTCTAAATCCGGCGCTGGGCGCGGGCCATTGGAGTCAATATGATATTTAGGTGATATCCATTAAGTCGTACTTCTCAGATGACTGGACCCATCACGCACTTGAGAACCGCTCCTATATATACATTATAAATTCGGCACGATTGAACCCTTTGAGATCAATGCCCGTCAGTTGTATGGATGATATCGTGCTATTCCGTCATTTCTGTCTTGTTTCACCGATATTTAAGTGCCTTTAATCTATTATCTGTTGGTGTTGATAAACCTCTGACCTTCTAGTTTTAACTCTTCCGGGTTATATTATATTTAGCTCTGCCGTGTGAATGTCAATAGTGCCGATCTTACTCGCCGTTTTGCTGTGAATGTATTCTTGAAAACGTTTTTTGGGTCGAAACTTCAATTTGTGTCTGTTACTATGTGGGGTTTCAGTGATTAGCACAACTTTCTAACCCTGTTCCAAGCTTCTTCTATATTCAGCACTTTCTGAAGTCTGCGTTGGTTCTTCTTTCTATTCTTAGAACCTTTCTATTGCATTTTATTTGAAATGTCAATATTTTCTTTTCCATTGCGTTTATCATTGCCCACGTGTTACAACCATCTGTTGCCACTGGAAAATTATAGCTTCTTAATAGCTGTAAATGTGTTTTTTCTGTTCCTCTTTTAAACAGTAATTTAATGTTAAAAACAACATTTAGCACAACGTGTTGATAGCAATGGCATGCAACTTCTACCATACAAGCAACGCACAACCTCCCTACAACTACCTAACAGGAAAAACAAATTTTAATTATTTTTTTTGACAGAAACATTTTGAAACCGCAGTGACAAGACTGAAAGAACGAGAAACAAAGAATGAAATCATGAGAAAATGTAGGTTTAACATTATATCAAGGTACATAGTCAACAGTACCATGATTCAAGGTACTAGAGATAGTTGTGGAAATCCATGATCGCCTACACTTAATGATGATGCTATTGCTAACATGAACTTCGCATTCGATCAAATTGACATTGCTTGCGACTGACCAGCTACATGCATTGATGATGATGTTACTAAAATAATCAATTTTTTCATTCGATAAAATGGGCATTGCTTGTGACTGACCAGATACATACAGATCTTTTGCCAGATTATACGCCAATATTTGGCATAGAAACTGCATTAGACAAACTAAGCTGAACGTTTACAAATTAGTGGTACTTCCAGTGCTGTTATACGCTAGAGAAACGTGGACTGTGTATAGACGCCATGTGAGGAAACTCTATAACTTTCACACAACTTGTCTCAGAAAAGTTATGGTAAGACAAGATTTCAGATACCACTGTCCTTGACAGATCTGGTATTCCCAACATTAATACTATCCTGATGCAGACACAGATTCGTTGGTCATGTAATTTTGTACGTAATCCAGACCATCGCCTGTCAAAGATACTTCTCTATGGTGAACTGAAGAAATGTACAAGATTTCAAGGTGGCCAAAAGCAGCGCTTCAATGACTCGTTAAAGCCCTCACTGAAAGCATTTGAAATAGACCAAGATACATGGGATGCGCTTGATAAAATAGATAAAATAAAACTTGTACAAAATAAATCTAGATGGTGCTCTACAATTTTAAAAAAAGCACATCATCTTGTGAAAAGAGGAGAAATGCAACAGCTCAACAGCAGAGAGTAGCTAGAAAGTCACGAATATACCAAAATCCGTCTACTTTGGTCATTCCTTGCCTGACCTGTCCAAGGACATTTACAGCTCGAATAGGGCTCATTAACCATCTGCGAACCATTAAGCATGAACATAATTCTAACTGAATTTTCAAAAGTGGATGTAAAAAAATGGTCATAATTTATGATGGACGAAAACACATATACAGATGTAACAACTGAAAGAGAAACACATATATTCCACTTCCTGTGGGCTTGCTAGTGTTTATACATTTTACATGTGGTTAGCCTAGATTCTCTACGATATACCTAGCAGCAGTATCTGTATCAAATTAAGTTCGCGTGGTTTCATGTTTAAAGAGATCTTCAGATATTTGTCTCCCCTCCATTATCACACTCGGCTCGACTCTTTGTATCGTTTCATTATCGCCAAATAATCTATCCTGTTTATAATGTCATCGAACGGTTCATCTTTTTCACTTGAAGAAATCGCCTACTTTCATAACTTTCCTTCACTTGAACAGATCGCTTAGTTTATAACTTTCCTTCACTTGAACAGATCGCTTAGTTTATAACTTTCCTTCACTTGAACAGATCGCTTAGTTTATAACTTTCCTTTCACTTGAAGATATCGCTTAGTTTATAACTTTCCTTTCACTTGAAGAGATCGCTTAGTTCATATCTTTCCTTCCATTTGAACAGATCGCTTAGTTTATAACTTTCCTTCACTTGAACAGATCGCTTAGTTTATAACTTTCCTTCACTTGAACAGATCGCTTAGTTTATAACTTTCCTTTCACTTGAAGAGATCGCTTAGTTTATAACTTTCCTTTCACTTGAAGAGATCGCTTAGTTCATATCTTTCCTTCCACTTGAAGAGATCGCTTAGTTTATAACTTTACTTACCTTGAAGCGATCGTTTAGTTTATAACTTTCCTTCACTTGAACAGATCGCTTAGTTCATATCTTTCCTTCCACTTAAAGAGATCCTATATTTCATAACTTGCCTTCACTTGAAGTTATCGTCCGATGTGTATCTTTCCTTTAAATGAAATGATCATCTAGTTCTTGTCTTCCCTTCACTAGTTCTAGTCTAGTTCTTATTTCTTCCCTCAGAAAAAGAAACAAATAAAGAATTCAATAATAATTATTACAATTTCCCTTGTGTCGCCAAGTCTGTTAAGGAAGCAAAAAATGTACCCTCCATGCATGTCGCAGGATGCGACTAAGGGAGTTATGGCGAGGATTACGTTGCCCAATCCAGGTGCACAGATAATCTGAAAATGACTTTTAATACTAGGAAAATTAACCTAATGGTAGGTAAAAACACCCCCCTTGGCGAGTTTTGCGAAAATGTCTTCAAATTTTCCGTAAAATAGTGAATATTACACATGAAATCGGACCAAAGACTCATTTTTAAATATATTTTTTCGTAAAATCTCCTCCCTAAGGTAATCATATCTACGGCCCTGGTCCAAACACATATAGGTTTCAAGTGATGAATTGCAGTCTCTTCACAGCAAGTCTCGTCACATGACAGAAAAAAACCTAACTTTCTTCTTAATATAGTGTTTAAAAGCCAGCCTTCTTGAACGTTGATTTTTCTTAGCACGTCATGATTGGTCTTTCTTGCTGTCAATGGTACTCCAAGGACTTTTCGATAGCACTTCAATCCGAATTCCTCTATTCTCTTGGCTGTGGTTTTATTTATTGTCCATGTTTCGCAGCAGTAGGTCGTCAGTCACTGGGAACACATATATACGTAATAAACATTCCTTAGTTCCCGTGTTTACCCCATGCCACTGGTTTTTTTTCAGTTGTTTTAATTTAGACGTCGATAATGCTGTTTTCTATGGATACCTACAGGCAAAAGAGCAATGGCTAGACCAAAAGAAACACTCAGAAGAAGAATACTTAGAGAAAGTAAAACAACCAATATTCATACTATTCAAGAACTGCGCAGAATAGCTTTGAACAGACAGAATTGGAGAGATCTGACCTCTGCCCTATGCGCTAACTTCAGCGCAAAAGGAAAATGAATGAGGAAAGGAAAAGGAAAAAGCTGTTTTTCACCTGATTAGGACTTCACAGTCTCCTGCACTGTTTATGTAAGCTCCCAGATATTGGAAATTTGTCACTTCTAAAACATTGTTATCAATATTAATTCGAGGTCTTGTTTTCACTTTGTTGGTTGTCATTATTTCCATATTTTTGATATTTAGAAACAGAATTTGCTAAAACCTATTGTTGATTTTATTATGTTTACGTCTTTCTCATTTGATGTTAATAGCACTGTGTCGTCTGCGTATCTTCTTCTTCTGCGTTCGTTTTCAAACTTCCACAGATTGGCAGGATGTAGGTCGGAGAGCAGAATGCGCTTTGTCATTGCTGCGAAATCTGCGCTTTTCAGCTGATACATCCGACTTCGGCATGATTTTGGGTTACTTTGAAGCTGTATGGGATGGGACAGGGAATATATTCCAATCACTTGGCTAAGTTTCTCATTTCCAGATGTTGATTCATAACTGATAATAGATGTTTAATGCTTTTCTCACCTCCTGCTTGAATCATTTCAGCTGTTATTACGTCGCACCCGGCAGCTTTTCCCTTCTTCCAGCTGTCAGTTGTTGCAGTTTTTCCTTCTTTTGATGGTTTGGTTTCGGTTCCTTTGTGTTTCTTTCAATGTGTGGTTGGACTGGTAAATTATTTTGGAATGGATTTGTGTACATTTCTTTGCAATACTCTCTCTACTTTAGCATCATATCATTTTGCTCCGTCAGGGTGTTTCCAGCCTTGTCTTTTGATGACGCTCGTACTTGTTTTGTGTATTTTACTCTTTGTGCTGTTTACTGCTCGAAACATGTCTTTAATTCTTCCTTCTTCGTAAAAGCCCTGTATATGTTTACATGAGTCGTTTATAAATAGCTGTTTGAGACAGAAGCTAAATAGTCCCTACCTAAATTCAACCAACTTTCAAGAAAACGGTTGTTGTCACCGTCAATCATATCTTCATATTCAGCTCAATGTGACTTTATTGCTGTAAATGATTTGTTACTGGGGGAAAATGAAATTACCTGGATATCATTAAACGAGAAGATTCAAAATGATTAAAAAAACAAGACATATCTCTCTATGTGAAGTGTCCTTTACAGAACATTGTCCTCACTGCTATACTGTAAGCCTCTCGTTTCTGTGCAAGATCCCCAGCTTATTCCAGGGTCATGTTCAGAAATCTTCAATGTGTCCGTCGTTGTTTTGGTCTGCCTCTTGTTCTCTTTCCCAGAACTATTTCCTCCATGATTAATCTTCCTAATTCGTTGTGTCTCTTTATATGTTCGAAATGTGTTAGTTTGCGGTTTGTGTGTGTGTTGTTTTTTTCTTTTTTTATAGTTTTGAGGGTGCATTCTTCTTCTATGTTCAGATCTTTGCGGACATATGTGTAGATTCGTCTTTCTGTCCATGATATTCTTAGGATCTTTCTATAACATTTCTTTTCCATTGCAGATGTCATTGCCCATGTCTCACAACCATATGTTGCCACTGGAAAAATATAGCTTCTTAATAGTTGGAACTTTCTTTTCCTGTTTGCCCCTTGGCATAGATTTTTCATCTGTCATGTTTTTGTAGGGCCATTGCTAATCTCTTTCTGATCTCTGCAGAGCAATCTCCTGTGGTGTTGATGGCTGACCCGAGATATTCAAAGTTGCTGACATTTTCTTGTTATACTTTGTCAATGACTATTGTAGGTGTGAGTTCATCTCTGTTTATATGCTTTTTGCTTTCAGGAAAATATTTTTTGCCTCGCTATGATGTTTCACTGACATAATCCCGTGTTCTAAACAAGTAGGGCTCTTGATATTAGTGTGATGTCTTCTGCATATCTAATTTCTGGGATTTCGTGACCTCGATATTAAGTGGTAGAAACTGTTCATAACGTGGGTCTTCTCGTATATTTCGCATGATGTTTTCAGCGTACATGTTGAACGGGTGTGGTGAGAGCATGTATCGTTGTCTGACTCCTTTTTGGACCTCAAACCAGTCAGATGGTTCTCCCTCGAGGCAGACAGAAGCTTGTTGTTCCTGATAAAGCATATCACTGATCGATATGAGATGGTGTGGGATGCCTTTGCTTTTCATTATGTTCCATTATTTCGTAAGTGTTACGCAGTCAAATGCCTTTGAGTAGTCAATGAAACAGGTGTATATGTTTATATTGAACTCTATATATTTCTCTAGTATATTTCTCATGTTGAAGATGTGATTCCTAGTACCTCTGTTCTGTCTAAAACCTGCTTGAACTATATCTATTTCTCTGTTCATATGTTGGTCCATTCTTTTCATGATTATCTTGAGAAGTATCTTGCTAGCATGACTGATCAGTACAATTGTTCTATAATTTATGCAGTGTCAAATTGCCCTACACGACATATAGGTCAAGTATAAATAGACATAGTAGCCTACATAGTGATCAATGACCTTTTTTATGAATCAGTGGGAGATGGCAAATATGTGCTAAAATGGAGCAACGGACCCAAAAAATCTCGGAGACAGTAGTCTAGTTCTTGTTTTCCCCTCTTTGATGATTGTCAAGAAAGTTCTTCTCTTCCCTTCCCTTGATGTGTGTCAAGAACACTCTTGTCTTCCCTTGATTTGTGTCAAGAACACTCTTGTCTTCCCTTGATGATTGTCAAGAGCGTTCTTGTCTGCTCTTCCCATGATGATTGTCAATAACATTCTTCTTTTCTTCAATTTCATTGCTTGGTCTGTCGTTTCCTTCTTTCATTTAATTCTTGTTCACTGTATGTACTAATTATTGATGAAATAAATGAACACAAAATTATTTTTACTGCTTTTGATCGCATTCCTGGCTAAGTTCTTTGATTTCTGACACTACATCAGCATATTAGAAAACCATAGTAGCTGTAATCAGTGGCTACAACAACGAAAAGATTCAAGAAAAGGGAATTTAGAAATTGTAAATTCACCATTTATGATCATAAATAGTCATTTTTTAAACTTTGGTTATGGTTGTGAAGCAATATCATTGAACTTCAGGTAAACCCACAAGTGTTCAGCCTCCTCTAGCAGATGACAAGGACATGCATAAACCCACAAGTATTCAGCCTCCTCTAACAGATGACAAGGGCGTACATGTTGATGTCTACTATGACTGTCTGGCTAACTCTTCCTTCTGCCCTTCAAGTATCTAGTTATAGCTATATATATATATATATATATATATATATATGGTGAAAATGCAGTATAGGTCTCCGTTAGGCTACAAATACCGCAATATTTACATTAACGTCATGGGTTTCCCTTGAACAACCAATCATATCGATTTACGCCTAACACAACAATTCTTAGAGAATTACTTATTAATTCTAAACACAATCCTTCTCCCCCAAACATCTATAAACTAATTATAATCCTTTCAACCCCCCCCCCCCCCAAAATCCATAACTTTACGCAACTTATCTAACACAGCAATGGTTATGTAATACCTCAAAGTAGAACAAAGGCGACTCAAAGGTCACAACAGAGACCTATAATACATTTTGGCCATATATATTGCTTGCACATTTTGCTGAAACCACAAAGAATTGATTATCTTTTGAAACCAAGACACTGTACGGCGACATTGTTGATGTATTTCAATTTCTGAAATAATTCAACCTTTTGTTAGCACTTTATCAGTTCTATATCAAATTTAGATACAAGTACAAAATAAGCAATCTATCTGCCCTCTTTCACATCATTCTCTGTCGAGTCTGTGTCTCTTGTATCTTCTCTATTCTATCTTGTGCATGATGCATACATTCAATTCTCTATTTTCTGGAGGTAACACAAATCAATGATAACCGTAACACATGATGTGGTTCATTTTTTTAAATTTAAACAAGGATTAAAAAAAACAAGACAAACAGTAATGAATATAATTTATTACTAAGCAAGAATAAAATACAAAATTATAAGACAAGATGCAATTACTTAATATACAGCGACACACACAAGCAGTGTACAGAACTGTATAAAAACTGACTGAATAGCACAAAACTATAAAAATTATTGCACTAAACAGGAATTAGAAAAAGGAACAAACAATATGGCATATGCATACTGTACAGAATTCAAAAAATATAATTGTACAGCTACAAAAATAGAATGTCAAAATGACCTTTATTACCAAAGCTTTTAAAACATCCTTGAATTTATTATCAGGAAATCTTTCAGTGATGAAGTATTTTTTTCTTCTTTATTTTTACAAAACTAGAGAACACTAACTACATAGAACAAAATTTAAGAATTGATCATTCTTAAACTACATGTAAAGCACAAAACTAGAGTTAACTAAATGTAATACATAAAACTATAATTAACTAAATGTACTACATAAAACTAGAGTTAGCTAAATGTACTACATAAAGCTATAGTTAACTAAATGTACTACATAAAACTATAGTTAACTAAATGTACAGCACAAAACTAGCTAACTAGATGTACTACATAAAACTAGAGTTAGCTAAATGTACTACTTAAAACTAGAGTTACCTAAATGTACTACATAAAAATAGAGTAAACTGCTAACTAAATGTACTACATAAAACTATAGTTAACTAAATTTACTACATAAAACTATAGTTAACTAAATTTACTACATAAAACTATAGTTAACTAAATGTACTACATAAAACTATAGTTAACTAAATGTACTACATAAAACTAGAAACAAAAACTAGTTGTATTACACAAGACTACAGAAAAACTAGTAGTTCTGCACAAAACTAGATAAAAACTAGTATTGCTGTAGAAAACTATCAAAGAACTAAACCACTACAATGCAGGAACAATTGAGATATACATGGATGTTTATCAATGGATTAATAAATGAGATCTTCAGATGGATAATGGATATTTTGTAAGTACAGTTTGTGAGGACATATATAAAATATATTAACAATTTGGCAAATGTTAAATATTGTCAGTTTGGTAGCTACTTCATCAAGGACAGCTTATAGCCACAACATGACAGCAACCAACTATAACAGTTATCATTCATGACAGCTACCATTGATGATTAATATTACGCATGTCACCTACCATCCATTTTGACTGCTAACAATGACAATTACCATTCATGAAAGCCATCATTAATGACAGATACCATACATGTCGATTACCATCAATGACAGTTACCATTTATGACAGCTACCATTCATGAGAACCACTACTCATGGCAGCCACTACTCATGACAGCCACTACTCATGACAGCCACTACACATGACAGCCACTACTCATGACAGCCACCAGTCATGACAGCTACCATCCATGTTAATTGTCATCAATGACATTTACCACAAATGACAGTCTGGGTTTCAGGGAACATGTTGACCACTTTATCATAAGAGCAGGCAAAGGCTTAGCAGCAATGAAGGTTATGGCTGCTGTGCAGTGTGAGCAGAGGTTGTTATTTCTTTTGTACCAGGGTTTGGTTGTGGCTGTGGTGGAATATGCACTGGCAATTCTGACTCTTAGCCAAACTCAGATAGAAAGACTGGATAGAATCCAGCAATGCATATCATACTTGAGTGCACAAGAGACACATTGACAAGATCTATGCGATACCTACTTCACTTCCAACAGCTGAGAACAGATTACAGTATTGCCGTGCACTGGCGTACCTTCAAATACATGCAGATAAGGAACACCCATTGCATTCCGAAATACAGAAAGTTAAAGGCAGCAGACTTAAGAGAGGGAAGTCATGGATGGGTAGTGCTAAGGTGCTGAAGATGTCATACAAAGCATGTGCAGATTGCAGGATATAGCAGCAGGTGCAGAATGGATAAGTCTACCCACAGTTTTCTAAACTTGTTTGAGAGCAGTAATATTACTTAGCAGGGAATGCAGAGAATGGTGTCCCACAGCTGTGGAGAAAGACGTGCAGGCTTTGGTCAGTGAGAATACAAAAGGGGGAGGTGGGGGGATGTGATTATATATATACTGATGGATCAATGATTAGACATATTTGCAGTGCTTGGGCCTTCACAGTTCAGTGTGCATGTAAAACAATCAGGAAGGAGAGTGGTGCCTTTGCGGTCACTATGAGTAGAATGACCATGGAGACTTATGGTGGTGACCAGGGCATTTGAGTGGGTATGCACACAGAAGGTAACGCAGGTCTGCATCTTGAGTGACTCTATGAGTATGATTAGGAAGATACATGTGGGTCTCGTTCGCAAACAGTGGATTGAGGCCTTGAGAAAGGTGAGGTTGAAAGTGGTTACATTTATTTTCATGCCGGGATATATGGATGTTCGAGGCAATGAAAGAGAGGATCAACTGGCATCATGCACGATTGTGGCACAAGGTGATGGGGCAATGGATCGTGTTGATGTTTTGAACTCCTTAAGAGATATAGCACGCGAGAGTGAGACTAGTGTGGATGATGATTCCTTTTCAATGGCCAGGATTAAAGATCAGGGTTTGAAATGTGGTGTTGCTAGAAGTGAACATTTTGGAGGGCATAGAAGAATGATGGTCAACCAGCATAAGACCGGTACTGTCAGCAGAAGTGTAATGGCGGATACACTCAAGGAGAGATCGGAGCAACTATGGACGTGTCCAGTTTGCAGTGATGATGATCTGACGACTAACTTACTAACCAACCAATGACAGTTACCCCCTCAATGACAGTTACCATTCATGACAGCCATCTTTCATATCAGCCACCATCCATGTCAACTACCATCAATGACAGCTACAATTCATGATAGCCACCATTCATGACAGCCCCCATTCATGATAGCTACCATTCATGTTGATTACCATCAATAGCAGTTACCATTCATGACAGCTACCATATATGACAGTCACCATCCATGTCTATTACCATCAATGCCAGTTACCATTCATAACAACCACCATCCATGACAGCTACCATCCATGACAGCTACCATCAATGACAGCTACCATCAATGACAGTTATCATTCATGATAGTCATCAATCTTGTCACATTTCATGACAGCTACAATACACGACAGCTACCACCAAAGACAGCTACAATACACGACAGCTACCACCAAAGACAGCTACAATACATGACAGCTATTATTCATGCCAGCAATCATTAATGACAGCTATCATAAATAGTATTATTTTGTTATGACTTCAACCAGTGATCAGATAACGAGTAGAGTGTAGAGTGTACCTCAAGTGATGACCCCTAAATTTGGGGACAATAATGTAACAAATCTTATTTCGATGCAGCTGGTAACTGCCTTCCTAGTTGAATATTCTCAAGTTTATCGCACAGTTTCTCAAGTTTGTGCCACAAGTACCTTCATAAATATCTAAACAACTGTGAAGAAAATTATATTTTGATTATATATATTCCCAGGCCACTGTAGCATAATAGCACATCTTCTGCATTCACTTTTCAGACACTGGTGATTTTTATGAAGGAAGCAGTCCTTTCAAATAATTCTACACCTTCAACTATTTTTTCATGGAAGCAGAAACACTGCAGCAAGATGCCATTTCTTTCAATCTGAATAATGGACAGATTTACAAATATAAATAACCACAGAGTATGTCCAACAAAATGGTGAGTGCCGCAGTCAGTCAGTCAGTTCCTCTTTTGCCAAGTTTGGCACATAGGGCGGATGTCATAGTTCTCCATGCCTGTCGGTCAGTTGCCAAGGATTGCAGGTCTTGTGCATTTATGCCTTTTGATTTTAATTTCCACAGTAACCAAACAAAAAAGTGGTCCAAAAAAAAAACTATCAAATACTGCATGTTTCAAATACTGTCAAATATTCCATTAAGGTGTTGCAGGGAGGGATTTTGTAGTTGTGTGATAAAGGTTGCATGCTCTTGCTGTCGCCACATCATGTACAGGGTTAGTTTTTTTAATACTGAATAAAGTATACATATTACTATTAAATCCTAACTATCAATGTTAAAAATAAATAACTAACCATAAAACAAAGAACAAGGACAATTTTCCACATTATAGTTCAACAGGGACTTAAGAAACATATAACAATAAAAAAACCCACAAAAACATAAAAATATTCAAAACAAAGATGACTTGGACATGTTTTTCTCACCAAAATTATGCATCCTAGTTTTTAATATTTTTATGATTTCGTGGGGGTTTTTTTATCGTTATGTTTCTTGAGAAAGGTCCCTGTTGGACCTTAACGTGGAAAATTGTACTTGCTCTTTGTTTTATTGTTAGTTATTTATTTTTAACATTGATAATTAGGATTTTATAGTAACCTTTATACTTTATTTAGTACTTACCGCAGATTTACAACAAATGTTCAACCGTCATGGACTCAGTATAAATGTGCAATTGTCTGTTTTTCCTATAATGTATTTGTAGCAAAGATGATGTTTCATTCTGTTGTGCTCATATGTAACTGGAAATTTATTACATGACCACATATGGAAAGTTGATGGAATGTATCATTATTTATGTAACCTTTGTGTCCTTAATCTCATTTAGATTTTGGAATGGCAATGGGGTTTTCCAAAAATTGTCATTTAGGTGGGGGGGTGTCTGAAAGTAGTGTTCAAAGCTGTTCACAAGAGAGAGAGGGAAGTTTAACAAAAACTGATGTCAACAATACAGTTTTTATACACTAATTAAACTGTATAAATTTGAAAGACATTCTAAAGATGTTATAAACAAATCATGTGTCTTTGTTTCTGATATAAATATATAGTGGGGGGAGGGAAAATTTGACATAATTAATAGGGGGTGTTAAAAATTATCAAACAATTGTTGACATAAATAATGAACAGCCCCAGTTACAGCTTTTCAGCAACTTGATAAGTGATTCTAATAAGAAATGAAAAATGAGAGTCTGTGTTCCAGAATGAGTTGATGTAATGTTATATATGTATGTCCCGCCGAAGACGGATGTGTCGGGCCATTGGCGCAAATAAAACGGCGACACAACGCATTTCCATTCTCTGGACTGCATCCTGCTGGAGATCTAGTAGTACTGCTACAGGAGAGATCCAACAGGAGTTTGAGAATGAACGCTGAAGAAGATATATGTATGTCAGACATCCTCAAAAACTTGAACATTTACAAAATTTAGATTCTAAAAATAACAATAAAATATGCAAACTATCATATTTTTGACACATAAAAAAACACAATGAATTAGAAAGATTAATCTTGAAAGAAGAGGTTTTAATACAGAGAAAAACATACAGATACAGAGAAAAACATACAGACAAAAAAAAAATAACCGACATAGGATATTGAGGACCTTCTAAATGTGAAACTGAAACAAACAAGACAGCTTACACCAAACTGAGAAACTTACAGAGTGACACTAAGGTACTTACTTATACAGATCACATGATAGTGAGTTTTATTGTTCACAGACTATTACACTAACAGATCTACACAACAAAAATAAATTATATATTTCATTTGTCATGTTTGTTAGTCTGATAGTCTGTTAATGATAAAACTCACTTCTTTGTGTTCTGCAATACCTTATTGGTTATTTAGTTTGACTGCAGTCTTATAGAGCGACAGCGAGGACGTTCTATTAAAGATATGTCATGTATAATATTTTGAAGATTATATATATACATAGCATCTGTAACTAAGGCTAACTAATATAAATATTAAATACACATGTAAATATTTTGTCAATAGATTTGTCCTGGAAACAAATGTCTGATATAATTATACATAAAAACTGCATAGGAAATAGTTTGATTACTCTTCTTCTACATTCCCTTTCAATCTCCTGCTGGTTGGCAGGATGTTGTCTGGAGAAGGGAGCCTGCAGTTATGATATCTGCACCTTTCAGACTGACACATCTGACTTCAGCATGATTTTTGAAACATTTTTACCTATGGGATGGGACAGCCAACTCCACCACCAAACATTCATAGTCTACTCTTATGATATGCATATTAAGACACGTGGTTCCTATTATTTGCTGCCTTTTTGGAACCCAACAATAATTTTATTGAATCAAAGATAACGTTATAGGTTACGTCACAGTACTAAGTCGTAGCTTTCATTGAGGTCAGGGAGTCAGAGCTCTTCGTCATTGTGGTTCTCTTCTCCAAATATACCAGTCAGGTAACCGTTTTTATTTCTGGGTATATTGGAAAGTGGTTGTTTTGAGACATGACTGGTGTGGTCTTGGATTTATTCCAAATTTAGAAAAATAATCTTCCCATTTTATTTACCGGTAGATTATTTTCTACCACAAAACAGTTCCAAAGATAGCAATCTCAGGAAATGGATGCCAGAATAAATATGAGAGAGTAAAAAAAAGCTATCAATGTAACGATTGCCTTTGATCCTCTAGATCTCATTGATTACTTAAAAATACAGATTTAACACCTTATTCCCAATAATTCCATTGATGTTACAAGGAAACCCCACTAATGACATATTTTAGTGTTCATTATCAAACTCCCACTGGATCTCTCTTGTGGCAGGATAATCATCAGCCTAGATTTCCAGCAGGATTTAGACCAGATAATGGAGATGTGTAGTCATCATTTTATTTGAATCAATGGCCCAACACATCCATCTTTGGCAGTACTAGCGACATTAAATGTATATTTATTTTAGCAGCTGACACACAGAAAATGTAGAGAAGCCATAAAGTTTACAATCAAATTTAAAAGCTATAATGTCAATGTAGGACCATCATCATTGCACATTCTGCCAATATTGATTTGTGCTTTAATGAAGTGGTTCTTAATCTTTCTCACTTGTGGCCCCTTTTTGGGATAATATATTTTTCCTTGGTAAACCTGGGAGTTAAAGCAAAATGTTTGTCAGTTTTCTTCAGAACCTCTTATCAATTATCTCATTAAATATCATCAAAATACATCATCTCTAACAGCCCTCTATTGATCAATCTGTGGACCGCCCCACGCCAAATTTTGCCTTCATCAACCTCAGCACAGTGCTTGTCTCCCTCCCCCACATTGGGTTTATTTTTAGAACCACTACTAAAATCTGTTTTTACACAGGTAGATGTCAGCAGAAGATCACAAAAACTGTAGTTTGTACAATTGTAGTTAAAAATCTTCCTGTGTAAGAAAGATACCACATCAAAATAATTGTTATTGGTCAAGATTTTGCTGATGATGATCCTAACGTGAAAATATATAATTATATAATTATTAGGCACTTGTCCTCAAAGCAACCTTATTTATCTGTTATCTCTACTTTGTGATCAAAAGGAAATTCCTTAGTTTGGATGTATGGGAGTTGTCTGTATTTTTTTTGTTCGTTCTCAAATTCCCATTGTATTTCTCTTTTAACAGAATGTTCCTATTAGATTTCCAGCAGGAGGTCATCCTGAGAACGAAAATTTGTTTTTTCGTCGTTCTATTTATGCCAATAACCCAACACATCCAACTTCAGCATTAATTTTGTTTGGTAATACAAACTTCTATATGAGGGGGAGGAGACATGAAAGGTGGTGTATGGATGCTAAGTTGGAATTATGTGTAATCTAATTCTGATTATTAATTATGATGATGGTGTGGCCCTGATAAGGAACTGGATGTATGTTTTCCTAAAATTTAGATTATGTTACTCAAGTCTGGTGCAAACACAATATAGAAGCCTTGCTGATAATGGTAACATTCCCATCTATCTTATTTATCAGTAGAAGTATCCTTACATGAATTTTTTAACACAAAAGAAATATGTGTTGGATGCCCAATTAATGATTAAATTTATCATTGCTCTTTTATCTTACACATTCCAACAGTTCTTACAAATATATTGCTACTATTTATCCCACATTCAATAGAAATGTTAATTAAGTTGACAGGAATAATGCTGTAATGTGAAATTAATCTACAGAATGCTATTTTATATACGAAGGGGAGATAACACATAGAATTTGCTGCTTTGAGGACAAGTATAAATTATTGCAGTGACCAAGAACTGTACATACAATAATATGAACTTGATTATCTATTCAGCAAGATTTATCAACATCTTATTGCATTGACCAGAACTGTGATAACAAAAACATACCATGGCTTTCACTCAACATGTATCACCCACATATTATTGTAAAAACAGACACATACACTGGCTCCCACCAAACTATCACCGACATCTTATTGTAAAAACAGACACATACACTGGATCCCACCAAACTATCACCCACATCTTATTGTAAAAACAGACACATACACTGGCTCCCACCAAACTATCACCCACATCTTATTGTAAAAACAAACACATACTTACGCTCCCATTTAAACAACTATCACCCACATCTTATTGTAAAAACAGACACATACACTGGCTCCCACCAAACTATCACCCATATCTTATTGTAAAAACAAACACATACTTACGCTCCCATTTAAACAACTATCACCCACATCTTATTGTAAAAACAAACACATACTTACGCTCCCATTTAAACAACTATCACCCACATATTATTGTAAAAACAAACACATATTTTGGCTCACATCCAACAAATTATCGCCCAAATCGTATAGTAAAAATAGACATACGTTAGCTCGCATCAAACTAGGATCACAAACATTTTATTGCAAAAACACATACCCTGATTCCCCTCTCTGTCATCCTAACAGTTCTGCTGAACTTTTTGTTTAAAC
The DNA here is from genome assembly GCA_034231615.1 of Meghimatium bilineatum. Lineage (NCBI taxonomy): Eukaryota > Metazoa > Mollusca > Gastropoda > Stylommatophora > Philomycidae > Meghimatium > Meghimatium bilineatum. The sequence continues at coordinate 62,062,845 of CM067299.1, read as the reverse complement.
TGTGGTATATAGCTATTATTACATAACTGGTCCAGGGCTCGGTGGACCGCATTAGGAATGTGGTCGGAGACCATCTTGTGACTGATAACAATCCTGTCAAAATCTTCAGGTCGGGACCAAAGGCTCCATATTGAGGCTTGTTTGAACACAATGATCTGAGAAACAAGATGCAATGGAAAATATACATATTAAGGTAAATAATAAAATCTAAACTCAACCAGGTAGAACAGACATACAGAAGGTAGAATTAAACAGTGGCTGCAATGTAGGCTGAGAGAAGGAGGAACAAACAAAATTAGATGCAATAATTAGAATGCAATAGGTAAGAAAAATAATGTATTGCAGTGAGTAATATATGAAGTAATATATGAAGTAATATATGAAGTAATATATGAAGTAATATATGAAGTAATATATGAAGTAATATATGAAGTAATATATGAAGTAATATATGAAGTAATATATGAAGTAATATATGAAGTAATATATGAAGTAATATATGAAGTAATATATGAATATAAATAAAACTACAATCAAGAGAATAGACGCTTTTGAAGTGAATTGCTATAAAAGAGTACTGAAAATATCACGGACAGCAAGGAAGATCAGTCATGACGTGCTAAGCATCAATATCGAAGAAGGCTGGATTTTAAACACCATATTAAGAAGGAAATTTGGTTTTCTCAGCCATGTGAAGAGACACAATAGCATGGAAAGAGTGTTGTTGATGACAATAGAAGACAATAGAGGAAAAAGTTCAACCAAGATGTCGCTGGATTGGAGATATTCAGAAATGCATGCACATGTCACTAGAGAAGGCGAGACAACTTGTTAGAGACCGCTGGGATTTGAGAAGATTCATAAGGAAGTCTGTGTTCTGGAAAGAATACGTCAGATGACACACAATATATGAAGTTGAATGGAAATAAAATCAAATACGAAATTAAGAAATAGAAACATTAAATAAGTATAATAATCTCTATTGTCTTTTTCTCTACTTATGCTGTGAGGCATCACAGGATGGAATGGTTTTTTTGTTTTTGGACTATTACTCACATTTTGGTCACGTGATATAGGCTGACTGAGAAACATATTTTTAAATGTTTGCTGAAGACCTGTGTTCTCCACTCGAAGCAGATAGGTGAATAATGAGGAGTATGTTTATCATTGTACATACAATTGAATGATCTGACATAGGAAAGTTTTACAAGCAGAACATATCATTTGCATTTCATCAGTCTCAAAAAATTGAGTTAGAGCCAATTTACAGCCAACCTTTGATGCAGCAATGACACCTAATGATGATGATGATGAGAGCCAATGGAACTTGGTCAGAAGTCTGCTTCTGCTTCCTTTTCTCCATCAAGTGTCATCCATATGTCACAATTTTGCTTCAGATCCTCTTCCTGCTTTCGGTAAATGTTGACTTTGAAAGCTGCCTCCAGTTTGTTATATTCATTACTAGCACCTTCAGACCAAGTTTGCAAACAACATTATAATGAAGATTGGGTCGACCTATGGTTCTTTATCCAGAGGCAAATTCTTCATATAGAATATCTTTTGGGAGCCTCTCATCCTACAATTGGTATTCTTGGTCCAGCTATCTTAATGACATTCATGGAGGAGAGTGATCATGCTGGGAATCCCTGCACAATTCAGTACCTCATTGTTAGTCTGCCGACCATATGACTCAATTTTTTAATTTACTCATCACTTGTGGTTTCAAAATAAAACTAATCCTGTGGTATAAAATATAATTCCATGATCTACCCAGCCATCAGGAAATTGATACCAGGACTCGTGTTCTGGGAAAGTAGAGAAATGTAGCCATCACTGCTGATCAAGTGATGATGGTGACACAAGTTAAGGAAGTTTCTGGTCAACCACTTGGTAGGCAAATGAGTAATTATGAGAAAACTGTGTGCTTTAACACTGGTTCATAATTAATTATATTTAAGTAGTTAACATAATACTGCATGAGAAGTATACAGATCAAACAGACTACAATCAAATATGTATTACTATTACAAGTTTTCACATACAATGGCCTAACAAGTTTCCATGTACAGACAACAATTAAACTTACAAACTTTCATTGACCTCCACAATATGTAAGATTTGGCCAGCAGGATGTAGAGGCCATGGACTTCTACGTATCTGCTCAAGCTGATTCTCTGCAGCTCTTAAGGTACCCTGGTGACAACAAGAGAATCAATGTGAGAACATAGCAATTAGTAACTATTACTGAACTATTGGTGTTGCCACAGATGCTTAGGAGCGCGATAGATACATTAGATGGGGATTTGATGAACCATATCCTCTCCTTTGTGAAAATAACAGGAATGGATGCATGCAATAGCAGGAGTGTGGTGCAGGGCCAAGAGGTTAGAGCGTTGGTCTCACACTAGTGAGATCCAGAGTTAAATCCCCGGTAAGGACTGGGTTTTTTTCTGTCAGAGGGAAAATTAAAAACTCACCCTGTACATGACGTGGCGACAGCAAGAGCATGTGGCCTTTATCACACAGCTACAAAACCCCTCCCTGCTACTCCTTAATGGGAAACATGAAATATTTATCAGTTTGACATTTGACAGCACTAACACTACAGGGAACAGAAAAATATCAATCAATCAATCAATAAACCCATAACCCTTCAGGGTCGTAGGGGTACCACATTGGATGCTTCAGCACACAGAGTCCTCCAGCGAATTCTATCGTCAGCGATGCGGATGAGTGTGGAAATATCTAGCCCTGTCCATTCCTTGATGTTGTCTGTCCATGTCTTTATTTGTCCTCCTCTGCTTCTTCCACCCTCGACAGTTCCCTGCAGTATTGTTTTTGACAAGGAATCGTGCCTGCATACATGTCCGAACCATGCTAGTTTTAATACTACAAATACTACAATGGATAGAAAAATATATGAAGAAAGGAATAGCAAGCCTCACTCCCCCTTATGATAGTAAGACTAAAAAATACTATAGATCTTCAAAAAAGGTTCTCCCAAAAGGAACAAAAGCTTATTTTTTTCTAAAAATCTTTAAACTTCTATTATGATGTCACATTATTCATCTGTACCAATATAACAGCAATATTGACAAGTTAAATATTGCCTTCAATGGTTTTTTTTTTACATGAGCAAATCTGAAGGTGTCTGAGCAGGGGATATTTCCAAGAGAGAAAATCATTTTAAGCAGAGCCTAATATTTTATATTTTATGTATGCATATATATATGCATATATATATGCATATATATATATATATATATATATATATATATATATATATATATATATATATATATATATATATATATATATATATATATATATATATATATATATATATATATATATATATATATATATATATATATATATATATATATATATATATATATATATATATATATATATATATATATATATATATATATATATATATAGGGTAGCCAGGGGTAAAGTGTCACACTTTTCACATTTTAGCATATTCTGACAACTAGACTTGACTATGAGAGACCAAACTGCCATCAGTGTATAGCTTATCCATCTATCTTACATTAGTGAGGTTATTGAAAACATACAGTTACGTGTGGAAAGTACAATGAGAATTTATGAACATGTGTAAAAATATTACTTTGCCCCATATTTTGGGGCAAAGTGACGCAGGCAAAAAGGTGATGCAAACCATTATAAAATTGAGGGAGATCGCCACTGCGACAGGTCTAGCACATCGGCACTGTGTAAATGTGTGCTAAGAATAGATTGAATAAATAAATAGTCCTAGTTTTGTAATTTTAATCTGAAGAAAAAAAGTTGGATAAAAAAATAGTTTGTAAGTTCTATTTTAAAGCTAATAATGTCTTTGTAAGGTTTGATGATTGTTATAACCATATATATCTGTCTTTCCCAGCTTTAGATTGGCATCTGAAACTTTCTCCTGACATCAGTATTTTTTCATACATTTTGACACTTTGCCCCAATAAACTTGCAATACTTTAACCTAAAATAATAATATTGTTAGCAACTATCATAAACTCCGATAAAAAAACAAAATAGCATGACAAGGTAATGTGCTTAATTACTTAACAACACAACATATATTTCAGTTTAAACATTTTTAATAATCACAATATTAATGATAACAGTAGGCAGAGTGCAAGGAGTTGTGCAAAAATAGATCGAACATAGTAAAAAAATATCTCTCCCTCTCACGCATGCACGCACACACACACACACACACACACACACAGGGAAAGAGAGAGAGATGTGTGTATTATTAATTTATACTACCAGTAATGTCTTTATGTGAAATTTAAAAAATCAACATTTTTACACTTTTAGTATATTATCAGAATGAAGTTATTACGCACTAATTCTGAATGCACAGTACACGGAGACAAGACTTATGTTGGATTAGTTTCTGTCATCTATCTTCAATGCGCTAATTCTGAATGCACAGTACACGGAGACAAGACTTATGTTGGATTAGTTTCTGTCATCTATCTTCAATGCGATTGAGGTGGACATTGAGAAAAAATCACTGACTAAAGTAATAATACAACTAGATAAAGAGTGTAAAAAATGGACAGGTGTCAGGGCCCAGGTTACAGTGCATGAATTCACCCTGATACACTGGAAACCACAAGACATAATTATATACACAGATGACTCAGTTAACAGAAACACAAATAAAAGCTGTTGGGGTTTTATTGCCTACAGAAACGGCATGAAGTTGGTTGAGAAATCTTCAGCATATCCCACTGTCACATCGAGCATGAGGATGGAGATAGGGGGAGTTACAGCAGTACTTAACTGGTTCATAACTGATATATTAACACAATCGATAATACTGACAAACTTTCAAAGAATGCTGCGCAAGATAGAAAAGTACATGCTGAGAAAAGAATGGTGGGACTAATTGAATAACTCAATTGTCCAGAGCATTACATGGATATACTGCCCTGGTCACTCTGGGATCAGAGGAAACAAGAAATCGACATATTGGCAGGTAATGCAGCGACAGACGGTACAAAGCTGAGAAGAGATAAAGCAGACCTGATCCAGGCAGTAATAAATTCATTTCAAGATGAAGATGATGTCAATGAGGCTAAGAACGTACACATACAGAGAATGTCAGAAATGGGAGTATCTAGAGGGGAGGGAAGGAAAAGTAATTTTTTTGGAAGGACCTGAAGATCACGCAATCAACACCTGACCAGGACTGAGTCTACATACACTGAGATGGCTGCTGGAACGAGTGGTGGAGCACTTATCGGAGTGGCCCTTGTGCTGTGAATCTAGTTTCTAATGAAGAATCAAGAACTGTTTGGAATGTCTTTGTAACTTAAATGTTTCTTACTGTCAATCTCATTGTCTTTATATGTACTGGGTGTTGAATTTTGTGAGTGAGTACCGGGTTCTTCTAAATAAGTGCATGGTCGAGCACTTTAAAAGGAACATTTATTACAAGACAATGCCATGATTACTCAAATTTTGATCACACTTTTAAGGTTTTCATTTGAAGCACCCTCTTGCACATTTCTTCTAACATCCAACAACAAATATTATGAACAATCATAAACAGGAAGTGTCATCAAATTCAAGAACAAATTCACATTCTTAGAGCAAAACACAAGCACATTTTACATATCCTGAACATTAGGATCATGACATCTTTGGCTTATAGACATTTGTACTCAAATCTATCTCCTTACATAGGATGCATGCACATCAGATACAGTACATTGATTCTAAGTAAGAACATTGATTCTAAACAAAAAGTGCTACACTAACAACAATGTGTAGTGACTGGAACATTAGTGACAGGGAACACAAATTATTTTTTAAGTTTTAACAACACAAAAAATATAACAGTTTACAAAATGGAATGGAGTGACATTTTGAATAAAAAAGCATTTACTTAAAACATAACACAAGTCAGATAGAAGACAAAAATAAAACAAATAAAGAAAATATAATATTGAAAATTGACTAGACCTTGATATTTAATAACAGAAGAAATTATGTATTATGGTAGAAACCAATATTTAAAAACTGGAGGAATGTGAATGAAACAAATACTAAGATTAGAAATAAATAAAATGGCATATCTAAATATAGGAATGAATCCTATTGAGTCCATAAGGCATAAAGATACCATATTATGATGTATAAAAATTCTCTAGGACATACCATACCCTCTTTATATTATCTTTATCATCAGATGAGCAATATTTTATTGCAGTTACTTCGATGTTAATATATTACAAATAACCCTTCAGAACAAACCATATTAAAAGTATAGTTATAAATAATATTAAACATATAGTAAAGCTTATCCCTTCACAAGAAGCGACATTAAGCATATAGTGAAGCTTATCCCTTCACCACAAGCCATGTTAAACATATACACTAGTACCCCATCTTCAATCAGTTTTAATGTACTGATATCTATGATATTTATGATAGAACAACAGCGAATTATAAAGAGTCATCAGTTTTGAATACCTTTGTATTCAAAGTATCTTTTATACCTGTGTTTCTCCGTGTTGAAAACTTCTTGATCTTTGAAACTTTGCTGGACTCTTTTTTTTTTATCGTGGTGTCAGTTGTAAGTTCATCTCCATATACCTTTGCTCAACTTACTAACATATCTATTTACTTTTTTACATGTATGTTGTTTATCAGCTGTGTTGCCGCAGCTCCTCCTATCCATATTTTGTTAGGTTGTTCCTAGTATCCAAAACAATCAGTCAAACCCCTGCATCCACCCCAACCACTCCCCCCTTCTTTCAAACAAAAATAATAATGCTGCAAAAAGTATGCAAGCTTGATTTGATGATAGACCAGCCAGACATGTCAACTTGTAAGGTTTCTCTACCTGTAACCTCAACATACATTTACAATATTTTGAAAGCTGCATTTCTGCAGTAGTTATGCTATACCATATTCCCATTGATCAAATTAACCAAGTACAATTTTATTCTCACTTGTGGTTTGCAGAAAAACACTTCTTTAGTTGACACAGAAAATTGGTACCAGAGTCAAGAATCAAAGATATCAGAATGGGTACTGGAATCAAGAATCAAGGGTACCACAATTCATGCTCTGGGAAGGTTGGAAAATTTTGTCATCTCTACAGAGTACATGCTAATGGTGACACTACACAGGCAGTTTTCTGGCTACACCAGTAGTTTTCAACCACTGGCTAGGCAGCCAAGCACTGCTGGGTAATATTTATTTATTTGTGATTAGTGTATTGAATGATGACAATCTATAAATCAATGTATATGTTCTGTAAGACTTTTTTACTGTTTTTGGAATGTTTGTATAGGGTTTTAAATGTGCTCATCTTATCCAGTTGACAGGCATGACAGGCCAAGGATGACAAAAATACAAGCCAAGCATGACAAAAAACATAAACATTACACATGCATCCATAATATGAAGCTATATTTACTATGACAAAAAGACATGAACAAGTTAGTTGATAATCCTATTTGGAATCTACACATCAACAAATTAGTTAATAATCCTATCTACACCTCCACTTGCTAATAATCCTATCTACACCTCAACTTGTTAGTTGATAATAGTATCTAAACATCAAAGGATTAGTTGATAATACTAGGTATGTATAAATTAACAAGTTAGTTGATATATCATCATATCAAAATGTTAATTGATAATCTTATATATTCCTCAACAGGTAAGCTTATAAGCCTTACACATCAACAAGATAGTAGATGACCATATATTATACATCAAGAGGTTACAAAATTATATCATTACATAAGAATTAGCTGATCTACAAAAATAGCTAGACTATCAACAAGTTCGTTTATAATAATATCTCCACATCAACTGAGCAAATTAGTTGACAATCTTATCATGACATCAAAATGTTAGTTTATAATCCTATATAAAAATCAAGAAGTTCATTGAAAATCATCTGTTAACATTAATAAGTTCATTGAGAATTTTGTCAATATTTTATGCTTTAAAAATGTCCCTGGCAGACAACATCACTTTAGTCATTAATGTTCACATCATTTGTAGCTACCTTTTCACAATATTCTTTGTCGTCCCTGGTGCTGAAACTGTAGCTCTTGGACAATATTCAGGAAATATCATGACATACATAACTTGCAACAATAATCTTCTGTGTACTGTCCCAAGTCCTTTTCTCTAGTTTATACCAATATTTTTTGCTTAACTCAGTGATGACATGTCATTTTGTTGTATATTATTTGGAAGTTCATTTTCTGAAGCTCAAGTCATCACTGTTGCTGTTACCGGCATACAAATATACATGAATCTATGCAACATAAGACTTTGTTTCATAATTCCTGATTGGGACTGTATATCTAGAAAGATTCCTGCTTGCCAACAACCTGTTATGAGTTATGACTGCAGGTTATCATTACCGCACTCCAGACAAGTTTGTAGGTGTCCTGGTCCCCCACCTCAATAAATCCATCAGAGTGTAGCCTTCAATAGTTTCAGTTGGATACTGATTTATCAGTCTATTTGTATATATATTTTTCTCTTTGGAGACTGTTCTGATCTTTACACCATATTCGTGTGTACTTGAGAGCGACTATGATTCACATTTTTGAAAATCTTCTGAGCGGACGAAGTCCCTCAATACATTACATATGTCAGATCGATTCATTGATGTAATTATTGACACTGTGGCTATGTTTGCCAGTGTATTGGCTCGCACAGTACCTGCATTTCCTGGCACGAATATTAAGGTAATCTTAATAATCTATACACACTTGTGCAAGACCAGCAATAAGGATATTAATTAATGACTATTATCTTAACATTTTAAGATAAAACCCTTGAGAAGAATTTACTAATATATTTATTTACCTGTGATTTGTGCATTGATCAACTCAATAAATTTTTTTAGTTTTTGTTTTTCAATGTTTAACAGGATAACAGAGAAGAGAATTAATTTCACTAACCACAGGTATAGACTACCTATGTCATGGTCTGGGCAGTAGCATATCACATAATCCACTAGAATCATAATGGGGCTGCATTGTTGATAGACTTGATAGTCTAGCTATTTTTGTAGATCAGCTAATTCTTATGTAATGGTAGAATCATAATGGAAGACGGATGTGTCGGGCCATTGGCGCAAATAAAACGGTGACACAACATATCTCCATTCTCTGGACCACATCCTGCTTGAAATATAGTAAGTCAATGGTCCTGCTACATGGGAGATCCGGCAGGAGTTTGAGAATGAACGCTGAAGAAGAAGAAGAATTAATCCATTACTATCTCTGACCCCCAGGGGCCCAAGTACTTTTTAGAGTTTTATCCAAAATAAGTTTACGTAAAATTAAATTGTCCTCTGGCTGTATTGTAAAGGTCAAGTTTCTCTTATTCACACCTAAGTCATTATCAGAGAATATGGTGTTCAGTTCATATTTTTCATTGACCAGCTGCATACCAACAGATGATGTGGTCAGCATCACACTCACCTCCTTTACTTTCTTAGAAGCTCTGGAACCCAATTCCATAAGCTGGGACGACCTAGGAGTTATTGGTGATTTTAAAATATTTCCAGTTGGACTGGGAATAGAACCTTGGATATCCAAAATAGGATGTCAGTGCACTAACAACTGAGCTACTGTGCCTCTGACTGTATTAAGTCAACCAAAATGTCAGTATTTTTTCATCTATTTAAATGATAAATTACTGCAATAAAAGTCAAGAATTAGTCATTGATTTAACTACTGTTCCACATGCAAGAATAAGAATGGCACAAACACAAAAGAAATAGAAAAAAATTTCATAAACCAGATTTGATCCAAGACATCTATCTTATGCTTGAAGTTTGGGGCTAAAATGTAGTGTTTCTTTGTAGATAAAATATGATAATAATCTAAGTAGTTAATATATGTCTGTATAATACACACAAGTACACATATCTAAATATATGTATACACTGGTCTAGAAAAGTACATATTTATACCTGAATACTGCGGTCCTGCAAGAAAAAAAACATAAAAACCAATAAAAGACACTTGATGTTTCACATGAAAAGTGAATGATGACAAAAAATATCATATAAAGTTTTACTGATACTATTACTTCCAGTTTTTTAATCACATAAAATTGTACTGATATTGGTTCTTTTAATTATTTTTTATCATATACAGTTTTACTTATACTAATACTTCCAGTTTTTTATCATATACAATTTTACTGATGTTAATACTTTCAGTTTTTTATCATAAAGTTTTACTGATACTAATGATTCCAGTTTTTTATCATATACAATTTTACTGATGTTAATACTTTCAGTTTTTTATTATATAAAATTTTACTGATACAAGTACTTCCAGTTATTTTATCATATAAAATTGTACTGAGAGTACTTTCAGCTTTTTTATCATATAAATTTTTAATGATACTAGGACTTCCACCTTCGTCTCCAGTCAATGAAAATATGATAAAGTAACAACAAATAAATAGGATGTAAGTAAATATAGGACACCAAAATAACCAGTATATGAAGGATTAAACTGCAGTTTTACATGGAACAGAATCAACTCTTCTACAAAAAAGGTCCTTATTAAGATAGGGACAAACAAACAGAATGAAATCACCAAAATCAATCAAAGACTACATGTCAGTCATGGTAGCTGACAGATCAGGAATACAACAAAAAATTATGAGAGGCGAGAGCGACGGGAATATGAGTGATTACATGTAGAAAGTGTACAGTCATCATCATTAGGTGCCATGCCAACTGGTGTAGGCAATCATAGATCTCCACAGCTCACAGCAATCTCCAGTATTATGTGTCATGATCACTGTTGTTTCCCTGCCATGCCAGTTTGTTAAACTGTCTAATATTTTCTCATGTTGCTGCCCTCTGTCTCTCTTGCCTTCAAACTAGCCTATTGTAACTATGTTCTCCAAATCTCCTTATTTCATAACTTGACCAAACAATTAAGATTGTCTTTTTTCTTATATTACTAATTAATCTCTGTCTCGCATTTGACTTTCAACACCTCCACAATAGTTTTCCTGGCAGTCCATTGTATTCTCAGCATTCTTCTATAGAACTATATCTCTGCTGCCTCTACTTTCTCACTATCCTGTTTGTTCATTGTCCAAGTCTCGCATCCATATGTTAGTATAGGAGTTATGTAGAACTCTTCCTTACCTCTAATGACAGGGCCATATTACACAATATATTTTTCATTTTTCTGAATACTGGTTTTGTCTGCCCTATTCTGCTTTTTTATCTTTGTTGAATTTCTTCCATCTGATGTTACCAGTATATTAGTATATTCCTGCTTCTGTACAGATACAATGTGCACTCTATGACCAAATGGTTACTGGCATTGTTTATCCTTTACAGCACTCTCGGCGACTATAATCAAAGGATAATATGTATTTATGTATTTTCTGTAGCTGTAGCGCTATAGACTATAGCGATTATGTAGCGCCCGTAGACACCATACCTTTTTTGTCAAAAATATTGCAATTGTAAACAAACATTATTCACCCGGTTAACCAAGGCAATGAAAGTCGACCTAACTAGCTTCCATTTCAGCTAAATACAACACGTTACAGATCAGTTTTGACTGTGTTCAGCCGCCGATATAATTTGCCAAAATTTTTCAAAATTACAACCATTTTTTATTATTTTTTCTATATTCAGATTTCTTTTACATAACCGATACTTTTAGTTCAATTGACGTGGTTCATTTGTTTACAAACATGAATGATCACCAAGTAGTTTTATTATAAAATAACAGCAGAGTAATATAGGCCTTAGCAAGCAGCATCTATCCCAGATTGAATGTATCTGAATTTTTCACCAAAATTCTAGGCTCACACATACACCTAAAAAACTTACATCATTACATTCAGTAACCATTCCTTTATTTCCATACACAAAAATAATACACACAGTTTTAAAAACAAAAAAGTTATTGCTTTTTCCAAATACCCTCCATAAATAGTGCATAAGAGCAAAAAGAGAATGCAGTAGCAGGTGGAAATTACGCTTTTTAAACACAGAGTTGTAACGGTTATGAAAGAACCAACGTAAGAAATAGCATTATACTGTAATCTTGAAAATAAATAGTGAAATAGTTCAACATGAAAGAAACAGATCTGCTTATGATTCATTATTTAAACTGAAAGCAGTAAGTTATGCTGAAGGAAGAAATAATTTCGCAGAAACTCGTCATTTTTGTGTTGATGAGAAACAAGTACTCGAGTGGAGGAAAAATAAAATGTTGATCAAAGAAATGCCAAAGACCAAAAATTGATGAATCAGATGAAGAGAAAATAATGAGGCTGAAGACTATAGCAACAACGTGTACGAGGATAATGTTAAAACAAGAAGAGTTTCCCGCATTGTTTAAAGCCTCTGATGAATCAGATGAAGAGAAAATAATGAGGCTGAAGACTATAGCAACAACGTGTACGAGGATAATGTTAAAACAGAAGAAGAGTTTCCTGCATTATTTAAAGCCTCTGATGAATCAGATGAAGAGAAAATAATGAGGCTGAAGACTATAGCAACAACGTGTACAAGGATAATGTTAAAACAGAAGAAGAGTTTCCTGCATTATTTAAAGCCTCTGATGAATCAGACTTTGAAGGATTTTAACTACCATTAAGTAGTCTTACAGTAATTTTGTATACCATTAGCAGGTACCATAATTTAAAGGCAACTATGATAGGAATTATTTATTTTCACTTTTTCTGGTTTTTCACTTTCAAAATCAGATGGGGAGGGGGGGTCCGCTTATGATCGGGTGAGCACTGTTTTGTGTTTTTTTTCCTTCAATTATCGGGATTGGGGGGGGTGGCTTGCGATCGAGTTCGAGTGGGCTTTAAAACAAGCATATACAGTACTTTAATTGGTGGACCTGTTTTAATACTATATCATTCACTTTGATCTTGCAATCTGTGGTATTTCATTTCTTTGAAATAACCATCATTTCTGTCTTCTTGATAGTTAAGAAGAGGCTTTACTTTTTGCCACTTTACTTTACTTTCTTCCACTACTACATTAATCAATTCTTGAAGGTCTTGCTCACTTTTAACAATGAGAACAGTGTCATCAACATATCTTAAATTATTGATGGTATGTCCTCACACTAATATTCCTGGGATATTAACAATTGCACGCATTATATTTTTTCACAGTATAAAGAGGTCTGGTGAAAGTACACATCCCTATCTAACACCTTGATTTATATGTTGAAAGGGGCCAAATTTATTTCCTACTTGTATTGCTATGGTTTGTTGCCAGAGCATGTTTTTGATGATTCTTAAAGTTTTACTGTCAATGTTCAAAGTGTAAAGTACACAAGGAGAATGCAAAATAGAAAAAAGTATAAGCAATGGTAGTCAAATAAAAGTCTTATCTGGATACGGTGCAAGATTCAAGTGCAGGTTGGATGACAGATCAGAAGTAAGAATGGAATGAAAATGAAGCAACTAATGACAAGACTAGGACCCTTGGTTCTAAAAACTAGGTGAAGCCATCAACCAACAACTGAAAGTGAGAAGAGATAGAAGTATTGAATATAAGAGACTGTAAAAGAGAGTGAAGATAGAGATAGCGGCATTAAAATCATTTATGGAGGATACACCTACGGGTTCCAAAGGCCCCATGGTATGGATAAAACAGTTCTCCATCATGAAGCGGCTCCTATGGTCTGAAGTGATGACTGAATAGTCGTGACCAAGAGCACCACTGTGACTAAGGTCAATAAAGTAGAGCTGCTACCAGTGTCATGCCATCATGACACATGTCATATAGGTAGTGGCATGGCAGAAGCGATCTTCAAGTTAAAGGTCAGTTTATCCTATGTACATCAGGTGAACTATCTATCTTGACAAAGACCATTTTGGTCAAAACATCAATTTTGTTTATTGTTCCACGCAAAACTGCTATTTAATTATGTTTATTTTATATCTTTTTCTATATTTGTTTATCAATTTCGGCACAGCTTTACTGCAGTCTTCTGTACACTCAAATAAAAGATATGTTCACTAGAATAAAAAGTTGACAGAGTCAGGTATGATAAGCTGACAATGAAAAATATAAGTTGAAAATGAATTAAATAAGACAAGAAATGTGAAGTTGACACTGGATGATTTCATTAAGTTATCAATGAAATGTATATTAAGTTTGCAATGAATATGAGAAGTTGACAATAAAATTTATGGTAAGTTGTCAATCAATGATAAATTTATTTGAAGAGTGTCCACATTGTGAAGTCTTGATGAAGCTGATTCAGCAAATTCTGAATTATCTAAATTCAGTCATAAATTATCTACAAATCAATAAATCCAACTTGACTAGAATGTACAAGTAGCATATTAGGAATTGAAAGTAAGTGTTGACGGTAATCCCAAATCTCACCTGTAACACAGGTATTCTTTCCTCGTCTCCAGACCTCATATCAGGATTATCCCTCATAGAACTTTTGTGTGATGGACCTGAGGAACTTGTGCAACAGAAAAGACGCAAACAGCCAGAGGCCAGGATTTTATACTGCAACAAGATAACATATATCGGGTGAAACTGTGAACTGTTCTTGAGTGAAATAACTGCTCTTAATCAGGAGTGGTTAACTCATGGCAGACATACCAATGGTGGTGAATTGCATGATTATTAATGTAAATTAAACACCTGTTCTAATAATTAAAGAGGAAGCATGGACATCTGTCATGTGACGTATTCCTTCCAGAACGTTGTCTTCCCAATTCTTCTTCTTCTTCTTCTTTCGTTCACTTGAAACATGTCTATATCTGTAATTCTGTCTCCTTAATAAAACTCACTGTCTTTTGTAGTTCATACAGCGGTCTATAGAGCTTTGATTCCAGTGTTGTTTTCTCTGGCCAATATGTCTGCCTCAGCGTTTCATGCTCAGAACACTCTTGAAGTATATGTTTGGCACTCTGTGCTGCCTGTCCACGTGTACACATGGCCGTATTGCCAATCTTGAACTTTGTATACATGTGGCTGCGGAGTCGATTGTGTCCTGTTCTGAGGTGTAGAATTATAACTTGTTCTGATCTGTTCAAAATGTGATAGTCATCTTGTGTTGGTGTTTGTGGCTTTCTTATTGACTTGATCATCTGTTTTTTCTGATGGTAGGTGATTGGTACATCTAGTTGGTCTTCGGCAGCAGCTTCCTTAGCCAGTTGGTCTGCTTTTTCATTTCCTGGTATTCCACATTGAGAGGGTATCCACTGCATGGTTACCCTATACTGGTAAGACAATTCATTAAGTAGTTTTTGCAAGTGTTTTAGTTTTCCAGACTGGAGGGCTTGAAGCACTGACCTTGCATCTGTCAGGAATACCACAGGCTGTAGGCCAGAGTTGGAGTACAGCAGTTTTTCAGTTGCCAAACTAATTGCCTGGATTTCTGCATCATAATTAAGATCTTCCCAATGAACTCTCTGAACCTCTCTCTGTCTTGGGCGATGTGGCTTGCATTTTCTAGCGATGTATTCATGTTATCTTTAATGTCGTCAGTCCATAGTCTTCTTGGTCTGCCCTTTCTCCTCTACCCCGGTACTCTTCCCTCCATTATTTGTCTTTCTAAACAGTTGTGTCTCTTTATATGACCAAACAGGCGTAATTTTCTTTTTGTTATTGTGTTTAGTAACCAACACTCTGGAATCTTCAATGTGTTTATAATATCTGAGTTTCTGATTTTTTCCTCCCATGATATTCTAAGTATCTTTTTGTAGCATTTCAGCTCAAAGGCGTTGATCTTCTTTGCATAGACATATAAAAGGTATTAACTATTAATCAACTTTAATTAATTCAAATCAACAATAACTTTATTCCAGGAAATAAATATTATGTAAAATTTATACATATGTCAATATGAACATATTTTTATTGTGAACTGAATGTGAGTACATGTGTCAATTGGTGCATCAAAACTAGAGCATGAAAAAATGGGCAGATATGAACTAGCACATTAAAAAATTAGTACATTTCAACTAAATCATGAAAAAATTGGCAGTATTTGAACTAAAATATGAAATAATTGATACATTTCTTCTTCTCCTTCTTTGCATTCGTTCTCAAACTCCTGCAGATTAGCAGAATGTAGTCCGGAGAACGGAATGCGTTGTGTTGGTTTACAGCATTGCTGTGATATCCGCGCCTTTCGGCCTGACATATCAGACTTCAGCATGCTTTGGGTCACTGACCCCCTATATGGGATGTGACAGCCAACTCCATCCCATAACCTCCTTAGTCACCTTTTACGACATGCATGGAAGGTAAACTGTGTTGCTATTCTTTACTCCCCTTTCGGGCACCAGCAACACATGGACGATTGATACATTTGAACCAGATCATGAAAAAATTGGTATATTTGAACTAGAGCATGACAAAAACTTCCCACATTTGAACTAGAGTGAAAAAATTAGCACATTCGAGCTAATTGGAGGCTGAGGAATTATGTTGAAAATCAGTAATTTGTGTCTATAACCATTAATTTTAGTTCTCCTTCATCTGTATTTCATATTTGTGCCTGGACATCCAGGCATCTGAGAAAATGAACATGGGAACATGTTTGCTGATATGGTGATCATAGGGATTGGATTGGACATGACATGGGCAGAGCTGATATTCTGAATACCCATAGAGACATAGGATGGATGACTGAGGTAAAGATGTGGATGTAATAAGTCTGCCACACTGATAGATATCTTGAGGAGATCTGAGCACATATGAACCAATGTTCAATGTACAATGAAGATGATTTGCCAACTATTTTATCTACCCTTTCATATTTATTTCTAATTCTTTTCTCTTGGTGTTTTTTAGTCTTCCTTTATTCTTCTTTTCCTGTTTGATCCAAAATAACAATATTTACTTATATCATCTTAGATTTTCAACAATATGAGGAACTCAACACAAGATTGTATTTTCTGATCACCTCTTACTACATGCAATAGCACTTACATAGAAAACGAGTTTTGTTGTAGTTTTATGACGATCAACAGACTATCAGACTGTGTGGTATTTGGACGGAATCATACAAATAACAATATACAAGACATTTTCAACTTTTTATACCTTAAGGCCTTTATCAAGAATATACAAAATAAACAGTGAATAAACAATAAAAACAGTAAAAACAATAGTACTATTACAGATTGTAATAGAACTTTCATTACTGCATGTTTTCCTGTGAAGGAGTGCAGGGAAAGTAGAGCTGTGGGCTGTGCAAATAATGGCTGCTTTGCCATAGCAGAATCCACGACATGTACAGGAAGAATTTTGATTGTACCTTCAAAAGATAAAATCTTGTCCCAACCATGGATTGAACCCGAGACCACAATGGCACTAGAACACAGACATTAAAAAGTATGATGTCCAAGGTCATAATGACATACGTATACACAAGTAGTCATGGAAGCAGGTTGTGTTGAAAAACTATTACAGAAAACAACATGGACAGCAATAAAACGAGAACTACACCAAACACAATTTTTTTTAATTAATAGTCGGAATTAAGGTGCAAAGGCTTAAGTTCCAAACTCGAGTCCCTAAAGATCTATCATCAGTGGTGCAGGATCTGAGGGCATTCATCTGAATATCGAGGGCACCACAATGACCATCGCCATTAAAATGTATGGTGACAGAAGTAGGTTTGCTGTGTTTAATAGTATGAAGATGCCTCCAAAAGTGGCCACTCAATCTTAAGCCTGTTTCACCAATATACTTCTTGTCACAGCATTTACATATGATAACGTAAATGATATTGTTGGATTTACATGTAAAGGTCTCATCAATAGTGAAAGTGACCTTAGAAAATGAAACAGAGAGGATTTGAACTACATAGGAACATGTGTAGCAATGGCCACATTGCAATGAACCATGCCAAAATGATCAGGAACCTAAAGTGACTGTAGACTAATTAAGATTTTTTTCATGCCTATAGCCAACCAGAGAAAAGCTTACCATTGTTTTTACTGTATCTTCACTTTTTGTTTTGTATATTCTTGATAAGACCTTAAGGTTGAAATGTTGAAAATGTCTTGTATATTGTTATTTGTATGATTTCTTCCATATAACACATAGTCCGATAGTCTGTTGGTCTTCATAAAACTATGACAAACTTGTTATCTATGTAAGTACTTTTGTTATACAGTTTTACAGCAGTCTTACCTATTATTTTACTGCAAGCATGGCAGATCAAAGTGTTAAATTATCTGCTTCCATTTTTGGCCCTGGTAACCAACGAGTAGTCAAGCTTTTAAAATTATGAACTAAGAGAAACTCTTTGAAAATTTGAAAAAAAATTGAAAAATCACTGCTAATATTTTTAAATCACTTTGAAAATCACTGGGAAAAAATCACTTTGAAAAAAAATAACCACATTAAAAAAAATCATGAACTAAGATACACACTTTTAACACATTAAACAACACATACTTTTGGATCCTTGCACTGACAGAGGGCTCTTAAAATTTTGACCTTCAAGTCCACAAGTGTGTACATTCCTAGTCTGGGTACAAGGTCCTTGCCAACCACAACAGAACAGACAAAGTCCTGGGCGTATCTGCTGGCACTGGGACTACAACAAAACACAATCATCAAAGAATGTTCCTAGGGCAGTAAAGAAATAGATAGACAGGCAGATAAACAAGTAGAAAGACAGACAGAACATATCTGTTGATATGTTTATATTTGTTTTCTTTGCGTTAAGGAAAAGATATTGAGATTTCTGTGCTGTACTTACATAATCACATGTTTAGACTGCGGCTTCTTTTTATATTCGGATATCTACATACTTACTTTCTTTTTCATGCTTCTGATATTAAGATGTTGAAACTTTTCATAACATGGCTCTTCTAGTTCTTTTCATATTTGTTTTCTGTGTAATTTAACTTCAACACACAAAAAAATGTTTACTGTCATTTCAACACATACATTACTATTCTGATACTGGCATTCTAACAATTCAAAACATAAGCTTCACAAATTCACAAGCAAAACAATAGCAATAGAATTGAACATGTTCTCACAAAGATAAAATAGAATATGTTATCTTGTATGGTTGGTTGCTGATCCAGCGGTCCTTGGGCTCATGCCCTTTGACCCAATGTCATTATGTGATATTTAGATGTGTTTGTGAGCTATTGTTTTGTTCCATATAATGTGTGTTCTCTTTTATCAAACAAACAAAATAGATAGAATAAAACATGTTCTCTCTTTCTTTCTATGTTCCTCGGTCATGTGTAGCACAGTATGGTCATACATGGGTAATCATGAGCACCTGATTTCTCCACAACGACAGATTTCCACTCTTATTTCAGTAGACTTGGACTGGTTTAATGTTTCTATCTGATTAAGCACAACAACCAAGATAGAATATAATATTACCGCCGAAGACGGATATGTTGGACCATTGGTGCAAATAAAAAGGCGACACAATGCATTTCCATTCTCTAGACTACATCTTGCTGGAAATCTAGAATGGATCATGGTCCTGCTACAAGAGAGATCCAGCAGGAGTTTGAGAATGAACACTGAAGAAGAAGAAGAAGAATATAATATGTTCTCTCTAATCAAGAAAACTGAAAATACCTCATAAGTCCACCAGGTGGAGAAAAAGAAAAACAGATCAGTTCTGGATACTGAGGCTTCAGTAACACTGCAAGAATGGCTGCAACTCCTGCCCCTAAACTGTGGCCAGTGATAACCAATCTGGCTTCATCCTGAAATGTACAGTCGCATGCACAAAAATATATTAATGTTTTTAAAACACTACAATCATATATACAGAAAGTGAATACTGCCACCAAACGGCTTGTAACAAGATTTGTATATCTATTCAACTGCTTCCTGCAAAGCGCAGGTCTTCAATAAATGTTTTCTACCTTTGCTGTCTTTATTTAGTCCCTTCAGTTTTTTTCCATTCCTTTTACACAAATCTCTTATATCTAACTCTTTCCTCTAAGTGTTTTTCATTTCTCCTCTTTTCCTAAGGATTTCTGAAGGTGATATTTCCTGGCAGAAAAAGTCTTCCAGATATAAGGATTCAGAACTTGGGAAGGGTGTATGTCATGACATCGTGGTTAAGCCATTTGTTTTATTTTAATAATGAAGTCACAGATTATAAACCAGGTACACAAGTGTATATTTCAGATATCCTCAGAGATTTATTTCATACCCAGGAGACTTCACTTTTTGGCTTGGTGCGATGCCTAATGGAGGAGCCTTCTACTCAAGGGGGGTACATGTGACAATTTGAGGTGAGCTGATAGTTTGCTTGGGTCATCCATTGTTTGTCTATCCTGTGACAAGGTGTCTCGCAGCCAGCGAGCTGTTCCTTATGTAGAAAGACATTCCATTACCTCTCTTTGTGTCCCTAGGTCACAAACCTAACTTCTTCCGTATGAGCCGTGTTGGACAACGGCAACAGTCGAGTTAGACTCAGAGTTGATACACCTTCCTAGATGAGGTGCTGCTTTGCCAAACATGTTGGGGGTCTAGGATTTGACCTGTGCATTTCTCATGCACTCGTCAAAATATATTATGTAAAACACAACTATCCTAACCCAAACCCTAAAATAAATGAATATTTTAATGATGAACATGAAATTTACAAACATAGACAAGGGAAATAACTGAACTATGTGGTGGTGTCTACTTGTACTGTACTGTATGACAATACACTAGTAATCATGGGCACCCAATTATTACATGAAATAATAATTTCAAGGGATCCAAACAGATTCTTGTAATTACAATATATATGTCATTTGTATTGCTATAAATACAACACTGTGTGTGAAAAAAGAACTATTAATGAAAACAAAAATAAAATATTTTGGACATATAAAAAAATATGACATTTTGCTGAAGATCTTACTTGAAGGTAGAGTTGAGGGGGAGGCAGGCAAGAGCTAGGCAGGAATACAAGTGGGAAGTAGGTATCACAAGATGGAAAGATTATAGTCTAGCAGAGTGCACAACCAAACCAAGAGACAAAGAGGATATTGGATTTCTGTTGCAGTCAACCTTCATTGAGATGTCACTTGGTGATGATAATTGGTATAAATGGTTTAAATGATTTAAAAATGATCAAGAACAGATGATGACCTGCATTCAGGGTGACACACCAGCATAACCTGTGAATGCTCATATTATCTTGGATAGTGACATTTGTATTCTAACCTTTATGTACACATTCTAACCTTTATGTACACATTCTAACCTTTATGTACACATTCTAACCTTTATGTACACATTCTAACCTTTATGTACACATTCTAACCTTTATGTACATATTCTAATCTTTATGTACACATTCTAATCTTTATGTACACATGAAAAAATGTTTTACAAAAACATTTCTGGAATATTTTGAACTGTTAACTCATCTGTTATATATAAAACTGACCTGAAGTTGAGCAAATGCTGTCTCCAACAGTCGCAGTGACTGCAACTCTGACAGAATATAATTAGCACAGTCTAACATGGCACCGTGGCAGTAACTGTCACTGACTCCAGGGATGGAAAGTGTTGATCCTGTAGCAGACAAGTCAGCTAAGGCATCCTAATAAAATTACATGTCAAATCTATCATCTCATAACATATCACAAGTCTATCATAATTTTATCAAAAGAAAACTAGACACCAAATAATGAAATATCAAAGAACATGAAGTATGCTAGTCTTAGAACACACACACACACACACACACACACAAATCAGCATATTCATCCAAAGACTACCTAAAGGATGGTAACTAATTCAACGAAAAAAATGACCTATTGAGTATTAAGGAACATCCTGTTCATTGCTAATAGATCAAGCTCCACTGATGATCAAAGTTGGTACATCCTCAAAAAACATCATGAGGTATCTCTGTGATGCAGTGGTTAAGCCATTTACCGTGTGTTCACGAGGTCACAGTTTTAAAACCAAATCGTGAGTCTTGTTTATACATGTGTTTTTTCCAAGTTTCCTTGGATTAGCAATGAAGTTATATGTTCTCAATGGTATTCTCAGCAAGTGATATGTTGCTCTATTAGTGGAATAGAATATGTATGACGAAAGCCAGGAACAATTAAGTCAATCCTCTAGGTCTTTGACCATTCTCCACGGAGATCCCCAAGGATATTGAAAATTATGCTACATTAGGTTTTTCTTTGTTTAATTTTCCAAACCATTTTATTGATATCAAACATTTTTGTTTTCATACATTTAACTGATTATGAAAATACACCATAAAGAACTAACCTGAAAACTATGATAGCTTCCAGATATCTTCCTTTTCTTTTTGTCTCATTTCCTATTTTACTTTTCAGCATAAGGTATAGAAGAAACTTTTTGGTGCAAGCACTACTATGTGCCATGAGAGAGAGAGTACCATATATGTACCTATATATCATAGTGTTCAACACCTCAGATATAATGTTGGTTCACCATTTATGGGTGATCTTTTTGTTCTATTATCTATCTATTATCTTTTCTATGCTTTTTCTATAAGGCATCACAGGATTTAATGACAATCGGGTTTCGGGCTATGGTGCATTTGGTCGCTTGATATGCAGTAATATTGTGATATCTCAGAAGGTTAGTACTTTCTTCAATCTACCATCTTCTCGGTCTTCCTCAGTATCTTGCTGTTTTCATTTTCACATTGTATGCTGTTCCCTCTGGCCAATAAGGGTTCATTCTCATTAGGTGATCGAACCATTTCAGTCTGTTTTTCAATATATTTGACCACCACAGATGTTGTTCCAGCTGTTCTTGTTCTCTCTCTCCCCTCCCCTATCTCTCTTACTCTCTTCTTGCTGCATTTAGAATTCTTGGTATTCATTTCATTTCTGTTATTTCAATTTTCCATTTATACTTTGTGTTAGTATCTTGTTTGTTTGTTAAATAGAGAATTAAATTCTCTTGCTTAGGCAAGACGATTTCAACCTAAGACAGGAGTCTATGTTGGTTATATGGGGCCATGTTGGCGTTTATCTTATTGTGACCTTATTGTCCGGGGCATATTTTGACTTTCATACATGCAAATATTGCTAAAGGACTTCGATTATGCCAGGCGTCGTCTTGGTGAGCACTTCTCTAATTAATTGCTGTTATTATCTAAGTTTAGCATTGGTATGTATACCACAAGGTTAAATGCGGTGTTTATTTTAATTGGTTCACTCTATATTTCACATAAAAAGGAATAAATAACAACGTACCTGGAAAGAAAGAGTTCCACGAATACTAACGACAACAGAGTGTGTCACTCGGTCCACTGCTACGTAAAATGGAACTTGTTTAAACTGTCAAAATAGATACACAGTCAAAAGTACAGTACTCAAAGAGTGGTCACAGTAAACAAGAATATTCTTGAGAAGTGGGTAAAAAAAAACCCTGGAGTTGAAGTTTAGCAAAGGCTTAGCTCTGATAATCTTTTCCATAATTCAATTCAATAATACAGAAATGTTTTTTAATATATAATGACCCTTAACAATAAGTAATGGTCACATGTTCAATTTTATTACAGATGGATGACAAATTCTATCTATGTGTAAATTGTGCACATTAGAACTCTTGGGAGATCAGATGAGAAACTCTGAGGATGAGTGTAATTTTGACACTAGAAGAAACCCTGGCAGTTCAGATGATGTTTTGTTTGTAGGTGTTTATTATAAATTAACAAGCATGATTGTTTTTATGATTTGAGCTAAAGAGCACAAATACATTGTACTATTGTTTACACCATATAGGCCTAGCATATCCATTTTCTTCATGTCTCTGATTTGAATAGGTTTCCATCGCTTCTGACAGCCCTCCAATCTGACGATTGGTATGAATTATGTATTAACTCTGTTCCATGATAGTTTATCACTAACTGTGCCCTTGACTTTAAATTCCAATATGTCCCTGGGTGACAGTTTCTGGGCTGAAAAAAATATGCAGGGAGCTTGACTTGTGCCATTTGTGTTTGTCATATGAAGTGCTCTGCTGTCAGTGAACATCTGTAATTAGATGGCCCATTGATACCTGTTCCTGAGTATATAAAATCCTTTATATCTGAGAAAATGGTATAGGAAATCTAGACAGTAGAATTGGACTATGAATGGCATTCCCTCTTAGCCAAGGTTGTGTTACTAATGATGCTTTAAAATGCAATAATAGCTGAATTTCAATGTCCTATACAGGAAATAATTCAATGATCACGTTTTATTTGTTATACTAAACATCCACCGTAAAAACAAGAAGAATGTGACAAAAAATTTTATAATTTCTATAAATAAGTTGTCATTACTATAAAAATAACATTGGGGAGTGTCTTCAGTGCCAATTTGTAAAGCTCTACTGAGGTGTTCTTGCATAAGAAAGAGATGAGAGCGTAAATGGCTGCTTTTCGAAAATATGCATTAAGAAATTGCTTATTGTTGAATATTTAGGCATTTATATACAAGTTTTAGGGAGACAAAGCAGATCAATGATTAGTGCACTGGTTTCCAAGTCGGCAGCCCAAGGTCACTTTCAAGTTCAACTGGAACCATATTTAGATCATCAACAGCTCCAGCATAATTAACGGGTATCAGATCTTCTGTAAAGATGACAGGCGTGAAGCTGACCAAATTATCATTAGTTATGCAGCGGATCATTAAAAGCATAGGCCTAACACTCTTTTATAAGTCCTATGCCTCAATGAAGTAAAAAAGGGACACTTTATTTACTGTTCTGACTTCTAAGTTTCTTTAATATTGCCAGAATTATGAGAGATGGCACAACTTTCACTTAACTCAAGTCACAACCAAGTTCATGCAAGTTGGAACTATTAGATAGTCTGACTATCTGTCCCAAAACTTAATTGTTACAACTACAACAATAAGAAACAAGATATATTTCAAGATTTGAACCAATACTTTAATAAGAATAATGCTCATTCACTATCATGACCAAAAATCTAGCAAAAACATATCAATCAATAATGTCCCCTATCCCTCATAAGACTATAGCCCACATACGAATTCACTCCATTCGACACTTTCTGTAGATTTCTTTCTATGTACTTTCATTAGAAACACGGCTTTCATCGTCTTTCTCTCTTCTCCAAGTTCTTCAAAGCCGTTTCTGTCTTTATCTTTCCTTGTGGGTCAATGTGTGTCTCAATGTAGTTTTCTGTTGTCATATGACTGTAGATCAAAAAGACTCTATGCTACTTTCATCTAAACTTCTTAGTTCCTGATCCTATTCTCCCATTTTACATTTTAAATCACTGTCAAACAGTTATTCACACACATTTTTTGTCATCTTGTTGTATTGCTGATTCAAGACCCACACAAAGACTGATAGTAGTCACCCACCTTGTTATGAAATGTGACATAAATGAGGTCATCCTTGCTGGTGCCTGATAATGTCCTGATGGCAGCTGTGTTACAATGACAGATGTTGTCCTTGATAATGCCATTAGATTTGCGGATACAGGCACAGAGTCTGGATAAATATAAAAAAGACTACATCAAATAAAATTGTTATCCCCATCATTTAATACATTCAGTCTGTTCATTAAACATCAAACCTAATAGCGTTTACTAGTGTGAACTATGTATAATGATGATGATCCGACAACAAAATAACTATCTAGAATTATGTACATATATCTAAAATTACATCAAGGATAATTGAATTAGATCTATTTTAACTATCGAGAATATTATACTTTAAATATGAAAATATATTATATTTTAAATATGTAGAATAACTTATTTAGATCCATTTGACATCTAGAATAATTTTGTCTAATTTGACGTCTAAACTAATATAGAACTAATATGGCATCTAGAATAATTGATTTACATTTATTTTAATATATAGAATAATCAATCTAGATATAATGTGATATATATATATATATAGATATATTAACATTCTATAACAGAAACATTTTGACTAGTTCCAACATTCAACAACAGAAATGGTTTTACCTATTCTAGCATTCACACCAAGAGAAATAGTTTGAACAGGTCCAACATTCACCAATAAAAGTACTTTGACCTATTCAAACATTTACCAACAGAAATACTTTGAACAATTCACCTATGTTCGTTCTAAAACTCCTGCAGATCCGTAGGACATAGTCTGGAGAATGGAATGTGTTGTGTTTTGGTTTATATCTTGACTGCTATATAGCACCTTTCAGCCTGACACATATGACCAGCATGGCTTCTGGACACTTTCAGCTTATATGAATTGGGACAGCCAACTCTACCCCAAAACCTCTTGCAACATCATCATTATCTTCTAACCAATAACCTTTCAGGGTCTTAGGGGAGTCATTCTGGAAACATCAACACAAAAATTGTGCCATGCCTCTCTGTTATCAGTTCTTTGTTTCGCATACAGAACACTGCTGGCATCATGAAATTTGAAAATCTCCTTATCTCCTTCACAGAACCTTCAGCACTCCTGTATGCACTGCAATAAAACTTTCCGTGCACGAATTTGATTCATTGGACATCTACGAACTCACAAACCAAATTAGACAATTACCAATTTATTATTATTATTTATTTTTTTATCACATTTATTGTTTTTCATGCCATGCTCATCTTCGCTTACAAAGGAGGAACACCATCATTATCTTTGTTTGAGTGTGGAGAATCTTAATCCTGCCCAGTCTTTAATATTATGAATCCATACTTTCCTTCTTCTTCTACCCTCAACTGTTCCCTGCAATATATTTTTGGAAAGAGAATCGTGTCTCATCACATGGCCAAACCACACAAGTTTATGGTTTATGATGCTTCACCAGTTCCATGAGATCTTCTTGTTGACCTGCAAGAGTATTTATTTTGTTTCTCACTTATATGTTTGTTTTATGTTCTGTATAATGGATACTTAGTATTCCTTTGTAGCATTTGTTTTCAAAAATGTATTTTCCTCTCCATTTCTGCTATAATTGTCCAACTCTCACATGCGTATAAAAGAATAGGCATTATTAGAGATTTCTATAGGTTTATTTTCATAGTTGTACTTATTCTGTACTTATTCATATGGTATTTAATCTGGACATTGCAGCCAAGGCTATTTCAAGTCTGGTTTTTATTTCCTTGGTAGTGTTTTCATCGCGGCTCATATAAGAACTTAAGTATTTAAAGGTATGAACTTCTAGTTTCTGTTCATTCACCCAGATATTAACAGGAATCATGTTGTCATCTCTGTTTGCCATTATTATGCTTTTCTCAATGTTTATTTTCATACCATAAATTTTGCAAGTTTTTTTCAAGTTTAGAAGTAAGTTCTTGAAGCTCTTTCTCACCACCAGCCACACGATTAATGTCATCTGTAAATTGAAAGTTGCACAGAGGGTGTCAGCAATTGAGATTGTTGTTTAATGGTTCTATAGTGTCTTGCAAGATGTGTTCCAAGAATATATTAAATAACGCTGGTGATAATATGCAGCCTTGTCTAACCTCTGCAGTTTTTTTTAAAAAGGTTCCAATATCACCATTCATTAGAACAGCACCTACAACATGTCTGTCAGGTAATGTTGTTACTATTATTTACTTCCCTCATGGGTCCCAGCAACACACAGTTGATATAAGTTCAACCTGTTCTAATATTCAATAATAGAAATAACTTAACTCAACAGTTCCCTTAAACTTTCTGCTGTTGTGGGTCTCCTTTATATATTTTTTCTTTTGTTACCTTCCAAAATATCCTATATTTCAAAATGTTATTATGTGTACTAAAGACAATAAAAACGTCTACAATTGAAAATGTAATGCTAATTTGTTACTAATAAACAATAAAACAAAAATATATGTTTATTAATTCTTTTTTTATTGTAAATGTAAAGTTTCATAAATTTCTTCAAGTTTTTGCAGCAGACACTTGAGAGGACCCTGGGGATCACAGTTCAAGATCCTAGGGCTTAACTGATTCTTCTTCTGTATCCATTCTCAAACTCATGCAGATTAGCAGGATGTACTCCGGAGAACATAATGTGATGTGTCATGGTTTACAGCTTTGCTGCGATATCTGCAACTTCCAGCCTGACATATATAGCTTCACCATGGCTTCTGGGTCACTTTGGCCCTATATAGGATGGGACAGCCAACTCTACCCCATACTCTCCTTAGTTGCCACTTACGATATGCCCTTTCGTACCCCAACAGCATAAGGGCGCTAACTGATTCAAACACAGAAATAGTTTGACCTATTACCACATTCAACAGCAGAAATAGTTCAACCCATTACAACATTTAACAGAAATAGTTTGACCCATTACAACATTCAACAATAGAAATAGTTTGAGGTGAAAGCCCCAAACTAGATCCGACTTGTAAAAAGTATATAACCTGGTCAAACACGAACTGTTGTGAGAACCAAGTTTCATATAATGTTTCTGTGATAGTGCTCACACCTGCAATGAGGGCAAAGTCTGCAGATGCCAGTTGTCAGATTGTCATACATGAAAAATGGCCAGCCATAGCTACTCATAGCATACTTCATGTAGTGAACCATGTTAGGTATCTGAAAATAAAAGTTAGACATGTCTACTTCATATAGTGAACCATGTTGGGTATCTGAAAATAAAAGTTAGACATGTCTACTTCATATAGTGAACCATGTTGGGTATCTGAAAATAAAAGTTAGAGATGTCTACTTCATGTAGTGAACCATGTTGGGTATCTGAAAATAAAAGTTAGACATGTCTACTTCATATAGTGAACCATGTTGGGTATCTGAAAATAAAAGTTAGACATGTCTACTTCATATAGTGAACTATGTTGGGTATCTGAAAATAAAAGTTAGAGATGTCTACTTCATGTAGTGAACCATGTTGGGTATCTGAAAATAAAAGTTAGACATGTCTACTTCATGTAGTGAACTATGTTGGGTATCTGAAAATAAAAGTTAGACATGTCTACTTCATATAGTGAACTATGTTGGGTATCTGAAAATAAAAGTTAGAGATGTCTACTTCATGTAGTGAACCATGTTGGGTATCTGAAAATAAAAGTTAGACATGTCTACTTCATATAGTGAACTATGTTGGGTATCTGAAAATAAAAGTTAGAGATGTCTACTTCATGTAGTGAACTATGTTGGGTATCTGAAAATAAAAGTTAGAGATGTCTACTTCATGTAGTGAACCATGTTGGGTATCTGAAAATAAAAGTTAGACATGTCTACTTCATATAGTGAACTATGTTGGGTATCTGAAAATAAAAGTTAGAGATGTCTACTTCATGTAGTGAACCATGTTGGGTATCTGAAAATAAAAGTTAGACATGTCTACTTCATATAGTGAACTATGTTGGGTATCTGAAAATAAAAGTTAGAGATGTCTACTTCATATAGTGAACTATGTTGGGTATCTGAAAAAAATATTTAGACATGTCTACTTCATATAGTGAACTATGTTGGGTATCTGAAAATAAAAGTTAGAGATGTCTACTTCATATAGTGAACCATGTTGGGTATCTGAAAATAAAAGTTAGAGATGTCTACTTCATATAGTGAACTATGTTGGGTATCTGAAAATAAAAGTTAGAGATGTCTACTTCATGTAGTGAACCATGTTGGGTATCTGAAAATAAAAGTTAGACATGTCTACTTCATATAGTGAACTATGTTGGGTATCTGAAAATAAAAGTTAGAGATGTCTACTTCATGTAGTGAACTATGTTGGGTATCTGAAAATAAAAGTTAGACATGTCTACTTCATATAGTGAACTATGTTGGGTATCTGAAAATAAAAGTTAGAGATGTCTACTTCATGTAGTGAACTATGTTGGGTATCTGAAAATAAAAGTTAGACATGTCTACTTCATATAGTGAACTATGTTGGGTATCTGAAAATAAAAGTTAGACATGTCTACTTCATATAGTGAACTATGTTGGGTATCTGAAAATAAAAGTTAGACATGTCTACTTCATATAGTGAACTATGTTGGGTATCTGAAAATAAAAGTTAGAGATGTCTACTTCATATAGTGAACCATGTTGGGTATCTGAAAATAAAAGTTAGACATGTCTACTTCATATAGTGAACCATGTTGGGTATCTGAAAATAAAAGTTAGACATGTCTACTTCATATAGTGAACTATGTTGGGTATCTGAAAATAAAAGTTAGACATGTCTACTTCATATAGTGAACCATGTTGGGTATCTGAAAATAAAAGTTAGAGATGTCTTGTATTAGCTATCTCTAACTCATCAGCATCAAATGTCATCTCTACATCCGCTGTATCTTGTCAAGGTGATATATTCTCACAAACTGAATTTTGTAAATTTCATGACGTTTTCTTTCCACTTGTATCTCTGCCTACTTCTTGTTTGTCCTAACATTTAACTTTACCTTTAAATACAGTTTTCCACTTGGTATCATGTCTTTTTTAATATTACTAAAATGCGGATGTATGTGGTGCATGTAAGTATGGGAACTAGTTCTTTCACGCAACTTGCCTACTAGTTATATGCTTACAGACGTCGACCATTGAAATGGCAAAAACACTGAACGCACAAGTTACCAACGCCAAAGTCGGATGTGTCTGACCACTGAACAAATAAAATGGAAACAACGCATTTCCGTTCTTCAAACTACATCCTGCTGGAAATCTAGGATAACTATTGTCCTGCTACAAGAGAGATTAGTAAGAGTTTGAGAACAAACACACAAAGAACAGTTGTCAAAATGAAATATCTACAGATTTCACCAGACAAATCATCATGCAACAGCAAACTCAAGTAGACATACCTATGTAGTTAGAATTTTCTCACCTTTCACAGCAGTAAAACTAGATAGGAGAAACTGAGTTGGATATCCCATTTGGGAGTGCCAAAAATAATCTTCAAGGACATTACAGACGACGTTGGTAATGTAAAAAAGTGCCTGAGCCCAGGCCTGCCCAGGAAATTGTCCTGAACACAGTTTCTATTCACCACATGTATGTGCCACATGTTCATAGCGAGGACACCAAGTACAAATTGGTAGATAAGACCATGCTCAGGACTGGAGCTCATCTGGTTCCTAAAGCATGATGTGCAATGCTGGGTTCTTCATATCTTGCACCACAATGGGAAATATAATTGTAGATGACATGCTGTGGGGCTTCCCCAAAAGGAAAGTCTCAATATATTGAGATGCCATCTACTAAAAGTTTACTGTTACTTAATGGTTGGTCTGAAAGGTCAGTAGTGAGACCCCAAGACCAAAATAATGCGGATTAATGATTGATTTCTTGATAATCTTCTTTTTTATTTGATAGCCTCTGACCTCAGACTTGAAAATGAATTTCTTGGATAAAACTTGTCAATTTGAGATCCAATTTTGTGTCTCAGAATGCCTCCTTGTGGACACCAGATTTGGTGTGTGGCCTCCTAAAAAATTGTGTACAATTACTTTGAGGCGTGCAAACATGTCCTACAGAAACAATCTGGAACATGTGAAATCCTTAGTTGATAGTGTTAAATATCTCATCAATTTTTCTTACATCAGGTGATGTTTCAGGTGTGTACATTTTTTAGTCATTATTGAAATTTTCTCACCCCTACTGTCTGTTAAATTGTGTAATCCTGCTGTTGTTTCCATTGCCATTATAAGTGTGCACCTTAGTCTTACTGTAATAATTCAGAGATAAATTCAAGTGTGAAGCAAGAGGATAAATAAAAAATTCTTGAGACTAACAGGAATTGAACCAGGCCGGATCTAACAGCACTTATTTGTCTTGCAATTTGAGTAAACGGGTTTATCCGTACTTCTTCATCTTCCTCTTCTTTCATTCACTTGAAACATGTCTATATCTGTAATTGTCTCCTAAATAAAACTCACTTTCTTTTGTAGTTCAGTGGCCCATAGAGCTTTGATTCCAATGTTGTTTCCTCTGGCCAATATGACTGCCTCAGCGTTTCATACTCAGAACACTCTTGAAGTATATATTTGGCACTCTGTGCTGCATGTACACATGATAATGTTGCCAACCTTGAATAATTGTGTGTACATGTGACTGCGGAGTCAGATGTGTCCCATTCTGAGGCGTAGTATTACAACTTGTTCTGATCTGTTCATAATGTGATAGTCATCTTGTGTTGGTGTTTGTGGCTTTTTTATTGACTTGATCGTCAGTTTTTTTCTGATGGCAGGTGATTGGTACATCTGGTTGGTCTTCGGCAGTTCTTTCCTTAGCCAGTTGGTCTGCTTTTTTATTTCCTGGTATTCCACAGTGAGTATTCCACATTGCATAGTTACCCTAGACTGGTAAGACAGTTCATTAAGTAGTTTTTATAAGTCTGTTAGTTTTCCAGAATTTCCAGAAACATTTTCCAGAAAAAAGTATCAAGAATTTTTAATTTATCCTCTTGCTTCCTATTTGAATTTACTTGTATAAGCTATTATTTGAAGCAACATTGTACTGCCTCTATGATATTTATGTTTACAAGAAGACCCATTGGCCCTTGTAATATAAATACAGATGTTATATGTTTGTGTCACTGAGGATACTTCAATACTTGTACGTATGTTCGTTGTTCTTGTAAAAGTCCTTGTCTCAACAGGTCCGTTCTCAGTGACTTGAGTACACAGTTTGAATGTGCGGTTAGTCAAGTACATAAAAACCTGTATACTTGAGTTACAAAGCGATTCAGTGCCGCTAGAATGGATCAATATAGCCAGATTATCTGCATGAAGAGCTCTATGTATGTTTGGTGTAAATAGCTTTAGCAGGTCATCTATAAAAAATGTTGAAGAGTGTGAGAGATATAACTCCTCCCTGTGGGATACCTTCTGTTATGTTGACTTTTGCATTTCTTTCCCTAGAGTTTGTCTTCACCAAAAAAACATAAAAAGCTTTTGATCCCCTTAATCAACATTCAATCCTGCAATACCTAACAGCAAAAGCTGAGAAAAAACAATAGATAGATAGATAGACAATATTTACTTTCATATTTGTGTTACTACAGCCTACACCTAAGCCCTTAACAACAATAAACTGCCAGACCTTAAGGAAGCAATATGAGAAGTGAGCATCCACAGAAGGGTAGTACTACAGAGGATACCTCCTACTATAGCTTACCAGGAAATGGAAAGGCAGATATGATAGCAGAAGATGGAGCACCACAGGAACAAAAAGGTCAAGAAATCCCCTACCAGGAAAAGAGGACCCTAATCCTTTTAGGAAAGTCAACCCCCAAAAGACAACTATCACTATCTCGACAGTGCTGAGCAAGATATCCTCCTCCACACCAGGACAGGGCACCACAGACTAAATAACCACTGAAATAGACTGGTTCCATCACCTATATGTCCATGTGGGCAAGCAAAACAGAGCACAGAAAATATCCTGCAAAACTGTATTACACTAAGCCAGTTGAGAGTGGAGCACTGGCCCACAGAGACAGACTTCCACAGAATAATGTATGAGAAATTTGATTCAATTCAATTCCCGTTAGTCTCAGGAATTTTTGAGAAATTTGAGAAGCTCTCAAATACAGAAGCATTTAACAAGAAAACCAGACTTGCTATGTAGACATGTTAAACTGTAAAAGTGAAGAAGAAGAAGAGCGCAGCTACCTATTGTTTTTGTTGTCTACTTTTTTTGTACTTGTTAGGTTTATATTATATTACATTATTTTTTTTCTTCTTTATATATATATATATATTTATTTATTAAAAACATTTTTTTAAATTTTCTTTTGTATTATTCTGTGTTTCCTTTATATTTATTATTATATGCTTGCTCTGATTAAGATCTTAGAAAAATCAATAAATTTCATTCTTTTTATTATAATTATTTATTTTCTTTTTATTAGTAGCAGTAACAGTTACATATAATAACTGATTGTTATTTATAATATTTACTGTTTATTCCAAATTTAATATCAAGTTCTCCCAACATCAGCTTGGATGTGTTACTTATAGCAGTGTTCATATTCAGCAGGCAACTTGACAGACAACTTCAGAGCACTCCCTATATTCATCTTCAATTTATCATCTATAATTTCATTTGTTCTATCATAACCATTTTAAACCTTCTTTTATATTCTATGACACACATCTAAGGAAGTCTGTAGCTTTCTTGTTCTCTATTTATTTATGGGCCACTTCATACACAATATCAGTATATTGTTTTGTTTCCATCATTTTATTGCTGATTCATTATAACCACTCCTACCAATAAAATTACAGGTGAAAATAATGCACAAAGTACAACTTTTAAAAATAAGACATACAGTCATCCAATATTTGGGTTCAGGTAGAGTGTCTTCTGCTCCAGCTGGTGATAAATTGTCTGGCATGGGTAAGCCTGTTGAAAACACAGAGTGTAATTGGCTTTCTGTGTGGACTTGCTGCTGCTGAACTAACATCAAACCAGCAGCGACATCTGTAGGAACTAAATCCACATCCTGGAATACAACCACAAAGAAAATGATGCTTTATTGCTAAATAGGATTATCGGGTAGGTTACATTTAATCACTTCCAAGATAAGGATTTCAATTTTCTATGATTTATGACAATGCCACTTTTTTGTTGTTGAAGTACAATAATTATGTGACAAATATTTACTGAAATTATCCCAAATTATAGTTCCTTTGACAATTTCACACACAAAAATTATTATATTTCAGTGATTAAAATATTTAATGCAAGAATTTCTAAACTGATAGTGTCACTTTTCCCCCTCCAACCTCAGTTTTGTCAGATGAGCTGAAAGTAAACGTGCTCTCAAAATCTGGCAAAAATGTATAAAATCTGACACTGAAAATGTGTCAGAACTTAGTGATAAAAGTGTTGATCCTGATTGTGTACCTTTAGACATGGAGCTGAACAACAATGACAACATTTTATATCTAATGTCAATACCAAAGGAAAGATTGGTAAGCAACTTTTAGACTTTGTTTTTATTTTTTATAAGACATATATATATAATCTTGTATATCTAATCTTGAAAAATCATAAGTCAATAGCAACAATGTTGAGGTTATACCTTCACTTTGTGTGGAGGGCTCAGGGACATGTAACTTAAGAGTTAAACAATCACAGAAACAGAAGCTACCTTTCTTATGCTTGCATTTTTTCAGCTGTGAGCAACTGTTATAGAGGTATAGATGAAGTGATAACTTCCACAATGCTACTAACCAAATTTACATGAAATAAACTTAGCTAGTACATTATTGACATCTATATAAATGCCTGCCTGATGTATAAGAGTGACATGCAATAAAAGGTAATACATCTGTAAAATTGACTAACAATATTACTTACGTAAAACACAGGTTTTAGAAGTTTCACTTGATTACAATTGACAGACTATCACTAAGAGGCTATGGGGTGTAAACACGAAAAAATACAAATAATACACAAGATATTTTCAACATTTTTAACCATTAGGTCTTTATCAAGAATATACAAAACAAACAGTGAAAAAAACAATAAAAACAATAAGAAAAATATTACACCACAGAGGTGCTAGAATGCAGACATATAAACATAATACGAAATTCAAGATGACAATGATTATGTGTAAACGTGTAGTCATGGATGCAGGTTTAGTTGAAAAAGGAAACGGCATATGAGAACAGAAGGAAACAATTATTATCTAAAACAACAGCAATACAAAAAAAAATGGACAGCAATACAACAAGGACTACACCAATACAAATCATCATCATCAAGTGCCGTCTCCGCAACGAAGGTTGGCTGCAACGTATCTCCAACATCTCCTGTCTCTTGTCTTGGTGGTGCACTCTGCTAGACTGTAACCTGTCCATCGTGTAATGTTACTCTCCCACTTGTATCTCTGCCTACCTCTTGCTCGCTTCCCTTTGACTTTACCCTCAAGTAAGGTCTTCAATAGGGTGTCATGTCTTTTAATGTGTCCAAAGTATTTTATTTGCCTGATCTTTATTTCTCTTAGTAGTTCTTTCTTCATATTAAGTGTCTTTAGCACCTCTTTATTTGTTTTCTTCTCTTTCCATGATGTTCTCCCTATTCTTCTATATACCCACATCTCAAAGGCATCAATTTTGTCTTCTAATTGTTTATTTAGTGTCCATGTTTCTGAGCCATACATTAATATGGAATAGATGTAGCATTTTATAATTCTCATTTTTAACTTGTTTGTAATTTGTTTACATATTAATAATTTCCTCATGTCATTGAAGGTACTTTTAGCCATTCCTATTCTCCTTTTAACTTCTGTTTCACATCTGCCATCATTTGTGACTATGTGTCCAAGATATTGATACTGTTTTACTTGTTGTAGTTTCTCTCCCTGTATGTTTATGTTTACCTCCTGTTCTTCTGTGTCTTTGCTGATTATCATGGTTTTTGTTTTTTGAATGTTTATATCCAGTCCATATTCATTACTTGATTTATTGACTTGATCTATTAGTCTTTGTAGTTCATGTTCACTTTCTGCTAAAATAACAGTGTCATCCGTTGCTTGACTTTGGGGTGTACGTGGTAAGGTCCCAGTCTTTTCCACGGTGGCCAGCCAATATTCATTATTATGCCCAGAACTTTCCTCTTGTGCACCACACACTTTGCTGTTTCGCCGTTTGAGCCGTTGATCCATTTGGATTCCTCCGCCACGCGTGCCGTCACAGACTTTTTGTCTAGGGATGGACATTCCCTATTTCAATACAAATACAATACAAATACAAACAAATGAATGTTCGGAATTATGTCCAAAATACTTGAGGGTACCAAACTAAAAAAAAATTGATTTTCAAGAGTGTACCTCGATCTATCATTCATGGTGCGAGAATGACATGTTAATTTTATGTCTGCACAATGCTGCTAGCTAAACTTACATGAAAGAACTCAGCTACAACATTGCTGACATCTATGAAGGCTTGCCTGGTGTCAGGGTTACATGCTATACAGCAACACAGAACACGACATCTGTAAATGAACCACAATATTTGCAGAAGGTATAACTTAATATGAACATGTTTCAACATATAATATCTCCAATACTTCTTCTTCTGCATTCATTCTCAAACTCCTGCTAACCAACAGGATATGATCGAAAGAATGGAATTATATCTCTTATACACAACATATCCATTCAGCAGATACACCATTGGGTTGATGACACCCGGCGCTATCACCCCTTATATGAAATATAAGGACTTTTTTTTTCATAGTGACAGTTACTAGCATTAGAGGATCTTTCTTTAGGTTCATGTACAGTCTTAGAGGTTGTCTTTGTCTTTTTCAGCGATCATTTTTATATTTTCCCTTTGGTGTCTCATTCTTCTTCTTCTTCTCATTCGGAGTTTGACATGTCTACACAGCAAGTCCTGTTTTCTTAATAAATGCTGCTGTATTTGAAAGCTCCTCAGTGCTCCCATACATCTTTCTGCAGATATCCATCTCTGTCTGCCAATGTTCTTCCCTTAACTGGTTTAGTGTATTGCAGTCTTGCAGGATATGTTCAACTGTCTGTGCTGCTTGCCCACAAAGGCACAGTGGTGATGGGACCAATCTTAGTATATTTAAGTGGCTGTTTAATCTGTTGTGTCCTGTTCTGAGGTGGAAGATAATAACCTGCTCTGCTCTGTTGAGATAGTGGTAATTGTCTTTTGGGTGGTCGACTTTCCTGATGGTTTTGATGAGGGTCTTCTTTTCTTGGTAGGTGATTTCTTGGTCTTTTTGTTCCTGTGTTGCTCCATCCTTTGCCAATCTGTCTGCCTCTTCATTTCCTGGTATGCCACAGAGGGATGGTATCCACTGTAGTACTACCCTTCTTTGGATGCTCACTTCTCGCATGGCTTTCTTCAGGTCTGGCAGTTTATCGCTGTCAAGGGCTTGTAGGACAGACATAGCATCAGTAAGGAATACCACCTGCTGGCATTGACTTGTGTTTTTAATTATTTCTGCAGAAATGTTTAAAGCCTGTACTTCTGCAGAGTAGTTGGAGCAGAATATTCCAGTTGGTGAACATGTGGATTCATTTTTTTTTTCTGGATATTTTATGTACACGTCAGCACCTCCATTACTGCTCTGGTTGCTGATCCGTCGGTATAAACTTGTATCCATTTTCTCTAGGGTACATATCTTCAATCATGTTGTATACTATTGTTTTCTTTTGAAGATTATTCAGTTCTATCATAGTGTGGTAGTTGTTTATGGTGGTTCTGATAGTGAGATTTGGGTATTGCTCCCACGGAACTGGAAAAAGTGTTGGTGATATCTCTTTTGTTATGTCTGGTAGTTCATCCTTATATTTTCTGTTTAGTTTTTTGGATCTGTGTATAAAACTGCTCCTCTTCAGTCTTCCACTGGCTAGGTCAATGTGTCTGGCCCTCATTGGATGTGCTGGCATGCTCTCGTACTTTTCTGCATGTACCATGGTCTTAGTGTCTCGCCTGTATGGTAAGGGGTGATGCCTGTAATTTTTTCCATTTCATTTATGGGAGAGGTCTTCATGGCACCTGTGATATGGCAAA
Source organism: Meghimatium bilineatum (assembly GCA_034231615.1). Lineage (NCBI taxonomy): Eukaryota > Metazoa > Mollusca > Gastropoda > Stylommatophora > Philomycidae > Meghimatium > Meghimatium bilineatum. Next base: position 62,024,385 of record CM067299.1, on the reverse strand, counting down.
GTGCTTGATTTACCAAGTTCAGGGCTTGTAGATGGGAGTTGGCTGCTGAAGTCCATGCTGTTGATCCATATTCTAGTACTGGTTAATTGCACCAGTATATACCTTCTTCAAAGTTGCCTCATTGGCCCCCCAGTTTGTTCCTGCCAATTTCCTCAGGATGGCAAGTTTCTTTCTTGCCTTATTTCTATTTCCTCAATGTGAGGCCTCCATGTCAGTCTCTTACCTAGCGTAGTGCCCAAGTACACCGGCTCGTCTTCTGTTTGGATATGTAAAGTTTCGAGTTTTATCTCTCCTGTTTTGTCCTTATTTGAGAGTGTGAAGTGTTGTTGAAGACTTTTCAGCATTTATCTTTACCATCCATTTATCTGCCTATGTTGTCTGCTGCCTTTTGTATTTTTTTGTTGGCGATCTTTAGATGTTCTTCTACACGCCACACCCCAAGTCATCAGCATACATTGCAGCTCTTACACTTTGTGACAATTCACAAATTATATCATTTATTAAGAAACAGAGTTGGAGACAATACTGAGCCTTGAGGAACTCCTTGTTTTATGAGAACTTTTTTGCTGTTGTATCCTTCCATGGTGATTTTTGCTTTCCTATTATGTAGGAAGGAATGGATCCACTTGCTCATGTTGCCCCCTATTCTGTTTCTTCGCAGCTTTATTATCAGTCCATCTTTCCAGACCTTGTCAAAATCACTTTGGTGTCTCATTCAAGCTGTTCACCTGATACAGTTTGCACCACTTCTTTGTGATGTCACTGCTTTACTCAAATGTGCTCAGTCTAGTCGGCTTCAGAAGTAGAGATGTTAGATGGTCAGTATCGCAAAATCAACTTACTTTGACTTGTTTGTGGTTCAAAACGCAGTCAAGAATTGCACTGGCAATGCAACTTGATCTTTAAATGATCTCTTAAATTTCAACAATAGTTAGGGATTATCACTTGATGCTACAAAGTTATGTGTTATGAGTGGTTTTTGAAGCATTCCACTTCATTAAGAGTGGGTGGAGAAAATATGGTGAAACCCAAGTGCAATGAAGCAAATCATCTATGCCCATTGAGCCCTTTTTTTCTAAAAATACTTGAAAATAAATAGTCCTATATAGGATATATGTAAATTATTTCTTTTTATTTATATGATCACTCTATCCCATGATGTTGAAGGACACGCTCATGAACGCTAATAGTTCCCATGGACTGCTGATTAAACACTCATTCTCTCTCCAAAATTGAAAATTCCTACTTATTATACATTTAATACTGAAAGCATGGGTTTAACATCAATGTTTTTAAGTATAGTGCACCTTTTCTTTTAATTATTGAAGCAGTTATCTAATTCATGACCCAGTAAATAGAGCTTTAGCACTAGAGTTGAATACCAGTTCTATAACACGATCTATGTCTTTGACCTAAATGGTAATCTTATTGAGCATCTGATAGACTGGAGTTTAGTATAGCCCAAGTCAGAGTAATGCCCTCTCTATTTCAAAAACACTTTTCATATACATTATGATCTTTGAAATCATCTGTTATGGGACAGTGCTGAGAATACTAACAAATTCTTACAAAATACCTTAACTGTTTGTATTATGTTTTGATTAACATCTACATGGAATGCCAGAACTCAAGATCAGTAAGAAAATAATAAACAACCTGAGATATGCCGATGATACCGTTCTTTCAGCAGAAAGTGAATATGAACTACAAAGACTAACAGATCATGTCGATAAAACAAGTAAAGAATATGCACTGTATGTAAACATGAAAAAAACAAAAACGATGATAATCAGCAAAGTCACAGAAGAACAGGTGCTAAACATAAAAATACATGGAGAAAAACTACAACAAGTAGAACATTATCAATATCTTGGACACTTAATCACAAATGATAGCAGATGTGAAACAGAAGTTAAAAGGAGAATAGGAATGACTAAAAGGACTTTCAATGACATGAGGAAAATATTAACATCTAAACAAAAGAGTAAATGGGCTAAAAATGAGAATTATAAAATGCTACATCTATTCTATATTAATTTATGGCTCAGAAACATGGACAATAAACAAACAATTAGAAGACAGAATTGATGCATTTGAGATGTGGAATATATAGAATAAAAGGGAGAACATCATGGAATGAGAAGAAAACAAACAAAGAGGTTCTAACAACACTTAATATGAAGAAAGAATTATTAAATGAAATAAAGACCAAGCAAATAAAATATTTTGGAAACATTAAAATACATGACACCTTGTTAAAGAAATTACTTGAGGGTAAAGCTGAAGGCAGGCGTGCAAGAGGTAGACAGAGATACACGTGGGAGAGTAACATCACAAGATGGATAGGATACAGTCTATGTCTAGCAGAGTGCACCACCAAAACAAGAGACAGGGGATGTTTGAGATTTGTTTCAGCCAACCTTCATTGTGGAGACGACACTTGATGATGATGAACATCTACATACATGTAATATGTTCACTATACCTGATTACAAGTTGAGACCTAGATCTCTTACAAGTTCAAACCTTCAATAGTACAAACATCTGTATGAAGGCAGGTGTAATGAAAACACTGTTATCATATAGATTACATTTTTCTGCTTATTGCTGGACATACTGGAACTGTAGTAACATTTGAAACCTGGACACTATATGGCTGCATTCTGCTGTAAACTAGATGGATCGTCAAGCTTGAAATCTCACATCAATTTCTGATGGAACTTTATTCATAGTTTAGTATTTCTACAGTTTCAATGGCCAATGTGCGGGTATCAAAATTATCCTTTCCAACATAAAGCATAAGACAATATAATATGCTTTTAAAATAAATCTATAGAACAAGACACATAATATATATATCTCTCTCTCAATATATATATATATATATATATATATATATATATATATATATATATAACAAGCCTGTTTGTATATTCACCTTGGGTTCATAAACTAAAGATATGGATGAAATTTGGCACAGTTACTAATGAGGTCCTGGGCATAGTACAATCAAATGTGAAAAATCTTAAAAGGTGTTGATCACTCTCCTGTAGTCCTGCAAAGCTGACCATTAATATTATTGGTTAACCTTTTACCTCTTACCATTTTACAAAGGTCAAATAAACAAATGGTAGAGCTTAGACCTAATATTGCTGTATTTTAAATTCATTCAAAATTTACTGTTTTCACAAGTTCACTATTCTTTCTCCTTGCTTTTCTGCTAATGTCGCGTATATATTTGTCTATGAGGCAATCACAGAAAAATTTTTCCATCTACTTTTAAAATCATATTGATCAATCATCAAATTCTCACAATAACGGCCATTGTTGTGATGAGTCATTTATAAAAGTACAATTTTATGTCTTTTATCGTTTATCCGGAATAGCTCAGTCTGCTGCAGCATCAGTATTTTACTATGAATTCTTGACGTTCGATCCCAGAGACAGGAGTTTTTTTTATATGTATTACAAAATAACACAACGTCATTGCTACATTATAAGCAAAACTTCCACGACTGTTCCCTTTTTTAGACAAATAAACACATCCGTCAAATCATATTGTGCCTACATATAACTGTAATGGGCAAATTGTGTTATCATTTTGCTACTGACATGTTTCGTAATACTATTCATATTTTCACCCAGGCAAAGCCAGGTATTATCTCTTGTATAATACACAGAGACAAAACACTCAAGACACTAACAAATATTGAGTACAGACATAATTACCTCATTTCCCAGACCTTGTTTGCTGATAATCCCCCCATAGATATTTCAGGTTCTCTCCCTTGGCCCAGACTGCAAGTAATCGATCTTCGCTGTTTCATTGATCCCAAAGGGTCAAATATAATAAGAATTCCAACACACATGGCAAAAATCAAAATCCAGGAAAAAATTACAGCCAATCGAACTGTCAAAACTACTGACCAATCACATGTGTAAGATTGACCAAAAGCCCAGTAGGAAGAGATACAGATCCAGATAACCTCAGGGAACACAAGTATAAATTTAATGTACAGCCATTTTGAAATATTCCGTCTGGGCCAGCTGTCTGTGATTGTTCCCTGATCAGAAACACACAAAAGCAATTTGAGTTTAGCATATACCATCTGATATAAGTAAAACTAATTTCATCATCAGGTGCTGTCTCCGTAACAAAGGTTTAACATTTAGCACTTTGCATTAAAATTGCATTATTCATCCCTGCCACTGCAATTCTTTTTTAACTTTTTGAGTTATTTGTGAAGGGTATTTGAAAATGCAATAACTTTTTGTTTTTGAAGCTTTCTGTATAATTGCTGTTTATGGAAATAAAGGAATGGTTATTGGATGTAATAATGTAAGTTTTGTTGATGTATGTGTGATATGTGATAAATGGTGAAGCTGAAAAATGAACAAAAAATCACAAACATAAACGCCTATCACAAGTGACACAAGAATAGCTTTCTTGCTCAATATATTCAACTCTGGGTATAATAATGGAGCTAAATTTCTAGGTCTATTCTATTTCTGATGTCATTTCATAACCAAACTAAGGTGTTCATAATATCGTCTATAAAAACAAACAAAACATGTCAAATTTATTGACCAGTTATCAACAAGATCTAATGATCCTACAACTACAATATAATAAATGCTGGAATGCTGCTAAATGAAAATGCGTAGGCTTAATCTATTTTTGATGTCATTTCATTACAAAACTAATGTGCTCATAATACTGTCTGTGAAAACATATGAAACACAGCGATCTCACTGACATTATCGGCTAAGCAAAATTATCTTACAGAAACGTTGTGAGCCAGAGATGATTGTAATCTGAAGGAGTACTTTTCAATTATGCTCTCTATACTTTTCTTTACAAACACACTCAACAAAGAACTTCTATCCTAATCCCCATCTATTTGGAGCTGAAAAGCCATATCTGCATCTGTAAAATCAAGTAATACTTCGTCATCGGAATCACAAAAAAAATATTCCTTCAAAAATCGATGCTATTTGAAATGATTTTGAAGTATTGAAAAAAATTAACTCTATATAATGTGATAGTCGCCACCCTGCTTATAATACCAACAACAATGGAAGTAAATTACGTCTACTTTAGATTCCCGTACTGCCCGGATGAATGACATTAGTTTACATTTGGGATTTCCCTGTTAAAAGAGGTGCATAGAAACAGGCGGAAAATTCTGCAGGCAGTAATTCTAATCTATTTGTCAGATAAATAAACCTAATTTAGAAAGCCCTAATCATCTTTGCATATGATATGCTGAAAGCTAATTTAGAAAACTACTTGCCTGGACAGACGAATCCGACTTTGGCAACTAATACTTTCAGTATTTTACCACTTTCATTGAACAGTGTAAGCATATTGCTAGTATAGTTGCCCAGCCATATAAGATAACTGATCCATGTACTTATACTCTGGTAACGAAACTCAAAACTAACCATGGCCATGTATGCTAAATTTTTTTCCGCTGTCTTACGCCGCATCGATATAGCCACAAACGCTATTACAAAATTCCAAATGATGATGATAATAGAGCCCTGATGGAGTACAAGTTTCTCATTCTTTTACCCTGTGCCAGATGGTCGAGTTTTACTCTCAGCTCCATACTGGTGTTTCTCTGGCATTCTTTTGATGAGAAGTTTTTACAGAGCTTTTGCACATCACAGTGACTGTTTTACTCTATGTGAGTAAGGTGCAATGTCACAAGCAGAGCAGTCTTCTACTCAGGAGATAGCTTTCTTGTAATCTCAAGAAATGTTGTAGATGATCATGATGATAAAGTTATTCTTTTAGCTATTAGCAAGTAACTCTTGACAGACCATAGCTTTTCTGACAAAATAGCCTCTTGAGTAACTGAAGTGAAACTCATACACAATAGGTTTGCTGTCTCAAAGGCATGGCTGTGTTAGGGTTGTATGGATGCATGTTTAGTACCTGAATGTGGAAATTCCAGTGCGGTTGTATCCCAGAAGCATCTTGTCCTGCAAGGAGTGCAGCATAAACATCTGGGTCAACTAGTTCATCATTCTTCAGTCAGATCTGTTGACCCATCTTGTTTACAGTGATAGCACACCTAGCATTCCCCCCCTCCCCTATCAGGAGTCTTCCACAAAAGGACAACGGTGAAATTCTCACTAACCTTCAATCTCAGTTATCCATGGGACCATCTGACTAGAAAAAAGTAAGAAATTGTTTTTTCACAGTTCACAGGTTGTCAGCCCATCCTCCAATTTTCCTTAGTCACCTCTAATGACATGCCAGAAAAGAAGACATTTTGGTTCAATACAGGGATCCGTGACCAAATAATATGACAACAGCCCAACTTTTTAATTTCATATGTTATTGCACTGAGCTTCCATGACTCTGAGATTTTAAAAGTTCTAAGGATACTGATCTAGTGGTTTGCGTGCAACACACTGGTCATCCATCCCCACCCTCACACTCAGTGTGTAGAGCGCATATCGAGTGATTGGAGGTTCTCATCGCCAAACGCGTAGAACATTAGTTGTGTCGGCATATCTATGTCCCTACATGGCAGATAGGTGGCTGTAATATCATTATTAGCTCAAATCTGGAATCCCTATAACACAAAGGTGGTGTTTGCCTGATAATAAATAAAATATATTTAGAAAAAAAAAATAAGTCCAAAAAATAAGTGATATTCAAATAATTATGCACATAAATATTTTCTGGTAACTATGACTATTTACTGCAAGATTTTAATTCTATTTGTTAGCTCTATGGTAGCGGCTTGTGTCATGTTTCACAAACATTATTTACTTGAATTTGCTCATAGTTTGAAAGTCAATCATGTGCACTGTACTGGTGATGCAATTGGATGTATTAATAATAGAGCAAACATACATACAAAGTTGTACTTAAAATTATAACATTTTTCAAAAGCAATCTCCTACACAGGATGTGTTACAATTATATATAACTAATTTATTTAATTATAGTTAGCTTGTACATTATTTGTCTTTTCTGTGTATTTATTTTCTCTAGTGTAATCTGACAGATTTATGCTTATGATATTGTCATTTTGGCATAATTATATTTTGCTGTGTTTTCAAGCTGCAAATATATTGCATATTTTGGTCCTACACAGCTACTTTTGAAAAAATCTAAACAGTACATAATGAGGAGCACGGTAGCCTAGTTGATAGTGGGCTTGTTTGCTATCCCCAGGTTTACAGCATGCCAGGTTTGAAACCACATCCAGACAAAAAAAATCTAGGTTGTGATTTCTCGCTTGACACAACCACTCCTCCAGTCGACTCAGCTGTAAATGAGTACCTGACACATGAGTTAAGGGAGGTAAAGATAGCAAGGAAGGGAACTGGCCACCTAACATAATAGTTGCTGTGGCTTAATACATGAAGAGTTATCTTCATCCCCGACTGCAGGTTGTTGCCATGGGACCTACCTTTACCTTTAAACAATACATTACTCGTGTACTAATGTTAAATACATCAAATAGAAACATTCTTACCTGTGCACTTATTTTAATAATACCAAACAAGATGATGATTGCAAAGACATCCAAAACCAGGGCACCAATATAGAATGCTCTCAGATCACTTCCATGGGAACAGTTAAAGCCATATTGGTGAACTGCATATATTATGGCCAGTACTACTAACCTGAAATTGATAATTTTAAATTGCTAATCACAAGTAATTATATCAAACAAATACATATGTGCTGCAAATACCCACCACTCTTAATAAAACCTAATATACTTGTTTAATATAATTACTTTGTTACTTGTTACTGCGGCCCATACCTGATTGTTGGTTTTTTCTGGCTTTTTCATAATTATATATTAATTTTCACAAACATTTCTTTAATTTATCAGTGCTGTTATTGTTTAACCTCAGACTTATTTGCATCTACTTTTTTTTGTTTGTTCTCAAACTCTCTCTGATTCTCTCTTGTAGATTTCCAGCAGGATGTATTCCAGGGAATGGTAATGTGTTGTGTCACCATTTTATTTGAGTCAATGGTCCAACACATCCAACTTCAGCATGGTAACTACTACCTTCAATGTTTTACCACTTTCACTGAATAGTTGACATCTATAGCCATATGGCTAGTAGATCAGCCATATGAGAGAACTGGTTCATGTACTGTAGCTGAACACCAACCTGAAAGCATACTTTTCCTTTTCACCGCTGTAAATATCGCTATCGACATAGCCACAGATGCCCACTCCTTCTGCTTTTATTTTTCCCTAATATTATCAAGTATGAATTTCGGGCTTTCTTTTACACCATTTAGAAAATTATTTCTTCTTCTTCATCTGAATTTGCTCTCATAATAATCAGCACAAATATTTGCATGATTTGAACTGGAGAGTCTGAAGTACATTGTGCTGCTAGTTTTACAGCGGAGCCAAATTATTAGCTCCTTTTGACCTAGCACATCTGATTTCAACATATTTCAGATTGTTTTTCAGGTGAGCTTCCCTAGCCTATGACAGACTTCATATCTATCTGTCACCAGGCTACAAGTGTGTATCAGTTCTATGCCATGACAGTTTATTACCTAGGACGTTACAGGACAAAACATGTCCCTGGGTGAGAAGACTACAATTATGAGAGTGTGAATCAAAGTGATACAAACACACTAAAAGTGAAAGAGGGTTCAGTCCTACCTAAAGAACATCATGTTCTTCTTGTTTCAATCCCCAGAAATTATGAGTGGTTAGTTCGTACTTATTTGACACAGCTCTTATGGATAAGCTCTACTGCCTGGTCAAGTAGCTGCTAACACAGTACAGTTTATTGAAGACATAACTGAAGGAAAAGAGTTGAGGGTGAAAGAGAAGCATAGTTGAGGGTAGGTGGAAGAAGAGGTGAAATAATAACTTTTGCAGTTATCACCAAGGAATGGTCAAGGACGCAATTTTTTTTCACACCAACACACTCGTCCTGAGGAAATGTTTAGGGTGTTTTTATTTTGAGTCAAATGATTTCATGTGGTACCTGTACGATCCTATATTTTGTTATTATTATTATATTACTATACCAGGACTGACATTGAAATAGACCTAAAAATTCACCTTTCACAACCAAATCTCATCATACTATGATTCATAGTCAATCATACTTTTATAGTACTCATCATCGCCGACATCATCATACATACTAACATACTAACATAGTTAACATAGTGTACACTGTACAGTAGTGTACTGATCGTAGTATGCTATATCATATGTAAAGAATTATGTTTTTCTACAGTAAAAGTTAATACCATGCTATTCTGAGTAAGACTTCTCCAAGACTGGAAAAAACAAAGTCATCACTTGCAATAGCCCAACGCCTCGTAAATAAAATTAATCCGGGCATGACAGGTCTTATTTCGAACACTTTCTGCTAGGATGTCATGACTCGCTCGTGATGATGATGGTGTGTTTGTACACATTTCCGATCCTGTTAGTGTTAGGTTTGTTTGACCAATCATCGTTGCCGATTACAAGATACCGGAAGATAGGCGCACATGTTTGATTTGCTTTCTATTACACTGTGTTTACATTTTTTGGCTTATGTAATATGCATGCATTTCAGATGCTTTACACAAGCCGCTGAGTTTTTATATTTGTCGGTAAATTGAAGAAGTTGAGATCTGATCTCAGTATTATAATTTAATATTAGGCTATACCTGTGTTCTACGTAAGTACTGGGACTAGGTATTAATATTATTATTATTCATTTACTTTTGCGCTGAAGTTAGCGCATAGGGCAGAGGTCAGATCTCTCCAATTCTGTCTGTTTAAAGCTATTCTGTGCAGTTATTGAATAGTATGCATATTGATTGTTTTACTTTCTCTGAGTGTTTCTTTTAGTCTACCCCTGGCTCTTTTGCCTGTAGCCGTATCCATAAGAGATTGGACAATTGGTGGTGTATTGACAGTATTCTGTAGTGTTGTCTGTTGATGTCTGCGCGTAGGACATGCCCGATGTAGGACCAACGGCGTTTTCTGCTGATAACATCTGTGATGAAATTTTGATGTGTCTCTTCTCTGATTTTATCATTTGATTTGAATTCACTTCAATGGCATGAATGGGTGTTAGTTATCCTACGAAGACATTTGTTCTCGAAACTCAGTAATTTCTTTTCTGAAGATAAGGAGAATTTCCAGCTCTCACATCCATATGATAGCACTGGAATAACACAGCAATTACATATGCACATTTTTGTGCGTGTGCTGATTGACTTTGATCTCCAGATATTAGGCAGTCTGTTAAAAGCACTTGATGCGAGTTGTAATTTCTGTCATGACATCACCATCGAGTGTTAATTTGCTTCCTAGATAGGAGAATTTGTGTACCTTTTCAACATGTTGTTCATTTAAAGTTAGGTGAATTGGTGAAATCTGTGAAAGTACAGAATAGTTCTCCGCTGTGCTATAAATAAGCACACTGTTGACAATTTTAACTATCCAACGTCATGGATTACCGTATAACACCAATCAAAATAATGGCTGCTGTGATGTCACATCCGACAATCACTTGAGTTCAAATCTAGACACAGACGAACTGATGCATACTCTGTCTGTTTTCCAATTTACACAGTTTTTACAATTTCCTATTATTTGTGGTGAGCGATCAGTATTTCTGCCTGCTACATACGGAGCGAGGTGTGCGCACACATTAGAAATATTATTTCTAATCCTAACCTTACTCTAAGTACTTACCCGTAAGCTTGTCAAATCACACAACAAAGGTCAGGTAACACCTCGAAACTAGAACAAAGGTCACAGCGGAGAACTATAATGTACTTCAGCTGGTGAAGTCCATAATTTTTGTTTTTGATGAGTTGATTTGGAGACCTATTTTTCCTACGATGAGTTTTAATCTATCAGTTTTTGTTTGTGCATCTTGATGGTTTTCACTCAATAGTGCAAAATCTAGGTCTTCTAGTGTTGTTTTATTTATCCATTTTATTCCTAAATTTGCGCTGGATGTGCTTTTTCTCATAGCCCAGTCAATAGCGATATTGAATAGTAATGGTGACATAGGGCAGCCTTGTTTAACACCAGTAATCACAGGAAACCATTCTGAATTGCCTTTTTCTGTTCGAACACAGCATTTTGAGTTGGTATAGAATGATTTTATCACATTTATATATTTGTTTTCCATATATTTTTTTAATTTCCCAAAGCGATGGTTGATGGATGCTGTCAAAGGCTTTTTGAAAATCAACGAAGTTTATTATGAGATTAGCTCTAAATTCTAGACATTCTTCAATTATTGTTCTAAGAGTGAATATATGGTCGAGGCAGGAACGAGTTAGTCTAAAGATGCCTGCTCATCTCTAAGTCTTTTTTGAACCAGCCCATCTTAAGCCGTTTCACCACTGTGTAGTATGTTCTTATCAACCTACAAGTTCCGTTATTGTGTCTTTGATAAAGTTGTTTTGTTCTCTAAAGCAAAAAAAAAAAAAGGTATTATAATTAATCTTTTAATTAATAATAATTTATTAGGCATGATTAGATCATTTAGATGCCTATCTGCTATCCTGGCTATTGATTAATTAATTATCCTACTGTTTAGTAAAACAAGTTTTAGTTTAGCCGTGGAAAATAAACATCCTTCAATACAAGACAATACGCTACAGCACAGCGACATTGATCATGAGTTCCTCATTACAAAAAGCTCAAGTCAAAGATTTTAAAAAATAATTTAATTAATTCAATCTTTTCCTTCCAGGTACACTAATTTTACAGATAATCATTATGTCAATACCGAAAGAATACACAACATTGAAATTCAAACAAATTAGAAAAACTACTTGAAATAGGGGCCTACAAGAAGAATAGGGACCTTCCTCCCAAATATTAGAACTTGAAAAGAAAAGGTGACATGTTCAATAAATAGGCCTATACACACAAAAAAACATGCTACACAAAAAGAGCAAGGAGAAAGAGTAGGCCTACATATAAAAAGAAACTATGAACATGATTCAAGAAAGAAGACAAATTAAAAACAATAGGCTTATTAAAAATATAGCAAATTATAGAAATCAGTCTGTCAAGAGATATTCAAAGAAGAATTAGGCAAGACAAGCAACTACATAAAATATGCCTTGAAATAGAAAGGCAGAAAACCAAGTTAACAGTAAAAGGGTTTTTCAAAATGTATGACATCTAAGAGACAGAAAACTTCAATCATCATTAAAAGTGCTGAAAGACAAACAAGAAAACATACTAATGGAAGAGACAGATATCTTACATAGATGAAATGAATACTGCAGTGAGATGTACGAGGCGTGTTCAAATGAAAACGGGACTTGTTACACCACGCGTGATAGAGCGCACTGATATTGATGACATTTTGCACTAGTAATGAGTATCCAATAATTTACATACGGTCACGTGTTCATCTTCCCAGCATGCATATGTGCTGCAGAAGACTGTTAACAATATGGCGGGTGTGATTCCGAACCCGTCCAAAGTGAATCAGCGTGCTGTGATCCAGTTTCTTTCATTTGAAGGATGTCAAGCAGTAGACATTCATCGGAGAATGAAGGCAGCATATGGTGACAAATGTTTGTCGAGGACCAGAGTGATGGAGTGGGTGCGTATGTTTAAAGACGGACGTGAGTTAACGGCAGATCTTGCACGGCCAGGTCAGGCGCATATTGTTGCAACAGAAGAAGCCATAGCCGTGCTTGATAAAGCAGTACTGACTGACCATCAAGGCTAAGCGACAAGGCAGACTTTCTCAAGGTGTGATTCTTCTCCACGACAACGCTCGTCCGCACGTCGCAAAAATTGTGCAGGAAACATTGGCAAAGAAGAATTGGGAAGTTCTTCATCACCCAGCCTATAGTCCCGATTTATCCCCGTGTGATTTCCATTTGTTCGGACCGTTGAAGAAAGCACTAAAGGGACAGCGATTCAACAGCGACGCAGACGTGAAGACAGCGGTGACCACATGGTTCAGAGAACAGCCACGCAACTTTTTCTCGGACGGCATTCGACGTCTACCTAAACAGTGGGATGCTTGCCTAAATGCATACGGAGATTTTTTCTGATGAACCCAGGTGCATTCTTATTCACAAGTGGTTGCTTTGTTCAATTCCGTTGAAAATATTAAATTGCGTATGATACTTTTTAAATAAATCCACAAGTCCCGTTTTCATTTGAACACGCCTCGTAGTATAAATGAATATAAACAAATCAATAAATGAATATGAAAAAGAGTCAGAACCTACAAAGGAAGAAGTAATATACGCTATCATCATCATCAAGTGCCGTCTCCGCAACGAAGGTTGGCTGCAACGTATCTCCAACATCTCCTGTCTCTTGTCTTGGTGGTGCACTCTGCTAGACTGTAACCTGTCCATCGTGTAATGTTACTCTCCCACTTGTATCTCTGCCTACCTCTTGCTCGCTTCCCTTTGACTTTACCCTCAAGTAAGGTCTTCAATAGGGTGTCATGTCTTTTAATGTGTCCAAAGTATTTTATTTGCCTGATCTTTATTTCTCTTAGTAGTTCTTTCTTCATATTAAGTGTCTTTAGCACCTCTTTATTTGTTTTCTTCTCTTTCCATGATGTTCTCCCTATTCTTCTATATACCCACATCTCAAAGGCATCAATTTTGTCTTCTAATTGTTTATTTAGTGTCCATGTTTCTGAGCCATACATTAATATGGAATAGATGTAGCATTTTATAATTCTCATTTTCAACTTGTTTGTAAGTTGTTTAGATATTAATAATTTCCTCATGTCATTGAAGGTACTTTTAGCCATTCCTATTCTCCTTTTAACTTCTGTTTCACATCTGCCATCATTTGTGACTATGTGTCCAAGATATTGATACTGTTTTACTTGTTGTAGTTTCTCTCCCTGTATGTTTATGTTTACCTCCTGTTCTTCTGTGTCTTTGCTGATTATCATGGTTTTTGTTTTTTAAATGTTTATATCCAGTCCATATTCATTACTTGATTTATTGACTTGATCTATTAGTCTGCGTAGTTCATGTTCACTTTCTGCTAAAAGAACAGTGTCATCTGCATATCTAATGTTGTTTATTATTTTCCCATTGATCTTGAGTCCTGGTATTTCATCTATATTTTTAAAGATATTCTCTGTGTAGATATTAAATAGGCTTGGTGATAAAATGCATCCTTGTCTTACCCCTCTTCTTATTTCTATGTATGGAGAGTAGCTGTTTTCACACCTTATTGATGCAGTTTGTTCCCAATATATATTTCTAATCAGCCTGATGTCTTTTCCATCTATGCCTATTTCTTGAAGACATTTGATTAATTTTTCATGTTGGACTCTGTCAAAGGCCTTGCTGTAGTCTATGAAGCAAATATAGATACTTTTTTGGACTTCTATATATTTATCTATCACTAGCCGGATACTCAGTATAGCTTCTCTGGTTCCTTTGTTTTTCCTAAAACCGAATTGTTCTTCACCGACCTCCATGTCTATCTTGTTCTTAATTCTTTGATGTATTATCTTGAGAAGTATTTTAGTTATATGGCTCATTAGACTTATTGTTCTATATTCTGTACAGTCCACAGCCCTGGGCTTCTTAGGTAGTGGTATGAATATTGATGATGTTAGGTCTTTAGGTATATGGCCTGTTTCGTATATGTCATTGCAAATTTCTGTGATAGTATCTACACTAAATTCATTTAGAGTTTTTATTATGTCTGCTGTTATGTTGTCAGAGCCTGCAGCTTTTCCACATTTTATTGAATTTATTGCATGTTCTACTTCTGATTTCAGTATTGCTGGTCCATAAACGCTATATACGCAATATACGCTATAAAAAGTTTAAAGAAAGAAAAGCCCTAGTCAATGATGGTTTAAAAACAAACGATACAAGAAGGGGACAAGGCCGGAATCATTATTTACCACAAAATATGGGAAAGCAACACATGGCCGGAGGAATGGAAAAAATCATTTTATATATATATATATATATATATATATATATATATATATATATATATATATATATATATATATATATACCGGTATATAACTTTTTATAGCGTCGTATATTACTTCTTCCTTTGTAGGTTCTGACTCTTTTTCATATTGATTTTTATATATATACCCCTCCCCAAAAAAGGCGATCTTCAGATTTGTTCAAATTACCGAACTATAGCCCTTATATAAGTAAAGCAAGTAAAATAATGCTAAACATTATAATGCGTAAACATTGCTAAACATCATAACATAAACTAGTGACAGCTAAAATGGCATGCTTATGCAGAATCCTAGAAATATCACTAAGAGACAGTGAGAGATTAGGACATTAGACAAAGTACCGACACCGCTCCAATCTTAGAGTATATTAAGAGCCAACAGATCAAATGGTTTGCGCACATCAGCAGACTACCACCAGACAGCATACCACAGCAAGCTATGCTACACATATACAGTGAAGGCAGACCTAGAGGCCAACCTCAAAAACGATGGACCACAGAAATAAAAGAGGCAACAAATTCCACAATATACTCAACCCATACGAGGGCCATCTCCAGAGAACTCTTCTACCTCTGAAGCTGAAAGGCAATAAAGGGTTTAGAGAATAGATAGATTATAATGCAAAGAATAAAACTAAATTAGAAATGGAGATGAACGAAACACAGGTCAGATTCAGATAGGGCAGAAGAACAAGAGATCACATCCTTAACATACAGCGAGTCACAAAGCATATATTGAAACATGCAAAAACAAAAATCATGTCTACATATAACAACCAAAAATCAGAATAGAAACACTGAGACAGAATGTGTGAATAAATTCAAATATTTAGGAACAAACATCAATGATGCCAGAGACTGCATGGCAGAGATAAGGAAGAGATTGGCAATGGCATATTGTGAAATAACTTTTGAAAAACATATAGAACAAAACTGCTATTGCTAAGAACTTTTCCGGTTGCAACATACGACTGTAAAACATGGTCCCTAAGTAAAACTGGCAAAGAAGGTCAACACCTTTGAGATGAAAATACTTAGAATATCATGGAAGAAAAAAAGAGAAACTCAGATATTATAAACACATTGAAGATGCCAAAGTTTTGGTTACTAAACGCAATAGCAAAAAGAAAACTACACCTATTTGGTCATTTAAAGAGATACAACTGTTTTAAAAGATGAATAATGGAGGGCATAGCATCTTGGTGAAGGAGAATGGGCAGATCAAGAAGACAATGGGCTGACGACATTGAAGATAACATGAATACATCATTATACAAGCCGCATGGCCCAAGACAGAGAAGAGTTCAGGGTGTTCATTGGGAAGACAACGTTCTGGAGAGATTACATCACATGGCTGAGCCATGATCAATGTGTCTCATCTGTCATGAACACTGTGAAAAAACATGTCGGGGGTCTGGGATTTGACCTGTGCATTTCTCACGCACTCACCTTCTCCGTATGTGATGCCCTCCAATCAATCGCCTGTGATTTTTTTCACTCTTCACATTGCGTATGTCACCAAAAGCCGTGGGTAGGCTAGGCCTATCTCAAAGTCATGTATCATCCCTCAAATCAGTAACAGTGTCTCACTCACTGTCTATGATATTAATAATAATAAATATTATTAGGCCCCTAAGCTTTGCAACATGCTACATTAGAAGATTATTTTAGCTTTATGTTCAGCTTATAATGATGAATATAATGACAGTTCCAATCTACAGCCGCTGTCTGTTGATAACAGACCCATAATCATAAGGCATATACAGTCTCAAAGCAATCATGTTGTCCCTTGAGAGTCATTTAATATACTGTTTCGATGTAATCGAACCTCATAGACTAAACATCCAACAGCATTTGTCTTAGTCCTGTGCATCCTCCTCCCTACATTCATTGCCTTTCTCTGTGGTGTTTTCCCTTGCTTGTCATTTTGTTTCCAATCTTGTTTCCATATTCACTATTTGCCCATGTGTATATCATGTCCTTTGCCCCCAACACTTGTTTTCTGCATCCCCCTTATTCTTCACCACTCCACTTGATCTTGTCTTTCGCCCCACTATCCCCCTCCATCCTTAACTGTATTGACATCCTCTTTCTTGTTGATACTTTAAAATGTCATCATCTTCATCATTAAGTGCCGTCTCTGCAACGAAGGTTGGCTGCAACGCATCTCCAACATCTCCTGTCTCTTGTCTTGGTGGTGCACTCTGCTAGACTGTAACCTGTCCATCGAGTGATGTTGCCAAATGTCTACTTGTCAAATGTCTACTTTAAAATGTCACCTTATGCCTATTTTAATTTGTGTTTTATGCATGTACACCGATATGTAGGAGGTATGTATATGGTTGTATGTGATATGGTTAGGGTTAATATTGTGCACAGTATTTATTATGTGTGCATAAAAAATACATATACAGTGGTTATTTTCGGGGTATAATACCCAGGGTATAATACCCTGTATACCCACCTTTTTTTGTTTGTTTCATACTTTGGTTCTGATTTGGATGAACTTATAGAAACTTTCATGTCCATGAAAACAAACAACAGTAAAATAATCAATGGTCATCTCATTTATTTTTTATCACAATAGACAATGGTCAAGTACACTTATGCAAGTTATCCCAATGATATGCATCAAATTCTGGATTTATAACAGACTCTGCCCAGTTTTTCCAGGTACTAACATTTAACACAAAAGCTAGTCTCCTGTTTCTAAATATCTAATTTCACCTTTGACAAAAAAATTGAACTTGTTAAAGGTATATTGTGTATATCAATATTTTTTATTGAGAGGGGGGTGTCACTAATAAAACTAGATGCAATTTTTTGCAAACTAAGCATTTGCCTAACTTTTTTCAAGAAAAACAGTGTTGTGTTTTATATATATGTACACTCACACATATAGTACCTTTTTCTACAAATAATGGTGTATTTGGAATATCTACTAACAAATTGCCCACAATTAATTTTTATCTATACCACACACACACACCCCCCCCCCCCCCCTTTCAATGCAGGTGACATGCAGACACAATTCATTACTTCAAAAACAGTTTAGTTTTAAAAAACATTAATTTTTTAGCCCTAACTTTTAAAAAGTGCGTTGTTTCCATAGAAATCATTCTTTTCTCCACAGTTTAACTATGTTGTCACAAAGTTCTAAATTATATAATCTAGATTCTTCTTTTTCATCGTTCATTCTCAAATTCCCACTGGATTTCTCTTGTAGCGGGATAATGAGTCCTACTAGATTTCCAGCAGGATATAGTCCAGAAAATGGAAGTGCATTGTGTCGCCGTTTTATTTGTGCCAATGACCTGACACATCCGTCTTCTGCGGAGATCTAAATTCAATACGGTTTAATCTAAGTCTCAGCACAACTGACACCCACAATAAAAATGCTTTCTATTTTAGCATTCAATGAAGTTCAGAATTCATGCTCTGAAGAAAACAAGTCCTCAAAAATATCCCTTCATACTGTTCACATATCACTTATTAAGACTGATCATTGGTCACTCTGATGTATACCTGTACTTTGATTTGCCAGCAAATTAAAAACATGAGAAAATGTGGCATAGCAATGATAAAAATAATTTGAATTCGCATGAAGAATATTCTGGAAAGAAACTTCAGTAGATAACTAAACAGAAACTACCGATAGATACTGGTTTTGTTTGAAAACGTGATTCAAGACTGGTTTGAGGCTAACCAACAGCTACTTCAGCCTTTCATCAACAGAAAAAAGACAGCACTTCTAAAGAACAAAGATTAATAAGAAATACTCTTGCTGAGCTGAGACAAGCTAGAAAAGAAGTGTAAAAGCCAGACAATGTGCGAATGACTACAGGATAAGGTTGTGTGAAGATATTCAAAGTGCTCGTGACAAAGGTAACATCAGAGGTGTTGATGAAAGGATGAAGAAAGTCATCGATCTGAGAGTGAAAAAGAGTGCACAGCTGAAAAATGTATCTGGAGGGATTATCACTGATAAAAGGAAACATAGAAAAATGGATAGAGCACTGTCTAAAGCTCTATTTTACTGAGACTAAGCTAACAGATGATGCCTTCAGTGCCATGGAGGCTCTACCAATGCTTAACCACCAGGACACAACCACAATCATAGCTGAAATGAACTATGTTATTAATGACCTAGCTTCTAACAAAGCACCTAGCTGTATATTATTATTACCAATACCTGATTGTTATATCTTCTCTATTTTTGTGTGTGATTCTATATTGGTATTATTTTTCTGACAGTAATTGTGGAGACAGTAATTCTCGTCATATGGCTAAAAAGAATTATTCAAATCTAGTTCAACTATTGAAAACTCGGGGATTTATTAATCTTGTGCGTGTGAAGAAGAACAGCAGAGATTATTATGTGGCAGACTATGGTCCTCCAGGAGCACTTCTACGGAGAAATGTGCTGAATCAATGGTATGCCTATAATAACTAAAGTTGCTTGTTAAATGTTACAGCAATGATATCCTGTTATTGAAGTGTAATGTTTCATCAATGTCATTGAAGTTTGTTAATGTTCCATCAGTGTTACCATATCATTGAAGTTGATTGCAGTTAATGCCTGTTGAGTTAATGTTTCATCAATTTTATTTCATCATTGTAGTTGATTGTTATTTTAATGTTTCATCAATGTTACTCTTTCATTGAAGTTGATCATATGATACATCTGACTTTTTGACTTTCTACAGAATGTGTGACCAATCTAAATAATAGAAAATAGTACAAAATAATAAATAATAATAGTACAATCAACAGTCCAGCTGAGAGTTTCCATACTTGTAGTATTATTACTATTTGTGTTTTCCTTGTATACTGTTTTTGTTTGTCATGTAATTTCACACATTTCCATCATTTTCTCTTCTCTTTTTAATTCCTAGACCTATCTGTGTGTTTCTCAGGACCAAATCTTCACACTAGTTTTTTCCATTATTTTACTCAAAATAGTAAAGCCCATAACACTTCAAGGTTTTATGGGTACCATATTGGTGACAGCAGAAAAATTATGCAAATACTTAAATGATAGCATACAGAGGGATGAATTTTACTTGCCAGCCCCCATCTCCTCGACAAAATTCCCCTTAATGACAGACAGAATAAAAAACAATTTTCATCCTGCAGCATTATTATATTACTTGATTGCCCATAATTTGCATCCGTAAATAATAACAGATTATATGCAATAGTTCCTCTAAATGTGTTCCAGTGTGCACAGGTCAGATACAGTTTAATCAGCCACAAAATTTAAAAAAAATTTTAGATGAAACTTAGAGACTGCTTAAGTCTGCAGTACGTAATTTTGTGCACAGAGTGCTCAATTCCATGAGCTTCTATGCAACTCAGAGGTGTAGTCAATCGTGTGTAGCCCCTCAGTGCACAATGCAACTGTATGTTATTGTTTTTATCTGTTCTATTTTATAGGTGGCAGTTGATGGTTCTACAGCAGAGTAATGTCTACC
Organism: Meghimatium bilineatum; assembly: GCA_034231615.1. Lineage (NCBI taxonomy): Eukaryota > Metazoa > Mollusca > Gastropoda > Stylommatophora > Philomycidae > Meghimatium > Meghimatium bilineatum. Next base: position 62,003,945 of record CM067299.1, on the reverse strand, counting down.
CAGTGGAGAGTCCACTGTTTCAGGCCAGTACTGATATGGAGTTAGACAGGTCTGGGTATTAGTTCAACAAAAATATATATTATCTGATACATTCAGCTTTTAGAACACATTACTTTTTATTTTTAGGCGTACAAATGTTTCTTTTAACCTTTAGCAAGCCAGATTAAAAAATACGAAATGTCTCCCTGCCACCGGATTCTTTTTTGAAAATTTGCGTTATTGATGTTTTGAAAATTTGATAATTTTTTGGTTGTTAGAGATATTTAAATAATATTTGCGCATATAAATAAAGAATTGAATTATGCATATATTGGTGTAATTTATGTACGTGTGTGTGTGATACCAGACATATGAGAAAGTGGTAAAGACGTTTTCACAAAAAACATATTTTATAACAAATAAAGATGGAAAAAATAACTTACCTTATTTATCGAATTCCTTGGCAACACTGTAAACTAAATCACGCAAATCTGTTGTATTTATGTTCTTTCACTGCGAAATTATCAAAATATAGCCGGAGGAACTGTATAAAACATGCAGATTTGCAGTAAAATACTTCTTTGAGCTTAGGTCTAGTCATTTTTGATGCCACTTCAACATATTCGATATCAAACGTCTACATGTCTCCAAACCAACGCGGCATTCTGTATATTCACTGCTGTGAAACTAAATAATTCATGATTCAAGCCACGATTCAATGTTATTTTATTCAAAATACGATGAAAGAAAGGTCTATAAAACCGGTCACATCATGGCATCGTACCGGTGTGCAGATGTGGTCAGATTAATTGCTATAAAATTTGTATCTTCTGGCTAGCCATTGTTACAACGATCATGTCGGACGTAGGAATGAACCGGCTTCAATAGCGCATGTTCCCGAGTAACTAATCAGGCTGTGGGGCGTCTATTATAACAATATCTCATTGGATGGGGTATGTCGCCAACGGCGCTAGACGCCATTTTGTTTTTCGGCTGCCGGAGTTAATATAGGCGTGGTGAAGGTTAAAGAAACACTATTGTAACATTAGATTTTTCTGGCAGTTAATGCAGGTTTCACATTATCAACCATTCAAACTATATCATTAGGTCATGAAAAAATTATCTCCGTCGACCTTGTTCTTTTATCTCTCCAGGTTTTCTTCTTCATGCTAATAGCACTGAAAACTTTCACCATCTCACTTCTCCAAGCTACATAATTTACATAATTGTTAATTGTTTTGTCTGTTATGAAATGTACAGGAAAAAAAGAATGCAATAGTTAAGTCATTTCTTGAAGATTGATGCAACTGTCTCAGTTTGCAAGAATATACATGAAAATTGAAAGTAGCAGAGACAAACCAGGCAAAAGGTAGATTTGAGGGGGTGACTGCCATCTTACATTTCTATAACATAACTTTCTATCAGGCACCCCTGTGTAACGTGTTTCTGATGCCCTTCATCATTAAAGGCTCCACTGCTGCCTGGCACAAGTAGCATTGGACAATAGTAATCGGTGAGATGAGATGTACAGAGTATACTGTGTTGGGCTCGTCTTCTTTGGTGTCCAGCAGTGTGCTAAGGATGGTGTGATCATTATCATGTACACCATCTTAACTTTCTTGGATTTTATGTGATAAGCACATTTATTCTTGAATGTTTCAGATCAGAAACATAAATCTTCCAAATTATACTCAGAGTGAGTGAAGATGATGAAATCATGTCAACAAAACCAATGTTTTGCAACCTTATCTGAGCTAGTAGCATATTTTAAACCAGTGTTTCTTTTCCCAACGTGTGCCCCACATGGGGCCAATTTCATTGTGGGGGGGGGGGGGAATTCAGGGGCAATTATTCCCTAAATGTTAGGGAATAATTACATTTTTGTAGGTCTGAATACTTAATCTTACACTTTTGGTTATTAATGATTCAAAGGGAATACCTCACTAATGTATTCATTTGTGTTTGAATAATTGTTGTCCAAATGTTATTAAGATCTATAAAATATAATCCATAATGTGATTCTGATCCAGTTTTTCTATGTGCAAAGAAAAAAATAATCCAGTAATATGTCAGTCTAATAAGACAGTAGCACAGTTGTGGAGAAATAATGAACACAGCTGTATATAAATGTTCTGTAAATTAATAATATCCATCTTGTATGATTTTTCAGGCTTGGTTTACAGGAAAGTGATAGCTACTTACGAGACAACTTGCAACAGGGTATGAGAACTGAACTTATTTTAGAATTACCTGGTAGAGATTTGTGTTGGTTAGAAAAGTGGTTCTCTGCTTTTTTTGCCCATGGCCCAGTTTTGGGACACATTTTGGTCATAGACCCCAAAAAGAAACAAACTTGTTTTCTGGTATTATAATTATGTGTCTCATTAAATATCATCCAAATAGTTCCTATATGTTGTCCCCACGTGGCCCCCAGCAGAATGTTGATATCTAATTGCAGAGTATTTTTACTGTTGTCAGTTCTATGCCATTTTTGAGATAAGTTCATGGGTCTTCTGAAGTTGACTTAGTGTTCTATACAGGACGTTAGGAGTGTCTGTAAAAGTTTTTTCTGGTGGTTGAGAGGGAAGGGCAGTCAAGAAGATGCTTCGCTGTTTCATTGGGGTGAGTCTACAGGGAAGTAGTTATTGGGGTGTGATACAGCTTAAATTACTATTATCTAATGTCCTGTTTGAAACTTAAATATAATGGATTGATTTCTCTTGCAGAATTTATATTGTCCTTTGGTTGTGTCATTACACTAACTACATTTCAACCAGTCAGCTCAGCTATTCTGCCAGGTTTTCTTTACATTATTTCTGAGGATCTATTTAATTGTTCTTATACTACAAGGTATTAGAAGACGGAATTGATGCATTTGATATGTGGATATATGTAGAATAGAGAGAATATTATGAAAAGATAAAACAAACAATGAGGTTCTAACAACTCTTCATATGAAGAAAGAACTATTAAAGGAAATAAAGATCAAGCAAATAAAATATTTTGTACATATTAAAAGACATAACCCTTTGTTGATCTTACTTGAGGGGAGGCGAGCAAGGGGTAAGCAAAGATACAAGTGGGTGAGTGACATCACGAGATGGACAGGTTACAGTCTAGCACAGTGCACCACCAAGACAAGAGATGGGATGTTGTAGGTCTGTTGCAGCCAACCTTCGTTGCGGAGATGGCACTTGACGATGATGACTGCACGGTCTTTTCGTTCTATTTTTGCAAGTGTATCTTGTTTTGTTTTTTGACACACACACCCCCCCCCCCTAGCAAAATGTTTTGGTCCCCATGGAGCTTGTGAACCAAGCTGTAAGAACCATTACATTAGCAGACATGACCACTCATCTTACAAACTCTCTTTGTTTGTAAGATCTTTGTTATTTCTTATCTGGTTTCATTTTTTTAATCATATTTTTGAAAGTATTACAGTTAGAATTCATTTGCAGATTGTATTACTAAGTATTAAAGTTAGAATTTATCTTTAGTTTCCAAGCATTAAAGTTAGAATTTCTATTCTTGTTGTATTTCCAGGTATTAAATTTAGAATTTATCTTCAGGTTGTATTTCTAAATACTTGCAAGTATTAAAGTTGAGCAATGGAAGACTACCCGTATCTATTGCCACTATTGGAACATGTCTTTCTTGGAAGGATGTCAAGGATGATGATCCAGAGGAAAAAGTGTTGCTATTTGGGTATGTAATCCCTCGTTATTGTCAATTACCAGTTCTTTCTGTCAGTGGCACTTTTTTTCAAAGTTCGGAGAAATACATTTTGGTATCAAAAACAAAAAATAATATATTGATTTCATATTCATAATGCAACAAAACTAAACATCAAGGATAATATAATCCTAAGACAAATTTTCAACAGAATGCCGTGTCTTTGAAGTGAGTGGACTCTATGAAAACTAAACAAGTGAACTATTGAACTACAGGAAACATTTAATTGAAATATCCTATGTCATCTGACCAGCACATTCTCAGATTATAAAGAATGTGCTTGGTTACCGGTTAAAGATGGCATTATAAGTGGTCACAGTTACTCTGATGCGCTTATGATTTCGTTTTTATCTGTGGATCCCGTAGTTGTAACCTTCGATAACAGTTACCATGTTGTTCCGACAGGCTTTGAGAAGTCTCATACTCAGAAAGGGTAAATTCTAGAAGTTTTGTGGCCTTTCTACCTTTCCGCAAAATGCAGAGTTACAGTCGTGGCTTCATCTCTCTTGCCAAGCATTCCCTCCTGTTGGGTGCATATAGCAACCAAGTTATGGTCACTGATATAGGTGGGGCAACCAGCTATGCATTCACTGCCATCAAAGGAAGCTCTCCAATTATGCATGGCTAACATGTATTCCTGGTCCTGGGCTCCCCCCGGAAATTGTCACATGTTTATAGTCAGGACACCATGAACACATTGGCAGCTCGGACCATGTTCTCTCTAGTTGTCTCTCACAACTAGTGACACATGACAGTTTTGCTATTCTTTGCTCCCTTTTCAGGTATCGACAACGCACAAGGGAATTAAGTCATGATTGTTCATTATTAGAAGACATATATGCTCATGTGAAGCCAGGCCAAAAAAGACAGCAAAGAATAGGGACACCATTTACCTGTCATGCATGTCATAAGAAGTGACCAAGGAAGGTGAAGTTGGCTGTCCCGTCTCATACATGGTCAAAGTGACCAAGACGTCATCTTAACCTTTAGGGCCCTGAATTAAAAATTAAGAAAAATCCCCTGGAGCCTGAATTCTTTTTTTGGAAAATTTGCGTTATTGATGGTGGGTGTTTTGAAAACATAACTTTTTTGTTTTAAAAGATATCAAAATAATTTTTGCATATCTAAATAAAGGAGTGAATAGTGAATATAGTCATGGTGTTTTTTGTTGTTGTTGTATGTATGATATGACAGTTGTGAGCAAGTTGTGAAGTTGAACATTCGGGGGGAAATCACAAAATGCCATTTTCAAATCGCACATATAACTTCTTGACGACCCTAATACTTGAGCAATGTGTGGAAACATTGATAAAATCCTCATAAATACCTATACTTATTGTATATATATTGTTTTTTATCAAAACTAATATAATATGAACTAAGAAAAACTAATAAAATGTGAAGATATCGCATATAACATCCATCCGGTCAACACTAGGTCTAGGCCGACACACAGCGTAATTATTGTCTATGCACACATGTGGAACCCCTGATACATATTATTTTTGTGTTTTTGAATGACTACACAAACATTCTTATCAAATAACAACATATTAAACACACAAAAACAACAATTAAAACATGTAGTCACGATCACTTAGCCATGCCACGCGGTACTCAATTTGATAGTAAAATATGGCTACAAAATGGCCAACGTTGCTCTAGAAATTCATTGACAAAACCAGCTTTCTTTCTCTCTTCTTGCAATCGTAATGAGTAAAGGAATTTGACCTTTAAACTGTGACGTATTCCTAGCTTCGTTTGGCGTGTTTTATACGTCACGGGATCATTACTTCGTGAAGTTCCGTGCTTGGGAATCGGACAGTGTCGTATGTAGCGGGATTGCGCCCGCAGGCACAATGTAGCCTGTGCTCATAGGCGCAACATTGCGACTATAGAGTCGTAAAGGTTAAAGTCAGATGTGTCAGGTCAAAAGGTGCAGATATCGCAACCTAGCTATAAACCATGACACAATGCACTCCGGGCTACTTCCTGTTAATGTACAGTAGTTTGAGAATAAACACAGAAGACATTAAAGGTAGGTACCATGACAGCCATCGAGAATGAAGATAACTTTTCATGTACTAAGCTGCAGCAACTATTTGGTGGGGTGACCAGTTCCCGTCCTTGTTGTGTTTACCTTCCTCAACCTAAGCGCCAGGTACCCATTTACAGCTGGGTCGACTGGAGGAACTGTAGTGTCAGATGAGAAATCCTGATCCAGATTTTTTTATCCGGGCGTGGTTTCAAACCTAGCTCGCCGTAACTAGGTGATAGTAAGAAAACTTAATAGGCTACCGCCCATGTGTTGCCAGGGCCCAAAAGGGGAGCAAAGAATAGCAACACTGTTTACCTTCCACGCATGTCGTAAAAGGCGACTAAGAAGGTTATGGGGTGGAGTTGGCTGTCCCATCCCATATAGGGTCAGTGACCCAAAAGCCATGCTGAAGTCGGATGTGTCAGGCCGAAAGGCGCAGATATCGGATCAATGCTGTAAACCATAACACAACGCATTCCGTTCTCCGGACTACATCCTGCTAATCTGCAGGAGTTTGAGAATTAACGCAGAAGAAGAAGAATAGGCTACCATGCTCCTCAGAAGATGAAATAAAAACTCTAGTAATTAAATGAGAGTAATAGCACTTATTACTTTATGTAGCAAGAATTGCTGCACTGAGATAACACTGTGAGACCTGCAGCACTTATTGCAAGTAATATATCATGAAACCTATAGTTCTTAATAAATGGCATTATCATAACTATAGCACTATTAGATAATATATTTGACCTAAAAAAACTTATGACACATTAGTTATCTGACATAGAATGTCAATAAATCTTTTCTTCTAGAGGTTCTAGCTTGACCAGAGTTCTTCTACAGAACTACACGCCACCAACTGGAACAAATTCTGTCTTTGATTACTGGCTCCAGCTCAGATTATCTTGGTGGAAGAAGGTATGTACAGCATATATTTGGTGTCCATCATATATTCTCTAATAAATTGACAGCAATTGTCCAGAAATAGAATTTGGAAGTTTGATTTTGTCCAGTTTTGTGGTGAGTAGATACAGAATGCATCTTCGATGGCAAAGGTACTGGATTCAAATTATACTGCAGGCTGTTGTAATTCAGAACAATTTATAAATAATAACAATCTACAAAATAGAAATTTTGCCTAGAAAATCATAGCCAATAATGCTTGATCTTCAATACATCCTGAACAGTATATGCTACCAACTATCTTTGATATTAGGGACTCTCTCAGTATTGAGGTTTAGTTACTTAACTCCTTGTAGGCTAAAGATGGCACATAGGGCAATAATAATTTCTATCCATGTTGAGCGCCTCGTTGCAAGTTGTTGTAGTTCTCGTTGAGGTTTGACTCTGACTTATTGTGCATTCTACCAGGACATTGGCACCTATATAATCTTATTAAATGTATCTTCCTTTTGCTATATGTATTTCTTGTTATTTACTAGCCCCAGTGGAGTTTGTTTTGCAATGTTTGTGGGTTGTGGGTGCCTCACAAAAGCTTTTTTTATCAGATCCTAGAGGAATATTTGACTTTATGTGACTAGGATACAATGCCACATACTGGGTTCTTTGTATTCTGGAGGGAACTTTGCTTTGATCCCATGTCCATATGTTAGAATCAGTGTTATATAGTTCTGAAGAACTTTCTTCCTCACCTCTAATGATAGGAGCATATTACAGTTTTCATCTGCATTCATTCTTGAACTCCTGCAGGATGTATTCCAGAGAACAGAATGTGTTGTATCATTGTTTACAGCTTGACTGCAATATCTGCAGACCTTTTGGCCTAACACATCCAACACGTCAGTATAGCTTTGGATCACTTTGACCCTCTATGAAATGGGACAGTCAATTCCAACCCAAAACCTCCTTAGTCACCACTTATTACATGCATGGCAGGTCACAGTGGTGCTATTCTTAGCTCCCCTTTTTTTTTTAGCTCAGTTACACGCTGGTGATATTACACAGTATATTCTTCATTTTTAGGAATGCTGCCCTATTCTGTTTCTTATCTGTTGCACTTTTTTCATCTCATGTCATTATTTTTCCTAAATTTTAATATGCATTATTTTTCCTAAATTTTAATATGTGGGCCCTGAATTGTGGACCTATTTGAGTAATGGTAATTAACTTTGATCTTTCATGCTGTTGGATTTTGTTTCTTACAAACAACCATCACATCACTTCTGACTTATTTATCAGTTTAAGAATCGCCTGTTACCTCTTACGATATGCATGGAAGGAAAATAGTGTTGCTGTTCTTTGCCCCCTTTCAGGTCTAAGCAACATACGGGTGAAACCAGCTTAGGTCAAAGTTCATATGCCTCACTGTATTCATGTAACCAAACTAACGTGTTAGATTTCATAGTATAGTATTGTTAAATGTAGGTTTAGTGACCAATACATAGAACATTTGTTGGAGATCTAGCCAGCTACGGATAAACACATCATGTGTCCGCAAGCAGGTTTGAACGTCTCGCCAGTGGTCCATCAGTTCAACCACCATCCAACAGAAAATGTTTAGCAAATGACATGTCCATATAATGAGGTTATCCTCTTATGGAAATCCCTTGAACTTTATTGATACAATTATATTTGTATACCTTCAAAGTATAACAATCAACTGAACATCACATTTATTGATCAAGAAAAGGATTTTGGTAGGGTTAACAAAGACGTACTGTGGACCTACTTAGAAGAATACGGGATCCATAGCGAACTCCTCGAAAACACCAGAGAACTACATCAGAGATGCGAATCAAGAGTAAGAACACCAGATGGACACATTCACAATAACATCTGGAGTCAGACAGGGATGCGTATTATCCTCGCTCCTATTCAACTTCTATATAGACAAAATAACCAAAGAAACTTTAAAAGCAATAGAACAAGAAAACCAAGAAGAAGAGAGCGGAAAAAGAGAAGACAGTAACATCTTAAATGAATTGCTATTCTCAGATGATCAGGCATTGATATACAATGATATATCTGTGTTGCAAAAACACCTAAACACACTAAATACCCATTGCACAAACAACAACATGAGAATAAACAAATCAAAAACAGTGAAGATAATGCAGAACTCAATTCCCACTAGAAATGTACATAGACAGCACAAAACTCAACCACGTAAAGAATTTTAAGTATCTAGGCAGCGTGTTCTCGGAAGACGGGAGACTAGATAGAGAAATGGAGACAAGATGCCAGAAAGCAAATGCATTTTTATATCAATTAGCACCACTGCTGAAACAACAGAACTTCCACATGATCTCAAAAAGAATGTTAATAAACACAGTGTTCATGCCGACAATATGTTATCAATGTTAGAGAGACCCTGACAGAGAAACTAGAACAAACACTTGCTGTATGTGAAATGAAGTGCCTGAGAACAGCACTGGAGGTAACAAAAAGAGATAAAATAAACAATGACACCATAAAAAATCTGATGCAAACAATATCATGCAAAGAATATCTAGACACACAAAAGATCAAATATTTTGGCCACCTAATCAGAATGGAACCAGATCGCACTCTTTCAATAGACTCCAATAAAAGACCATCTGAAAGGAGAAACAGGTGAAGACCCAGACGAAGATGGATAGATGACATCAGAGAAATACTAGAACACCAAAGCAGCAGCATCACAGTTTGCGAAAGAAGGAAGACTTCGGCTCCCACATGATGCCTAACGGCACACATGGATAAGACAAGACCTTCAGAGTAGAAGAAATCTTCTCATAGTAACACCACTAAGAGTTGTAGTCTTCTGGTATGAAATAAAGCTATGGAGAAACCTCCTCATTCCACTAAAAGACACAAGATCTCTATTATGTGTAATTTCTGGAGATCAGACCCATGTTGATTAGTACCTTTAAATCTACGTCACCCAAGTTTACTTTTTATTGTTTCTTCTTTTAGTTTTCAAGAAACCCAGCAAACTTTTCTGTAGCATCTAGTAAAATCAACGATAAAAATAACAGTAGCAGTCTTCAGGAATCCACTGTGACCACGGAGCATGATAAACCAACTGGTCTATCACAGCATAGTATGAACATAACCTACCAGTTTCCCTGGGGTGTGGAGACCATAGAGGAAGTGAGAAACTTGGGAGACAAGCCCTTGTCAAGCTTACAAGAACATGGGGATGAAAACTATAAGGTAGGATATATCTCTGACACACACACGCACAGAGAGATATATAAAAATGGTGAAAAGTACATATCTCTCCACTGACACACACACACACATATATAAATAGTGACGAACCGTACATGGTAGAACATATCACGGACACACATATACTAGAGATGGTCGAAAAGTTTTACACTTTAGTGTAAAGGGATCGAGACACCTGAAAATTAATGTGAACTTTAGTCCTTCTCTTTGTATTCGCGCCTCAAGGCGATGGATTTCTACCATTTCTTCTCCACCTTCCTAATACCTTGATTGTAGAACACTTCCTCCTGGGCCTGGAGTCACATCTCCACTTCAGTAATCAAGTCCTGGTTGTCAAAAAATGATATGCAAGAAGCAGTTTCTTCATGTTTGCATGTTTGGAAACGTGAAGAAGTCACTCAGTGCTAAGTCAAATGAGTACGGTGTTGTTTGTTTGAGAATCCCAGGAATTGTGAGCAATTAGCTCTTACTTCCTATGTGCAGTGGGGTGGTTTTTACTGAGATTTCTTTCATACCCAGGAGACTTCAGCTTTCAGCTTAGTGCAATGCCTATTGAATGAGCCTTCTGCTCAGAGTGGATCTATAATTGTATAGATGACATGCTACAAAGTTTCCATAAGAGAGCTTCAATACAATGGCAATGTCATCTACTACGGTTTTCTGTTGCATGGGTGGACTGTCTAGTGGGCCATTGATGTAACTGACAGGCGCAACCGCATGCGTGAATAGTATAGTGGATGGGGCATTATTTCATACCTGCACTGCTGGGAAAAAACAATTGAGTCATGGGCTGGCGCATTGTCCTGAAGCAGGTGAACGCATCTGGACAACATCCCACATCTTTTGCATATAATTTCTTGAAAAGACTTTTGTAATACGTTGAATTGATAGTATGGCCACGAGGAAGGTAAGCGGTGAGTATTACCCTGCAACAGTCCCAAAAGACGATGAGCACAACCTTTCACGTAGAAGGAACTGTCTTTACCTTCTTTGGTGGTAGCAAACAGAAATGTTTGTACTGTTGTTGTTTTTTTGGTCTCAGGGTCAGATATTCCAAACATTTGTCCACGGTAGTCAATCTACAAAAATAATCATCTTTGTCAGCATTGCAAAAGTCCAACATCTTTGTAGATGCTCAATACTCCTTTTGGATTGGTGTGAGAAGACTGGGAACCCACCTGATGGACACCTTTGACATGTGAGGCTGCTCATGCAAAATCTTTAACGTGATCCCATGACTTAGTCCGAACTCATCAGCCATATTTCCTCAACTGTAATGTCTTAGAGGGTAACGGTAATGTCTTAGCCTCCGCTCTTGCAATGTTGCATCATCTGCAATGGACGGCCTGCCACTCCTTGGCTCATCCTAAATGCTGGCATATCCTGTTTGAAAATGAATTTTTCAACGATTCATAGGATCATACAAAGGGCAGATATCCTTATAAACAGCAAACATCTCATCATGAATTTGTTTTGCAAATTTACCATGCAAGTGCAGGAATTTTATTACACTACAAGCCTCTGTTTTATCCATGACACAGCTTCATACATAACTGAACTGGTTTCGTGCCAATTTCTCTTTTATGCGCCACACCGTGCGAACTATGAGCATATGGAAATTGTCAACCAATGTGCGTCTTTAAAATGATACACAGCAATCCCACCAGTCTTTGAAATTTCCTAGTAAAGTGCAAAACCTTTTGATCACCCCTCATATTTAATGATGATGAAATGTATATGGTAGGACATATCACTAGCACACACATATAACAATGGTGATGAAATGACGTGGTAGGACATACCACTGACACACAAATATATAAATAGTGGTGAGGAGTACATGGTAGGACATATCACTGGCACATACCTATATGAGGGATGGTCAAAAAGTTTTGCACTTTACTAAGAAATCAATAAAGACTGACAGTATTGCTGTGTATTATATTAAAGACACACTATTGGTTGATAATTCCAGCGCGTTCATGGTGTGGCACGTGAAAGAGATATTGACTGGAAACTAGTTCAGTTGTGTATGAAGCTGTGTCATAAATAAAATAGTCTCTTTGTATAATAAAATTCCTGCACTTGCAGGGTAAAATTGCACAAATATTCATTATGACATGTTTGCCCTTCTAATGATACTGGGAAGCTTTGGAAAAATCACATTTAAACAGGACACGTCAGCGTTCAAGACGAGCCACAGAGCAGCATTCCGTCCATTGCAGATGATGTAAGCAACATTCCAAGAGTGGAGGCCCTAGTCCTCTCATACAGTTACCTTACCATAGAGGAAATCATGGCTAGTGGGACTACGTTGAAGAATTTTCTTAAGCAGATGCACATGTCAAGCCAGGTGGATTCCCCATTTTCTCATGCAAATCCAAAAGGAGTGTCGAGCCGAAGCATCCACAAATATACTGGGCATTTGTAATGCTGACAAAGATGCTCTTTTCGTAGATTGGTTATTATGGACGATTGTTGGGTGTATCTCTATGACCTGAGACAAAAATCAGAGCAAACAATTTTTTTTAAATGTGTACCCATCACCAAAGAAGGCAAAGACGGCTTCCTATATGGCAGAGGTTCCCAAACTTTTTAAAGCCATTGCGTTCAGATTATTTCCGGCGGTGCCCTTAATATGAAGCAAAACTAGATACCTGATAATTTTAAGTCTATTTAAAAAAATTTGTTTTGGCAATGCTGCCGCGCCCCTGGAGACTGCACCGCCCCCAGGCACCACTGCGCACACTTAGGGAACCTCTGCTATATGGGAAAAGTCATGCTCATCATCTTTTGGGACTGTCGCAGGGTAACACTCACTGATTACCTTCTTGGTGGTCGTACTATCAACTCAATGTACTACCAAAACCTTCTCAAGAAATTACGAGAAGAAATTAAGTGTAAAAGATGTGGGATGCGTTTGTCTGCTTCAAGACAATGTATCGGTTCATGCAGCCCATGACTCCATTGTCTTTACCCAGCAGTTCGGGTATGAAATCATGCCCCATCCACCTGACTTACCAAGTGACTTGTTCCTGTTTCCAAACATGAAGAATCTGCTTTTTGGGCACCATTTTCTGGCAACCAGATCTTGATTACTGAAGTAGAGATGCGGTTCCATACCCAACAGGAGATGTTCTACAATCAAGGCACTAGGAAGGTGAAGAAGATATGGAAGAAGTGCATCACACACCATGTATCATCCTCTTCATCACTGATAACACTTTTTTCACTGTTATTATTAGTTAAATTCCTGTTCATTGTATCTATTCACGAGTTTCTAGTCACTTTACACCTGTAGGTTGCCATTTCTTTTGGGAGGAAAATCCGTTAATTTGACACTGTAAGAAAAACACATTCATTTTCATGTCCTAGAGTGTATCTGAATTGTTCTATTAATATGTGTTTTTGGGTAGTTGAATTGTTCTAATAATATGGGTAGCTGAATTATTATATTAACATATGCTAATAGTCAGATGAATTGCTATAATAATATATACTAGTTGGTAGCTAAATTATTCCATTAATATATGGTAGTGGGTAGCTGAATTGTTCTATTAATATATGGTAGAGGGTAGCTGAATTGTTCTATTAATATATGGTAGAGGGTAGCTGAATTGTTCTATTAATATATGGTAGTGGGTAGCTGAATTGTTCTATTAATATATGGTAGAGGGTAGCTGAATTGTTTTATTAATATATGGTAGTGGGTAGCTGAATTGTTCTATTAATATATGGTAGAGGGTAGCTGAATTGTTCTATTAATATATGGTAGTGGGTAGCTGAATTGTTCTATTAATATATGGTAGAGGGTAGCTGAATTGTTCTATTAATATATGGTAGAGGGTAGCTGAATTGTTCTATTAATATATGGTAGAGGGTAGCTGAATTGTTCTATTAATATATGGTAGAGGGTAGCTGAATTGTTCTATTAATATATGGTAGAGGGTAGCTGAATTGTTCTATTAATATATGGTAGAGGGTAGCTGAATTGTTCTATTAATATATGGTAGAGGGTAGCTGAATTGTTCTATTAATATATGGTAGTTGGGTAGCTGAATTGTTCTAATATACATATGCCAATGTATATTTCACAGGGCAAGACTATGGCAAATAAAACATGTCTCCCTCATTGTATTGAGTGCAGCAGCAGCATTGAAGCTGCGACAGCTGCATGGCTTATTGATAGCTTTAATGAGAGAAGGTTACATTCTTCAACAACAAAACAGGAAAGATTGAAAACTAGCATGGTAATGGTTCCTTTCATCATACAATTGTCATGTTCCTTTCATTATACAATTGTCATGTTCCTTTCATTATACAATTGTCATGTTCCTTTCATGAAATAGTTTTTTTTCATCATACAATTTTTTCCCTTTCATCACATATATTTTTTCCGTCATCATACAGTTGCAATGTTTCTTTTTATCACATATTTATTTTCCTTTCATCACATAGCTGTAATATTCCTATTCATCAAATATATTTTTTTCGTTCCATCATACAATTGGAATGTTCCTTTCATCATCCATTTTGTCCCATTCATCATACATTTTTAATGTTCATTTCATCATGCAATTGTAATGTTTCTTTTATCACACACAGTTTATTTTCCCCTTTCATCATACAATTGTAATATTCCTTTAATGTATCTATACTTTCTTAAACTTTGAGTCTCACAAATTATAATTGATTTATAGATGATGCAAGTTAAAAGTTACTGGTTTTTTTCAGGTTCTCCAGCTTCATCCTCTGATAACACCCTATCAAGTTGCCATAGTTATTTCCTCATCTGCAGAATTATCATCATCATCTATAGAGTTATATAATATTTGTGATCAATTACAAAAAGACTTTCAGAAGGCAGGAATAGCTGTACTCAACACATCTCGACATGGCAGCACATTAGATGCACATTTAAAACGGTCAGTCAAATTTTGAAGTTCTGAACTTTGGTTTTATAATTTAACCCCTTAACTGCGGAGGTATTCTTAAGGATATGATGAAAAGCCACCGCCATTTTGCAGAAATCATCCTCTTCTTAGCTTCCCAGAAAAAAAATCCAATCTGATGCTTATAACAAAACATCCAGATGAATTGTTTCCCTGGAAAACTAAGAAGAAGATGATCTCAACAAAATAGCGGCAACCCCTCATCATATCCTTAAGGATCCCTCCGCAGCTAAGAGGTTAAGTGCTAGTTTAAAGTCATTAAGTGTGTCCAATCTAACAACCAAATGTCCTTTTATGATGATAGTATTCCTGTCATCTTGTTGCCAAAAGATGTAATAATAATTGAAGACATTACTTTTCAACTATTGATGATTTTTCAGACACTACCTGTACATCCAATCAAATTGCCTGTGCAATATAGGTGGTCAGCTACCCACCGTATCGAACAATAACAAAGTTCATCTAGTTGGCTTTTTGCCACTAGCCTATCATTGAAGTTGATAACAGTTAATGTTTAGAATATAGTGTTGCTTATGCTTTTACTAAAATGTTGATAAATAAGTGCAAATAACAAATGGAGAAAAGTTTATATTTATTATTTACATTTATTTATTGGCATTTAACCCCATCAAAGCCAGCTTCTTGACATAAAGATGTTGTTTAGTCCAGCATACAGAAGGTTGGGTGCAACTACCATGCAACATTTTATTTCTAGAAGATGATATAACTGTATAGTGAGGTTTTCATTTTTTTATAGTAACCCCCACCAGCATTCTATCTTTAGTTATATGTTTTCATGTTGCAATGTCCTATTGTTGATTATCCCCTCCTGGAGTAAAGGGTTCCAAGTTGTTGCATTGCACTCCATCATAAAACCTAGGTCCTTTGAAGCGGACTGTCAAGATCCCATCGGTTTGATGCTGTATTTTAAACTGACATCCTGAAACAATCCAATTCAGGACATGATGATCCTACATCTCTTTCCAAATCTGACAGACATGGCATGCGTCTTGTTTGCCGGCAGACTGTAGGTGCTGGGGAATGGTGAGTGATGAAGTATGCCTCAGATCAACTACCCATAGATGGAAGTCTGGGAAAAGCCAAAACAAAGCAGCTTTGTACAAGTTGGAAAATGGTATTCCTGGTCTAAGGCCCTACTTTGTTGGAGCAACCCTCTGGGTTCAAAAACAAACTCCAGAAAAATAACCCTAACATGAAAGTGCTTAGACACACAAACTATCTTATGAGCTTGAATGTTACCTCTTAAAAGGCCTGCACTTGGCAATAAACTCCTCTGTTTGCCTTGAGCAAAAAATCAGCCACCAGGGGCACACTAAACATACTATAACTTATATAACCTATGTCCTAATATAACCTAATTGGACTTTGTCTGCTGATTGAAAGGGGCATGCCTCTCCACAAGAGAGGCAAACTCATTAACTACCTACTACATCAACTAAACTGCAGCCATACTTAGTGCAGCCTACAGAACAACTCCTAGAGGATGCATAAAGAAATATTTAAGTTTGGATTGATAATATTAAAGACTGGACAGGATTTCTCTTCTACAAGGAACAGAACAGAAAGGCATGGGGGGATTTGGTTCTTGTTTGCAGTTAGTGCCCACATACGTATTTTATGGTTAATTAATCTAACAGATGTTACCAGAAAACGCTGTTGGTCCTACATCGGGCATGTCCTACACGCAGACACCAACAGAATACACCACCATTCTCTTGAATGGATACCTACAGGCAAAAGAGCAAGGGGTAGACCAAAAGAAACACTCAGAAGAACAATACTTAGAGAAAGTAAAGCAATCAATATTCATACTATTCAAGAACTGCACAGAATAGCTTCGAACAGACAGAATTGGAGAGATCTGACCTATGCACTAACCTTAGCGCAAAAGGAAAATGAATGAATCTAAATATTATATCAGTAATTAATTTGAATATTCATTTGTTAGGTTTAGGATTAGTTATGTTTTACATAACTAATCCAGACCCTAACTCTAAATATATTTATATTTAAATTAATAAATAAAATGATAAATATAACCAAGGAAAATAATCAAATAGGTAGGCACTAATTCAAAACCAGTTTCCAGATTGTTGGTCTTTCCAGAGTGGCACCTCTATGACCTATAGGGGTTATGGGTGTAATGTAATACAGTAACTCATGATGATGATGATATAGTTATATTTAGAACCACTTATCAAAAATGTTCTTTTTATTGTTTATTTTCCTAGAAATGACCAGTTAGGTATACAATACACAGTTATTGTCACAAATATGTCACACACTGACGGTGTGATCAACACTAGGAACCGAAACAATGGTACTGAGGTAAATGAAATTTTTTTTAGAAGTTTATCACACAATTTTAGTTTCTTTTTTCTAACTGTTCATTCTCAAAACTCCCATTGGATCTCTCATGTAGCAGGACAGCTGTCCTACTAGATGTTTACCATGATGTAGTCCAGATAATAGAGATAAGTTGTGTCACAGTTTGATTGTGTCTTTGTCCTGACACATTC
Organism: Meghimatium bilineatum; assembly: GCA_034231615.1. Classification (NCBI taxonomy): domain Eukaryota; kingdom Metazoa; phylum Mollusca; class Gastropoda; order Stylommatophora; family Philomycidae; genus Meghimatium; species Meghimatium bilineatum. The sequence goes on along the minus strand of CM067299.1, from coordinate 61,986,531 downwards.
AGCTTTGACAGTGGCACATATGTATATATAATAGTTCAGTGTGATATGGAAGACACAGGAGTGGAATACAGCAGTGATTGTTCCCATCTGGAAGAAAAAAGGCAGTAATAGGGGCTGCACCAAGTATAGAGGCATATCACTCTTAAGCCACATCGGAAAAATCTTTAGCAAGATACTAGAGTGAAGGATGTGCATATATATATAGAATCAAGATTCAACAACACACAATTGGGCTTTCGAAAAAATAAAAGCTGTACAGATGCAATCTTCGCCCTCAAACAACTTTCAGAAAGAGCGACAGAACATAACCAAAACCTATATTTGGCTATCGTGGACCAAGAGAAAGCTTTTGACAGTGTAAATAGAGCACAACTATGGATAACACTACAGACATATGGAGTTCCCCAACATCTGATAAGCCTATGCCAGAGTATATATGCCAATAGTCAATGTCCAGTAAGAACAAGCACAGATACATCCAATAATTTCCAAATTCACTCGGGAGTGTGATAGTGATGTGTACTATCCCCCCTATTGCTTATAACATACATAGATCACATCTGCAAAAGTAGCAAAGACAATGGGAAAAAATAATCTGAAGGATAACTTAAAACAAATTTATATTTGCTGATGACCAAGCACTAGTAGCATCATCAAAAGAGCAACTACAAAGACAAATAGACATATTACATCCAGCATGCCAAACCTTTAACATGAAGATAAATATAGAAAAAACCGAAGTAATGAATATAGGAAGAACAGAAAGAAACACCATTATATATATTTGAAGCTATATATTTGCAACAACAGACTTGAACAAGTGATAGAATTCACATACCTATGAAGCAATATAACAACAAACAGCAAGAGCAGCAAAGAAATGTACAATAGATGTAGTAAAGCATACCAAGCCCTAGGGCAAATGACACCAATCTTCAGAAACAAAAATGTAGATTTCAATACCAAAATAACACTATTCAAAATGATTATTATGCCAACACTATACTACCAATGCCAAACATGGACATCGACAGTACAAGACAAACGTAAACTTGTGACAGCTGAAATGGCATTCTTGCACAGAATCCTAGGAATATCGCTAAGAGACAGAGTGAGGAATGAGGGCATTAGACCAAAAATCCGCACTACCCTAATATTGGAATATATTAAGAGACAACAGAGCAAATGGTTTGCACACATCAGCAGACTACCATCAAAGAACATACAACAGCAAGCTATACTACACAGATTCAGTGAAGGCAGACCTAGAGGCCGACCACGAAATTGATGACCACCAAAATAAAAGAGACAACAAATTCCACAATATACTCAGCACACATGAGGGCCATCTCCAGAAAACTCTTCTACCCTTGATGCTGAAAAGCAACAACGGGTTTAGCGAATAGATATATATAAATACACTTCATTGTTTTACCAATTCCACTGAGCAGATGACGTCCTTTGAGCCATTTTACTAGCTAAACCAGCCTGTCACAATTTGTTTATCAACATTGCTCACTAACATTTTATGTCTCCCGTCCTAATTATGGCAAGTGTCAACTTTGCTTGTCTTTTTTTTGGGACCGCAGTCTATCAAATTGGAAACAGATGTCCATATTTTGTTCTTCTGTTAGGACATATGTTTATAGGACCTTGTGTTAATTTTACCTCTCATGTTTGTCAAATGAGGATTGATCTGTGATTAGCTATTCATCCCATAGAATATCAAGCCATGCTAAATTTGAATATTTCATCAAAGGGTATTTGCAGTCAAACTTCATCCTGCTAACTGGCAGGGAGTTTGAGAAATGATATAGAAGAAAACGTGCTGTCAGTCATCAGTTCACAGCAGAAATAATTGACTGAACTGTGCAATTTGTTTCATATCATCCATGGAGCTTTTTGAGTTTGGTAGTACCAGTACTAAGTACCAGTAGCTCTATCTCATTGAACCATACTTTCTCTCTGTTTTTGGTAGAATTGGCATGTATGAAGGGTATTCTTTTGCATTCTCTAAGTTAAATTCACAAGTAAATTTATAAATATGCCTCACCAATGATAAGTTTTCTGTGTATGTAATTTCTCAACCTATTATTTATTATTTCAAGTCTGAAGACATTCTTTTATCATCTATAATCTCTCTTTATGTCAGTCATTTCCCCATTCAGGGCATCCATGATTTTTCATTTCTTCTTCTGTGTTCGTTCTCAAACTCTTGCAGATTAGCAGGATGTAGTCCGGAGAATGGAATGAGTTGTGTCATGGTTTACAGCATTGCTGCGATATCTGCGCCTTTTGGTCTGAGACATCCGACTTCAGCATGGCTTTGGGTCTCTGACCCTATATGGAAAGGGACAGCCAACTCCATCCCATAACCTCCTTAGTCGCCTTTTACGACATGCGTGGAAGGTAAATAGTGTTGCTATTCTTTGCTCCCATTTCGGGCCCCGGCAACACACGGGCGGATTTTTCATTTGAATCCCTAGATATTGTGAGTTTATGTTGTGCCAAACATGATAAAATAGATACGAATTTAGAAGACATAGGTAATGCTTTTGAGATGTGGATTGGTAGAAGAATAGGTAAAATTTCATGGAAAGAGAAACAAGCAAAGGTCCAGAAAAATTAAAATTAAAAACAAGACCAAATATTTTGGTGCACAATTAAAAATATTTTTTTTAAATGATGATCTTGTTGAGGAACTAGTTGAAGGGCATAGATCAAGAGACAGACAAAGATACAGTGGGAGAGAAACAGGAAATGGAAAATTACAGTTTATCAGTGTTCCACCAAGTGAAGAGACAGAAACTGTCAAGAGACCCATTGCAGTTAATTTTCATTATGGAGTCAGCAGATATGATTATTTTCTTCTTTGGTTTCCCAAACTTCTGTGGATTAGCAGGATGTAGTTCAGAAAATAGAATGTGATATCATGGTTTACAGCTTGTCTGAGACTGCACCTTTTGGCCTGATCCATTCAACTTCAGCATGGCTTCTGTGTGGGTCACTTTGACCCTCCATGGGATGGGACAAACAACTCAATCCCACCCCCACAACCAACCTTCTTAGTCCTATGACATACATGGCAAGTACCAGTATTGCTATTCTTTGCTCTCCTTTTGGGTCTTGATATGATCTTATGTTGTGTCAACACATGAGGTGAAGCTGGGATACATCTGTATGTGTACAGCTCTATGACTCAGAGATAGTGAGCAAGTCTCAGACAGTCAAGGTATGATACCTTTCATCACTATTTATTTATGTGATATATCCTACCATGTACCTTTCATCACTAGAAGTATGTCTGGACTGTTCAAGTAATGCCTAGACGCATGTGGTTGCATCTGTGGGTCTCACCAATGGTCCACTAGACAAACCACTCATACAACAGAAAACCTTAGTGGATGACATGCTGTTATATTGAGGTTATCTTTTTATAGAAACTTCATGGCACATTATACAATTATGCTTTTATCTTGTTGTTGAAATGTGTTTCATGTTTACTTGAATATATATGTATGCACCCTCTGTGGTTGGGAAGGAGCCAGCGATGTACTGTTCAGCACTGGGGAGGAGGAAACTGACAGCACTGTTTTTTTTTCCTATAGCTGAGACCTATCATAGGGGCACAGTGACTCAGGACATGACAATCCTTTTGACTTGAACATTTGGTTGCATGCCCCGAGCAATAGAGAAATTCGGCATAACCAGCAGTCAATTGGTGGCGGGCAATGAGCACAGTGAACCCTATCTTGGCTACAGTGGCTGGGAGAAGTGCATAGGTTGAAACCTACCTTCCTGGAGGTGTGATAGTTATTCTCTGGCTCTGTCCCGGGGTGGGACGAAAATCCACAGACTTCCCAGCAATTTAATGACATTGGGTCAAAGGGCATGAGTCCATAGACCACTGGATCAGCAACCAACCTACCAACCATATATTGCCTAAAAAATCATTACAGCCAAATATTAAGTTCACTTCCACATCATGAATAAGATATGCAACCAAATCAACTGCATATGCAGCCATTGTGTGTGTATCTTCGTATAAAACAATTTACTTTGTTGTTTTTTCAGGTTTCATCCCATGTCTCCAACATAGTGGAGGAGCTAAGTCACAATCTACGATCACTGTTAGAAGAAAATGCTCCAATCAATCAAGAGCCAAGCTGAGTGGTATATGGGATCATGCTTCTCCACAACTCTCTGTCTCTTTTGTTGTTAATAAGTTCAGTGGTGACTTCTTTTTGTGCCACAGTGACAACCTATCCACAAATTTCCTCAGTCTCTTCTCCCCACGATCTTTCCGGTGGTTACTAAATGTTCACGTTTTACTTTTCTCATCGCATGCCCTAAAAATCTTGATTGTCTGTTTCTTCCTCTGCGTTCATTCTCCAACTAATGCAGATCAGCAGGATTTAGTCAGGAGAACGGAATGCATTGTGTCATAGTTTACAACATTGATGCGATATCTGCGCCTTTTGGTCTGACACATCCGACTTCAGCATGGATTTGGGTCTCTGGCCCTATATGGGGTGGGACAGCCAACTCCATCCCATAACCTCCTTTATCACCTTGTACATGTATGGAAGGTAAACAGTGTTGCTATTCTTTGCTCCACTTTTGGAACCTAACAACACACGGGCAGTCTTGTTTCTAATTTTCACCATAAACAGACCATCACGATTTTTAGGGGATGTGATGAGGAAAGTAAACTTGAACATTTAGTCTGTACATAAAGTCAATTAATAAAACTTATTGAGAATGAATTGTTTAATATCTACAGCTGCTGAGCTGAATAGTCTTTATGGTTCATGTTTCCATAACACTACCATACCACTTTTTATAAAATTTACAACAATCTGAAATTTTGTGGCATCACTGACTGCTGGCTCAGTTCTAGATACAAAATGGTTACTGTAAGTTTGTTAGAGATGTATTAAATCTGTTACAGTTGCAAAGATGTGTGCATGTTCCACTTGCCCATCCCTACAACCCTCCTAAATTAAATATCTTCTTCTTCTGCGTTCGTTCTCAGACTCCTGCAGATTAGCAGGATGTAGTCCGGAGAACGGAATGCGCTGTGTCATGGTTTACAGCATTGATGCAATATCTGCGCCTTTCTTCCTGACACATCCAACTTCAGCATGGCTTTGTGTCACTGACCCTATATGGGATGGGAAGCCAACTCCATCCCATAACCTCCTTAGTCAACTTTTACAACATGCGTGGAAGGTAAACAGTGTTGCTATAGTTTGCTCCCCTTTTGGGCCCGGCAACACAATGGCGATTAAATATCTTAACCTCCAACCACTGATCAGTAATTATAGAAAAGGGAAATAATCAATGAAAAACAGATTTGCCTGTCCTTTGTAATTAAAAGGTAGTTCCATTAAGCAAAAATGAACCACTTTATCAACAAATTTCAGGTTAAGCTCAGCAAATGTTTTGTAACTGTTGTGTTGTAAATATAAAGAGTTTTTGTGATTCTTCTATGATTTCAATGACATAGTAACTGTAATACAGTAGAATCTCTATATAATAAATTGGTCCGGACCAACGGAATATTTATATAATAGCCAAATTTGCTGTACACAATAAAGAATAAACTATTTGGAGATTTCTTAAAATTTTGTAAAATGGGAAATTTTGCCATAAACATTTTCTCTTTAAAGATGTTCCACTGTGTCAGACTAACTACAGAAGTCTGATCTGTTAGGCTATTAATGCAAATAGAATAGTGATACTACACATCTCCATTCTCTGGAGTATATCCTGCTGAAAATCTAGTAGAACCATTATCCTGCTACTAGAGAGATTCGGTGGCAGTTTAAGAATGAATGCTAGAATCAAAATTAAATCCATATTTTAAGACACTCAAATTGGACTTCGAAAATATTCACACAAAAATATTGGACATATGCACTGTGCCCCCCTCAGAAATTCCGGGGGTGGGGAGAGGACACGTCCCATTTGCCGTGCAGCACCTAAAGCAGCAGTTAAATGTGTTTTCTCATGTCCAGTCATCTTTATAAAAATGTGTTTTCTCATGTCCAGTCATCTTTACAAAAATGTGTTTTCTCATGTCCAGTCATCTTTACAAAAATGTGTTTTCTCATGTCCAGTCATCTTTACAAAAACTGTCTTCATACATTTTCTTTCCCACCTGCATTTTGAAGGCAAATCAAAGCAGACAGGGGCTTTGTCTGTATTACTTATACAGTTAGATGCTATTATTTTGAGTATTACTGTACCAGGTCCACTTATAACTAGAGCTGGTAAGACATCCATTATAATGGCTCTTCAGCGTCAATTTTGGAATGTGCTTTGAATGTCATTGCTAATGCTGATATTTGACATGGAAAAAGTTGACCTGATCCATTCATTAACAAGGTTTTGAATTTACTGTAAATGCTGATGCTATCGTTGCAACCAACTTTTGTCGCAGAGACAGCACTGTATTATTCCTGATGTATTTTATGTGAATACCTTTAGGGTATGGCAAATGGAAGAAATGACCTTGCTTGCATCTTACCATTGTTAAAGTTTCTGTTGTTTTCCATTTTTCACTTGTTCCTTTATTCTTATAAATACAAGATTCCACAGTATTATTTTTTATTCTTCGGTCTATACACGGGTTTTTTTATTTTAGTCACATTTTGGACATTAAAGTACATACTTCTTTTTAAGAACGGGCCACTTACATTCAGAAATATATGGTATGTTCTTTCAAGGACAAATAGTATTCATCATCATCAGGTGCCATGCCGGGTGGCGTAGGCGGTCATGGCTCTCCACAGCTCTCTGTCCACAGTATTATGTATCAAAGTCGTTGTTGTTTCCTTGCCGTGCCAGGTTGTCAAACTGTCTAATATTTTCTCACGTTGTCGCCCTCTGTCTCCTTCAATCTTGCCTGTTGTGATTATGTTCTCTAAACCTGCCTGTCTCATGAAGTGGCCAAAAAAAAAGAAGATTTGCCTTTTTCTTATATTGTTGATTAAGGTCCATTTCGCATTTAACTCTTTCAACACCTCTACATTAGTTTTTCTGGCAGTCCGTGGTATTCTCAGCATTCTTCTGTAGAACCACATCTCTGTTGCCTCCAATCTCCCACTTTCCAGTTTGTTTATTGTCCAAGACTCGCACCCATATGTTAGTATAGGGGTTATATAGCACTGCAGAACTCTTTCTCACCTCTAATGACAAGGTCTTATTACACAGTATATTTTTCTAATAGTATTAATAAATTATAATCAAAAGTCATCCAATCTGGTAAAACATATTCTTTATTACTTCAAACAGGAACATTGACAATATCAAAGTCATGGACTATTTTGAGATAAAAATTGAAAATGATTAATTTAAAAAAAGTTCTCAGATGTGCACAATCAATAGTTTATGTTTCTCTGAGTCATAAAAATCAATATTAAAGTTTTCTTGGTGTCATACTTGTATAATCAATAATAGATAGCTCTTACAATCAGTGAATATTTCTTAGTCACACAACTGAAAATGGTTAATGCTTCTAAGTCATATAATCAATTATTGTTTCTCATACTCTCAAAAGATGATATTTCTCACAATCAATGATTGATGTTTCTCAGAGTCATACAATGTATGTGTGTGCGCGCGCACGCATCTGTGCGTAGATCTGTGTGTATATATATACACACACACATATACCTTTTCTTACACCATACAAAGAATTTCCATAAGGATTGATAACCAAATGGGAACATTTGAACACATCAAATGGGGGTGTAGACAAGGTTTTGTGCTGTGAAATCTCATTATAACAACTTGGTCCAGACTGACAAAATATGTATGCAATAACAGAAATTTGCTATATACAGTAAAATAGTATGGAATAAATATAACAGGATTTTGAAAAGTTTTGTTATACACGGAAATTTGTTATAAAAGAATGCGCTATAGAGGGGTTCCACCGTATAAAGTGAAATAATCATGAGATCCATACAAGATATTTCAGGAATATCGGTTGGAGGGCATATTGTAAACAACCTATGATATGTTGATGATACAGTTTTGATAGCTGAAAATGAAACAACACAGTTACAAGAAATTATGAGTATCACTGCAAAAAGAAAGTCCAAACAAAGGGCTTAGTCTTAAAAGCAGAAAAACTGAACATGGTAATATCGAAGCAGAAATATCCTCCAGAATGCAACATCAAAGTTGATGGGATCAGTTTAAAGTAAGTCAAAATATTCAGGTACATTAATAACATCAGATGGAAGATATATTAAAGAAGTCAAATGTAGAATTGCCCAGGTAAAGGCAACATTTCACAAGATGATCATCCTTTGTGGATGAATACAACGTAATCCCTCCATAGCACATTATTTTATAACAATTTCCCTACGTAAAAACGCTTTCTTCATCAGAGTTCATTTTCAAGCTCCCACTGGATCTCTTTTGCAGCAGGATAATAGTCCTACTAGATTTCTAGCAGGATGTAGTCCAGAAAATGGAAATGCGTTTTGTCGCCGTTTTATTTGCGTCAATGACCCGGTACAGCGCTTTCAAGATCCCCAATTATATTTTTTCTATATTATTTGTACTGTATATAGTGAACATCTGTATTTATATACATATTAAGTTAGTCCAGACCCAGTTGTTATAATGGGATTCCACTATATCTGTATCAATTGAGGTGAGAGAATTCATGGAAGTGAATTTTGGACACCGAGCAGAATACTGAAAAATTATATTGAGGCAGCAGTGGTGTGGTTTTATAGAAAAATGTTAAGAACACCATAGATAGATTTAAAAAAATGTAAAGTAGAAGATATCTTGAAGAAGTTAATTCAAAAAAAGAGAGCTGCTTACCCACATCAGAAAGATGCAAAAGAGACAGTTAACATATTGTGAAAAGAAGAAAAATGTAATAGTAAAAGAACACATTGTAATAGCAGGCAAGTTAAAGAGCAAGAGGGGTAGGAAAAGACATAGAAAAGATGCTTGACAATCTAGCATTATGACATGGGAGAACATCAGTATCAGAAATTATTGACAGCACACAAAATAGAATGTTGTGGACAGACATGATAACCAACTCCGCATGGTTGTAACTCCCTGCGGAACGAATCTCCTCCATCTTGTCTTATCTTTAGCTATTGTTTGCAGCTTTTTCCATGTTCTTTGTTAATCTGCATCAAATTCTTTCCCTGGGTATTTATTAGTCTTCCTCTTTCCTTGTGGATTCCAGAATAATGCCTGTCTTACAATGATCTCAATTGGTCTTTTTAATGTGTCTTATTCATCTCCAGTGCCGTTTCCTTAGTTCTTCCTCCACTGGAGTTTGTTTAATTCTTTGCATGAGTTTCTCATTGGTGGTCTTATCATACGATTTCAAAACATCTATTCCACGAAGGCATTGGTTGATGAATGTTTGTAGTTTCTGGTTGTCCCTTTTGTTGTTCAAATTGCTATGCCATACAACAGCACTGATTCAACATCTTAGTTTTTGTATTTGATGTAATTCTTATGATTCCCATATATTCCCTAATGCAATACAGTTTCCTCTTACTTCTGTATTTTTATCCTGACATCTTTATCTGTTCTTCCCTCTCTGTCAATGTAGCTGCCAAAGTAAGCAATACAATCAATAGTTGATGTGTTCCTGAATCAATCATCCCAAGGTTGATATTTATAAGAGTCAGTAGTACCAATGATTGGCATTTCTAATAGTCAAACCATTGGTGGTTGATAAGTATTAACAATAAGTACGAAGCCTATTGAGTATGTGGATTTGAGTTTTGTTTGTAACTTAATTTCAATCAATGGTTAATAATTTTCAGTGATATAATTAAGTGTCAATATTTCTCATAGATTTAAACAATAAATATTTCTCGATCATATGATTAATACTTGATTTCTCTCTGTCATACAATCAACGGGTGATATCTCTGTTATACAATCAATGATTATTTCTCAGTCATAAAATAAAAATCAAATGTTCTAAATCAATGGTTGGTGCTTGACTATGAATTTAGCCATTGACCAATAGTGTCAGAGATCTCAACTCTGGCTTTGACCAACTGTGGAGGGTCTTCAGGGGTAGCTGGGTACATATTGGCACAATGGGCAGTACCTGTGAAAGTCCAGTAGTATTGTAGTCACAGATAAAATCATGTATAACAGTATATACAGCATATTTGAACAAACAATACAGAGTAAAATAAATGTATAGTTTACAAAAGAACTAAATTATATGAGAAATGTGAATAACAGTTCACAAAACATACTAAATTATGTGAAAAACAATCTACAACATTTGAGTGGTATCACATTTCAAATGTTGATGCAGAACCTTTGAAGATGCTGTGTCAAGGTTCATGTTCAACTTTGATGGGGTGAATAATCATGAATACACCCCTAGAGAATAAAGTAAATGCAGAGGAAACAAAGTATTCTTCCAGGGTATAAGTATGTACAAGAGAGTGGCAGCAAGTTACAATAGGCAGGTGAATAGGAGGAAGTGTATAGCAATGTCTGTGTATCAATGGATTTTTTGTATACTCAGATGCTAAGGTAAATGTGGTGAATAATGAGTTATGTCAAGACACTGGTAGTTGACGCCCAAGTAGTACAGATGTGAATTGAATCGCAGGACCAAAATTACTGAACATTTGATGGTGTGAGACATTACCTCTAGAATGATGTGGTTATATACACAGATGGTTCTGTTTGGATGTGCTAAATATCATGCAGTGACTTCTCCACCATTCTAAGAGATAGAGTCATTGCTGAAAGATGTGGAGACCACCTAGAGTATGAGAACAGAGATGAAGGCAGACTGCTCTGAAACAGTAGCAGCCAAACCATTATTGTCAGACATTAAATTTATGAATCGCAAGATTCTTCTTCGGCATTCATTCTCAAACTCTCACTGGATCTCTCTTGTAGCAGAACACTGGTCCTACTAGATTTCTAGCAGGATGTAGTTCAGAGAATGGAAATGTGTTGTCACCATTTTATTTGCGCCAATGGCCTAACACATCCATCTTCGGAGAGGCAATATTCAGAATGGATGGCTACAGCATGAGTGGTTAGAGTATACAGTATTAGGGTTTCATACCTGCTGGAACTTATATGGATCCTTTGCTCTGGTCATGCTGGAGTTTGAGGTAATGAGTGAACACAGGTGGCACAACATGGGAGACATTTGAATTCCCTACATATGCATCTTTTATGTGTAGATAATGTGATGGATGATATTGTTAAGAAATTGAAGATACTTGTAATAGCTTAGAAATAGTAGAGAGAAATGATTTAGGGGTAGAATGAGAAAAATGTAGTCAATAGGATATGGGAACTAATCAGCATAAATACTCTTTGCATCTGATTAAAGAGACGGAATCCCTATGGGGATACCCAGAGTGTACCATAGTCAGTGCAGATAATTATCTGCATAATTATAATCAATAATCAGTTGAAAAAGAACTGGAAAGTGACATAATGTGAATAAAACTACAGCTGACTTACCATTTATAAAAATAGCTTTGGCATCAGGACCAAGGTCCACTAGTATACCCAAAGCATGCCAAGGATCTATGGAGCCATTTGGAAACAGCACACGGGAAATTTTGATGCGCAGAGCACCATAATCAATTTTTGTCCTTTTTACTGCATCCTGAATCACAGTCAAGTTGAAGCTGTTACCAAAAATATCTGCACATTGCTGCGTCCAGAAACTTGAAGACAAATAATTACGATATATCAATGTTTCTGTACAAAATAAATCAAGAGAAGAATAGACACAAACATGACCATACTCTATTACAGCAGTGTTCTATCACTTCCAACACGCTACACTCAGTGCCAGTATTTTGTCACTTCCAACACGCTACACTCACTGCCAGTATTTTGTCACTTCCAACACGCTACACTCGGTGCCAGTATTTTGTCACTTCCAACACGCTACACTCAGTGCCAGTATTTTGTCACTTCCAACACGCTACACTCAGTGCCAGTATTTTGTCACTTCCAACAATCTACACTTACTGCCAGCATTCTCTCACTTCTAACAGGCTGCACTCAGTGCCGACATTCTCTCATTTCCAACAAGCTACAGACCCTGCTTACACTTACTCACGACTATACAGACACTGCTCAAACATACTCAAGACAATACAGACCCTGCTCAAACTTACTCAATGGGAAAATAATGGCCAAATGGTTGATAAGGAGAGTCTGAAGATTGAAAAAATGCAAACTCAGTGCATGTTTGATATGTCCACTGTCGACCTGAACAAGAGATAATAAGTGTAATATATTATTATTTATAAATTTTTATAAATTCATTATATTTTAAAGTGTGCAGCCGTTTAAACTAATCAGCATAAATAATGCATAGAATTCGAGAGAAGTAAATACCATCACAGTTTATTCCAGAATTCTGGTGATTTTTTCTTTGTCTCTATTTCTAAATTAACACAGCCCAAGTCGGAGTGGTACAGGGTACGTTTGAGGTGGCCAAGTTTAAACCCTGCCATGGACAACTGTCCATCCAGACTATTCAGAAAGCATTGGCAACCTACTAAACTATTTATATTGTTACAGCCAAAAAGATGGGTAGATTGCTACCATTAACAATGCTTTATATTTCCTCTATTACCTAAGTAGCATCCATAGGTGTCAACTACTATGGATTTTCTGTATTGATATGGATTTCAGGGGAAATTTTTTTTAAAAAAAGGTCATTTGGTGTATTTCAGTAATTATTAATAATAAGGATGTTATCTCACTTGATTGGCCAAAAAAAAATGTAGTTTGGTGCTAAATACAGACATTTTTATTCAAATATGAAAAGAAATATGAATTTATGTTAAAATAAGTTGACAGCTATAGTTTATATTAAAATATAAATTAAATTAAAATAAAAAACTGACTTTCTATGTTACGGTCCAACTGGGACCTTTGTCAAGAAACATAACAACACAGAATTATCAAATTATTGAACTATTATTGCACAAAGATTGTTTCTCACCAAAACATCCCCCATGTAATGACGGGACAAATAATTTGATAGTTAGGTTATTAAGTAGCAATACTACGTCATTTAATAATGTCAACTAGTCAAAATCCCAATTTTTAAACAAAAATTAAACATTTTTTTTCAAAAAAGGTAACTTGGTGTTAAATTTCCTAGTAATTATTACTAATGCTGACGTTTTTATCTCACACACTCATAATGAGGGGGGAAAAAAATAGAAAAAAAAATTTGTGCTGATTTTTTGTGTGCTAAATACTGACATTTATATTGAAATATAAAATAAATTATTAAAAATCAGTCATCATCAATAAACCTGTAACCCTTCAGGGTCATAGGGGTACCACATCGGATGCCTCAGCACACAGAGTTCTCCAGCTAATTCTATCCTCAGCGATGCGGATGAGTAAAAATATCTTGCCCTGTCCATTCCCTGATGTCTGTCCAAACATTTATGTCCTCCTCTGCTTCTTCCACCCTCGACAGTTCCCTGCAGTATTGTTTTTGACAAGGAATCGTGCCTGCATACATGTCCGAACCATGCTAGTTAAATACAGATTTATGGAACAATAAGGTGACATCTATGCTTCATTATTTTATTTACCATTTGCTTTGCTACTGCGACATTCTCCACTTTATCGGACATCCTCTGACAAGTTATTTTTAAACAACTTTTGTTACTGCTTATTGTCTTGTTAAGAAGGAAAGTAAAGTGTTCAGTGTTGGAAAGATTTTATAAACTGGAAATTCTTCAGTGTTCATTCTCAAACTTCCGCAGGATCTCTCTTGTAGCAAGACCATGATTCTACTAGACTTTCAGCAGGATGTCGTCCAGAGAATGGTAATGCGTTGTGTCTCCGTTTTATTTGCACCAATGGCCAGACACATCCATCTTTGCCAGTATAAACTGGAAATAAAGGCTGCTTTTTCATAGAAATCATCATAACATATAAAGATTCGATTTTTAATATCAAATCCCATTATTTGAACCCAAGACCTCATCACAAGTGGGACTGGCATTTTAATGTCTGTGCTATGTGCTCTGTTCCCCATACAGGATATGATTCCATTATTTTATTATTTAGTAATCTACATTCTGACACTGAAGTTTTAGATTAATGAACTATATCTGAAGAAGTTATGCACCTGGCACAGGGAAGAAAGATGCAATAATAATTTAGAATTAATTTAGGTGATAATTCTAGAATCGGATAAGTAAGATAAATATACAGACCTAGATGAGCCAGACTCATATTCTTTAGTTCTTCTTCTGCATTCGTTCTCAAACTCCTGCAGATTAGCAGGATGTAGTCCGGAGAACGGAATGCGTTGTGTCATGGTTTACAGCATTGCTGCGATATATGCGCCTTTCGGCCCGACACATCCGACCCTATATGGGATGGGACAGCCAACTCCATCCCATAACCTCCTTAATCGCCTTTTACGACATGAATGGAAAGGTAAACAGTGTTGCTATTCTTTGCTCCCCTTTCGGGCCCCAGCAACACACGGGCGATTTCTTAGTTGTATGACTGATCTGTTAGTCTGACTACTGACTAGAGATTGCAATATTTTGGAGTGCTTAATTGGTCACATTAAATCAGGTGGCAGACAAGATTTGAGTCAAGTCTGTTCAGATGACTCTTAATTTGAGTCAACATTTCAGGTGAATTTGACAATTCCGCAAAACCTAAAGAAAAGATGTGATTTTAGCCAAGATACCCATTCTCAAATCACTATGAATATAGACCAGTATGTCGAGACACAGGCAACACACATTGGTTAAATTATTAACTTGTACTTTTCCCATGGCCACATTTCCGTGACTAAAACTTCAACATATTGAAATTAGCGCACAGTTTATATGACAGTGGGCATCTATGGTGATGGAGATAACAGCACACTATGGTGATGGTGCAAAAAGGTAAAGCAAGTTTGATCATGGCTAGTTTTGAGGTATGTAACCAGCATTGGTTACACATTACTACATTGCATATAGTATGGAAACCAAATCTCTCATACAGCTGGCCTACTGGTGATATGGTTACAAACATCCACCATTTATTGGTACACACTGAATGTAGTAGTTATCACTGCAGAATTCAGATGTTTATAGGCATTGGCTCAAATAAAACTGTACCACAACACATTTCTGTTCTCTGGACTACACTGCTGGAAATCTAGTAGGACAATTGTTCTGCTACAAGAAAGATTCGATGGGAGTTTGAGAATGAATAAGAAAACTAATTTATTATGTGACCTTCTATACCTTTTAAAAGGAGTAAGACAAGGGTGTATATTGTCGCCATACCTGTTTAACATATATGCAGAGAACATAATGTGAAACATGAAACAATGCAACAAGAATTCGTCCCCATAAACATCAGCCTACATATTCCAGAAATTAGATACGCAGAGATGACACTGTTATTAACATAAAATGATAGAAACTTAATGAACATAATAAGAACAACAAAAAGCTTTAGCAAACAACAAAACCTGTTTCTAAATATGAAAATAATGACAACAGACAAAGTGAAAGCAAGACCTAGAATAGAGGCCTTCAAAATGAAGTGCCATAGAAGAGTCATGAGAATACCATGGGCAGCAAGAAATACCAACGTTCAAGAAGGCTGGCTTTTAAGCACCATATTAAGAAGAAAGTTTGGTTTTTTCGACCATGTAAAAAGAAACAATGGCATGGAAAGAGTGTTGTTGGATAGAAGACAGAGGTTGAACAAGAGATATTCAGGAATGCATGCACATGTTGCTAGAGAAAGCAAGACAACTTACCAGAGACCGCAGCGGTTTCTGGAGATTCATAAGGAAGACTACATTCTGGAAAGAATGTGTCACATGACAATATACCTTTTGGAATATTTTACCATTTATAACAATATAAACATTTTACTGACCAATTTTGGCTGTCGTCGAATGTCCGTTGTATAACCTTGGTGACCAATTTAAACCACTATGATACTTCAGAAATATGGCAACAATAGCGATAGTGTAACTACAAATATCTTGTCCTGGATAGTACATTCCAAAATGGTGGCACCCATGAAATACAGTCTATAGATGTTCATGAGTATTAATCATGAAGAAATCTGATTTTTTTTAAGGTGAGATTTTGTGATATATTGAAAGGAGTATAAATCTTGGACAAGCAATATAAAAAGTAGGATTTCACTGTTGAAATAACTCTGTAGCTTTCAAATTTATTCAGAAAATTTCAAATATTCATTATGGTGTATATATAATGTTTCAAGGCTCTCTAGCGGCGGGATCTATTTTATACAGATTTTTAAAGACATTATGTCAAAAAAATTAGCAAAAACCCTTGGTAATGAGAGATACATAGCTCTGGATTGATGGTCAGTAAAGTGCTAATGACAAGTCCAAATTTATCATAATTGTGTTAATTTCCTCCCCGTAGTCGTAACCTTCGATAACAGTTACCATGTTGTTCCGACAGGCCGACGTGCTTGAACTAGGACGGGCACCGCGTGGGTGGGCGGAACAAAAAAGAAACCTGTTGCATGGGCCAGAGTTGTGCCCTGATGTTTACGTCTGTTTCTGCGGTATTAGACTCGAAACACCATCGAGTCGGATGGCTGCTGGAACAGAGGGCGGAGCACTTATGGGAATGTCCCACGTGCTGTGAGACCAGTTTCTAATCAAGAATGTGTTAATTTCAATCAAGAGCATTAAGTACCTCCTTCTGCAGCACTGCCGTTCCAGGCAATATCTTTTAAACTGTCAATCATCTTGTCATATTTGAAGTCTTGGCAATCTTGGGAGTAAACCTTCAACAGCAAGTTATTCACCTGCAGGTAGAAGAGAAATACTAGTTCAGACATTCTGGAACATGTGGGAATAGATGAGATGCTTAGTTAATGACATGACTTATTATTGTCAACTATTAACTGTTCACGCATCAATGATAATGTGTCTTCTTCTTCTGCATTCGTTCTCAAACTTCTGCAGATTAGCAGGATGTAGTCCAGAGAACAGAATGCATTGTGTCATGGTTTACAGCATTGCTGCGACTTTCGACCTGACACATCCGACTTCAGCATGGCTTTGGGTCACTGACCCTATATGGGATGGGACAGCCAACTCCATCCCATAACCTCCCCAGTCGCCTTTTACGACATGCGTGGAAGGTAAACAGTGTTGTTATTCTTTGCTCCCCTTTCGGGCCCTGGCAACTCACTGGCGGATAATGTGTCAAATCAATACTTCTGGTACTGTCAACTATTAGCTGTTCACACATCAGTTGTAATGTGTCAACTTAAGATTACTTGTATTGTTGTCAACTCTTAGCCGTTCAAAAGAGATGTCAACTGGTTTCTCACATTGTTGTCAACTAAAGCTAGCATCACCACCATAACAGATTTTCAGTCTATGGACAAAGCACATACATTCAATGATATCCATGAGTCAGCACGATCAGAGGATTTTAAGATGCATGAGTTATGTCGAGAATGCGCTAGTTAGGAGTGAGGATAGACATGGCCATCGAAAACTAACAAAGATTTCCAAAAGAGCACTGTACTAACATGGAACAGGAACCATCTGCTGTTATACCGTGAGAGATTTACTGAAGCAGTGATCTGAGAGCACCTATGGACATGTTTGATGTACAAAGTGGATAAACAATATACCTTCTTCTTTTGCGTTCACTCTCTTGTAACCACATTGAATACATCATGTGATTTCCACCTGGAAGCATGAAGTACGTGGTACTACAAGTTCCACAGTTGAACTAAGTTATTTGCGCCTCGTTTCGTTCACTTTGTTATCGGGACATCCGAGGCCCAGTACATCCGTTTTCGTCATGCCTTTAATTCGGGTAGTAGGCTTTCCTAGTCAGTGACAGCCTGCCTATCTGTTGATGGGCGAGCAAGTGTAAAATGGCTCTTCGCCGAGACAATTGTTGTTCACGTCTATCTCGCATGAGGTGTTTAACCGTCAGTGAACTTGCCACATGTAATTAGACATTCTGTGCCTGTGTCCATCGAGTACTGAACCTTTTCTCCTCCCCAAGCCTGGTTCCGGTGAGGGAAGAACTTGGCAGAAGAGTTAGATCCAGGTGCTTTCACCTTCTTAGCCGAGGTGTCGTTCACCGATATTGTGAATCCCTCGTCCAAGTCTGAGTCTCACCACGCATTTGGGAGTAAGGCATGTTCTCGAGCTGAACGAACTTGTCCCATTTGTGCCTGGCCCATCGGGTACTGAACCCTTTCTCTCTACAAGGATGTTTCTGTTATAGGAAAGCTTGATGGTAGAATTGGGCCAGGGCTGCCTTTGTGACCGAGTCCATCGGGTATGGAACCCTTTCTCTCCGCGAGCATGTTTCCGGTATAGGAAAGCTCGACATTAGAATTGGGTCAGGACTTTTTCCTTTGCCCGTAAGGAGCACAGGTAACTAGAAGCTTGTCTCGAGCTAACAGAGCTTGTAGTTCTGATTGCCGTGGAACATTTTCACTTTCTATTTGCAGTTGGTGCTGCCCTCTGGTGCTGTGTTACCCTTTCATAGTACTCAGTATATTTTTTTTTTCATTTCACTCTATGCCTCTACCTTTTCGTGCCTTTTTCATTGGAGTGGACTGACTAGCGTCACTGTGTCTCAACAGTGCCACTTCATGTGTTGGCACTTGTGGTGTCTGAGATATTGTCTGTCTCTTATGCAGTCAAATCTCTTTCATCTGCTACATTCACGGACACGATCCCCAAAAGTTATGGCCAGAATCAGCACGAGCTGCTGTATTTCTGTTTCCAGGGTGCACCACGAGGAGGTTCTTATGGAATCTTGGTTATCTGCTAACCCTGGGTCCGCCAAGAGCAATGCATTCCCTTTGCACCCCACCAATATACCTAATGAAACAAACAACAGAAATACAATGAGATGACAACATATCACTATAACAGGTAGCATTGTGCTTATCCAGCAGGAGCATACAGATAAACTATGTACTGTACAAACCTGAGCATATCTCTGTACTGGATCCCCAAGAGATTCATCTGTCATGATGCTACACAGAGTATCAATGGTGATATTTGTACCCTCTGCTCCCTGTCAACAAAAATACCACAGGTCCTTTCAATATATTCTTATTAATTTGCATTGTTTTTTTGTCAGATAACAACATAATACCTTCATTGATCAATGTAATTCATATTTGTCAGAGATCAGATCACAATACAATATCTTCACTGATTATGTGATCCATATTTGTCAGTCATCAAGTCACAGGTGCCTATATCATCTATGAACTGTATGATTCACTTCTTCTATCAGTCATCATATCACAGAACCAAATGTTTCAATGAACTGTGTGATTCACTTCTGTCAGTCATCATATCACAGAACCAAATGTTTCAATGAACTGTGTGATTCACTTCTGTCAGTCATTATATCACAGAACCAAATGTTTTAATGAACTGTGTGATTCACCTCTGTCAATCATTATATCACAGAACCAAATGTTTCAATTGCTGCAATGGTGGCATCAGCCATTACCGTAAATGAAAAGCCTAGTCAATGAATGGATCAGGTCAACTTTTAGCTCTGCAATTATCAGATACCATCAGCCATTAAATTCGCGGTACATATTCAAACTTACCAGTTAAGAGCCATTAGAATGGATTTATAGTCTTGCCCACTTTAGTTATATGAATCTGGGTGGTAACCCCAAGTAGCATCACATTATATAATACGGTGGAGCCTACCGTTTATATCGCACAAGTAGTTTAAGTTTCCATGTAAATTTATATTGCCATTGTGATTTTATTCATGTTTCATAAGTAGGATGCCATTCAAACACACCTGGCAATGACAAGGCAGACAGACTAGCAAAGATGGGAGCACAACAAGAACAGCCTTATACAGAAACAACCATGAACACTGTTCAAATGATGTTGAAATCTGTGAACAAAGAACAATTGGATGAACAGATGGGCCATGGGAAACATAGGAGGGAAATCTATAAATATATGACCAGCCCAAATCCTAAAGACAACATCAACCTCCTGGAAAGAAAAGACCAGTGTATCATCTTCTTACTGCGCACACAACATGTACAGCTTAACAATCATCTGAAGAGATGAAGAGATACAACCACAACACACTCCAAGGTTCCGGATGTGCACTCATCCCTATGAAACTGTTGACCACCACCTTTTTGAATGCAAGGACATCAGGAAAATGCTTCTCCCTCCAGGGCCAGATAAATGGAAAACATTATATGGAACAAAACAACAGCTCACAAACACATGTATATATCATACAATGGCACTGAGTCTATTGTATACATTGTATACTTCTAGTTTTAAGTTGGATGTTATAGCTTTTGCTGAGAAATTCAATAATTCGATGGCTGCCCGGCCACCTCATTGTAAACGAAAAGCAAGTACGAGAGTGGATTTTAAAAAAGGAAGAATTGTTACTGATGTGAAGTAAAAGAAAGCACCATGTGGCTATACAGCTTCATTCCCTACGCTGGAGGAGACTTTGTCAGAATGGGCAATGGAGTCGTGGTAGAACTTATTAATTGTAACCCACACATATATTCAAATCAGGGCACTTTTTATATTAGAAGATCCTGCATTCCAGTTATAAAAATAAGCGGACTTTGTTACTTTAGTGGGATGGTGCAATTGTTTTATAAAGAGACATCACTTGTGTCTACAGAAATGGGAGCCGCAGTGGTTAGCGCACTGGCTTCGCATATGACTGGTCCTGGGTTCATTCCCCAGTTGAGGCGGAAATGTTTTCAGATCGCAATGGCTCCCAGGTCAACCCAGCCTTAAATGGGTACCGGATTAATCCGGGAAGTAAAGACTGCAAGGGAGAGGAGATGGCTACCGCCCTCATTTGCAGAGCCTGTGAAATGTTGAGATCGCTAACATCTCACACCCCTACGGCATTAATAAATGCTATGGGTTACTTTACTTTTTTTTTTTACAGACATGAACTAAGTTCTCACAGAAGTTGGCAAAAGAGCTAGAAACGAAAATTGATTTGTTTCAGTATTTCACTATTAACCTGTGGAAAAGATTTAACTTCGACCTATTATAAATAGGAAATATGGTATAGACCCCTGTCTGCTTTGATTTGCTTTCAAATCGCATTGTGAAATGAAAAGGTGTGAAAGTGGTTTTTGTAAATGTGACTGGACGTGAGAAGATGTGTTTCTCTGTAGTTTTAGGTTACATGGCAGTTGGGGCATGTTTGCCCCGTGATTATTTTTAAACCCAAGAATCTGCATAAGGGTGCGAAATTTTCAAGTGGTGCGTCTGTGCATGTCTACACGAAAAGTTTTATGGATGAAAGTGGTACTCTGGAATGGCTGGATATAGTGTGGAAGCAGAGGAAGGGAGCTACTATAAAAAAAACATCCATGCTAGTCTGAGACTCGTTTCGGCACATCTCACTGAGAAAGTGGAAAATCAATGCTATGAGATGGGGCTGTCTGTATCTGTAATTCCTGGGAGACTTTCCCTCCTGTAGCCACTAGATATCTCCCTTAACAAATTATTTAAGGACAGGCTCTGAGCAAAATAGAATGACTGGATGGCATCATCCGATTTAGCTGTGATGAAGGGTGGCAACGTCTAAAAAGTTGTCATCGTCATAATCGCTACATGGGTCAAAGAATCGTGGTCGGATATTTTATCAGAAATGATCATCCTATCTTTCAAAAAGTGTTCCATTAGTAATGCAATGAATGAAAATGAGAATGACGCTATTTTTTAGGATGATGCCGATGATAACAATGTACCTGAGATTGATGTTTCAATGACAGGATAAAATTCATGAACTATTTCAGATTCCCAACTCCAAAGGATTTGAAAGACTGTTCGTACTGGTAAGTTTGTTTTTTCCTGTTACCGGTATTTGATGTTATTCTGTGTTACAGTTATTGTGTTTCTATCTCTAAATTTGTTTTTTAATTTTGTTGTACGCATATATAAGCCAAAACCCCTAAATGAGGGGGAAAAAAACCGAAAGTAAGCTTATATTTGGAAATATCCAGTACCTGAAAAGCCCTGTTATGTTTGTTTTGTACTCATAAATTACTTCAGAAGTCCTGTTATCTCTATTTTATACTGGTAAATTACCTCAAAACCCCTGTTATCTTTATTTTGTACTGATACATTACCTCAAAAGCCCTGTTATCTTTGTTGTACTGGACGACACCCTCAAAGTTACCAGCAAATGTGGAATACAAATTTGCGATGTCATTTTTTATAGTGGGATCAATGTCATCACACAACCTACAACAAATATTTGTCCACAGGTTACAGTGCTGTTTTGAAGATAATGCTGGTATAGTGATACATAATGTAATTATTTATCCTGTTCTTATAGTTTTGATGAAAACAGATTTGTAATGAAGCTATGAAATAATCTGTCATAAATAAACGAGATGTGAGATTGTGTGTCTATGTTCACGTCCTCAATTTTTTAATTTTTTAAATGGAAACATATCCTGTACAGGACATTGCTTATCAACTATTGTTGAGTTTTGAGGCTCCACCAATGCATGCAATTGTATTGCCAGTACAATGTGGATGGTCTGCATTTGAACCACAAGCTAATTTGAATATTTGAGTTTACGAGCACACTATCTATTGCTACAGAGCTGACATATGGTCAATAAACAGTTATCTAACTATCCATAGACTGCACAGGTACAAATAGCAGATGATTCTTCTTCTCAAACTTCTGTAGGTTAGCAAGATATAGTCCAGAGAACGGAATGCATTCTATTGGGGTTTACAGCTTGGTCATGATATATGCACCTTTCTGTCTGACACATCTAACTTCAGTATAGCTTTTGGAACATTTTCATTTGATCCACAAACTCCACCCCCAAACCTCCTTAGTCACCTTTTGAGACATGCATTCAGGTTACAGTATTGCAATTGTTTCTCCTTTTGGGCACAGCAACATATAGAAACATCATTTCATTCATTCACACCTATACTGCATATAACAGCACATACTGAATAAACAGTTGTCTTACTATCCTTCCATCATTTCATCCAACTATCCATCCATTCACACCTATACTGTATTAAACAGCACATACTGAATAAATAGTTGTCTTACTATCCTTCCATCATTTCATCCAACTATCCATCCATTCACACCTATACTGTATTAAAAAGCACATACTGAATAAACAGTTCACCCATGTGTTGCTGGGCCCTAGAGGGGAGCAAAGAATAGCAACACTGTTTACATTCCATGCATGTCATAAAAGGTGAATATACTAGATTCTAGTGTTGTTCTTATAGGGCAGTATGTTTTTCTCATCATCTCCTACTCAGAACATACTTTAATCTTTGTGCATGGCATCCTGACAGCTATGGTGCGCCTCTTGGCTAGTTTCCTCCAGCTTCAGTATCTGTACTTTTTAGGCCAGAATGTAGTCTTACTGGTTATAGGAGGGCCTGATCAGTCTTAACTTCAGCTTCTATTGGCTGAACTAACCCCTATCTCTGCAGTAAGGTTCTGGTCCTGATGAGGTAACCTTTCACTGTCACAAGCCATTGTTCATGAACACAGCCCACTTATTTTTTTTTCTGATCATGTTCATATGACTGACAATGCAGACAGGAATTGCAATATAACACAACAGATATCAAGCTATTTATGTTGCACAATAGCTTATATAATCTTGTAATGCAACAGTAACGTAACATCGCCATCAAGCATATGACATGAGCAATCACAATACAGAAGGAGCATAACAATATCCACAACTTTCTTTTCAGTATCCTGAATCAGGATCATTGTAAACTCTCCTCATGCTGTCATCCTCTCTATCTTTCCTTCAATCTTGCCCATTGTTGCTATGTTATCCAAGCCTGTTTCACAATGTGACCCCAAACATAATGACTGTCTATTTACTGAAATTAATAAGTAGGGCCCAGCCCTCATTTTAAATTTCATTCAGCACCCTCTTATTAGTTTTTCTAGCTGCTCATTGTATTCTCAACATTTTTCTATAGAACTACATCTCTGTAGTCTCTAGTAAGCTACATATTTATGCCATATCATTACAAAGGCAAACTTACTGGAAAAGATTCTTAATTCTTTGCCGTCCAGCTAATGTTGTCAAATTCTGTTGAATAATGTCAGTTGCTGTACTTATGGCAATGTTACAAGAACCAGATGAATCAAAAGTTCTCAGTGAATTATCCACAACACGAAGATAATCTGCAGATAGTAAAGAGTAACCAATTTCAAATACAATTCCATTTATATATGGCCAGAGCCTGAAAGGGAAACAAAGAATAGTGACACTGTTACCTGTCAAGCATGTCGTAAGAGGTAACTAAGGAGATTGGCTATCCCATCCGATAGAGGGTCAAAATGACCCAGAAGTCATGTTAAAAGTCAGATGTGTCATGCCAAAATGCCCAGATATCGTAGTCATGCTTTGAACCATGACAATACATTTTGTTCTCTGGACTACATCATGCTAATCTGCGAGATTTGAGGTTGTGACCAGCATGCAATACTGACACTAGTTGCAATGTATGGCTGGCCTACTAGCAATATGGCTACGGACGTCCCCACTCAGTGGAAGTAGTAAAACACTGAACATATTAGTTACCACCACCAAAATTGGATGTATCAGGTCAATGGTGCAAATAAAATGGCAGCACAACACATTTCCATTCTCTGAACTACATTCTGCTGGACATCTAGTATGATCATTCTGCTACAAGAGAGATCCAGTGGAAGTTGAGAACGAACGCAAAAGAATACAATTCTGAGTTTTAACAATTAATCAATATTGAACATAAGTGTACGAAGAATGCCAAATGTAACAAGAAGAGACAGAATCAGGGAGCTGCTGGATATAACACCAGTATTTATTTACCATATATACCATTCTAAAGCCACCTTTTTTGTAAATATTTCAAGGTGAAAAGCAGAGGGGTAAGCTTCTGAATAGATGAACTTATTATCCTATAGTCAACAGTTTGTATACTGCTAATTTTAAAGTGTACAACAGCAGACTGTGTTATTCTGACATCACATAGGGAGTGCTAAGTTACTAGTATATTCCTGCTTCTGTGCAGATAAAATGCTCACTTATTCGTCAAATGCTTACCGCTGCCATTGTTTATGAAAGAACAAATGTAAGAAATAACACTATCCTGTAATCTTGTGAATAATGAAATAGTTCAACGTAAAAGAAAGAGATCTCTTTATGATTTATTATTTAAACTGAAAGTAGTCAGTTATGCTAAAGGAAACAATTACTTATGAATTACTCAGCAACTCATAATTTTTGCGTTGATGAGAAACAAGTGCTCGAGTGGAGGAAAAATAAAATGTTGATCAAAGAGATGCCAAAGACCAAGAAATGATGTTCAACAAGGTGTGCATTATTTCCAGAATTGGAAAAAGATTTTAAAGATTGGGTTTAAATGTCTAGTTTGTCACGATCTGAAATTCGTTTGCTTGCTATGCAAATAATGAAAGAAGCAAAATACAGGTTGGTCTTACCTACTACTTTTTTTACATCAGCTAGTTGGTGCAAGATTTATAAATTCTAACAATCTATGCCTATGTCAGCACACCAAAATAGCAGATGGATCAGTAGATGATGTTTTATTCAATGAATCAGATGAAGAAAAACACAATGAAACTGAAGTGTATAGCAACAACGTGTATGAGGACAATGTTAAAACAGAAGAAGTGTTTCACACATTGTTTGGAGATTCAGATGAATCGGACTTTGAAGGATTTTAGCTAACGGTAAGTAGGCATACATTAATTTTGCATACCATTAACTAGTGGTAATACAAAAATTTGTATACCGTAATTGAAAGGCAACAATGGTAGGAATTATGTATTTTCTCTTTTTCTGGTTTTCCACTTGTGTTACTCTACACATTCAGTAAACTATCTAAAAAATAAATGCACACTTACCCTGAAAATCAACTACAGGCAACAAGGGTGCACTTGAAGCAACAGCTCCATCAACAAGATGAGGGTACTTGAGTCTGAACCATGCAGAAAGTGAACCTATCAGAAATAACAAGATATTAGTACACCATCATGTGCCCTAGTCTAACTATGAATGTCTGTACTATAATATTTATCTTTAATTATAAGTTATGAACTGACATCATTGTACTCCAGAAAAACCATACACTTCAGTTGGCACAGGCATATGTCAAAAGATATGCATGATGATAGTTTCCATATCATTAATTTCTCTACCCTGTATGTTCTTATTGCTAATTTTTCTACTTCTATTACCTAACTATCTATTGTCAATTCCACTTCGTTAAGTTTCATTGTGGGAAGTTTGAGTGATTTATCTTTGGTCATTTGGGTAGTATTGGCCATTGTCAATCCCAGTCTCTTTAAGGTTTCTATAATTGTCTCCACTCATCTAGTTCTTGATCTTCCTATTGACTACATGCTACTGCTAATACCAAATTCTCCACATCAAAGCTTAGAAGCGACATCTATTGACTGTCCATGTATAGTATGCATTCACAAAGCAACCTTAGTATTTCCTAGCTATCCATCCTCAATTCACTGATTTAGATTATAGATACATTGGATGCAAGTCTGTCTGGACATGCTTATTACTGTGAATACCAGCATGTCCAGAGCAGTACAACCATCATATGATGCCCAAGATGTTGGAAGCAGTATAGATACCATTATATTTACACCATCTGCTCTGAATCTTTCAACACATAGAAAAATGAGAATCAGGCAAAATATTATGTATCTATCATAAATTTGAAGTTCTCCTCTCCAGATATTTTTGGTCTTTTTTTCATCCCTTGGCTTCTAGAATGTATGTCTCACTGTTACAAATGGTTTAATTATTTTTCTTTTTTTTATAGTTCATTATGTGTGCTAAGTTTATTTGGCTTTCTAATTAGACTTACGTAAAACACAGGTTTATATTCCGTTTCAATGGGACACCACAGACTATATCTATAACTAGTGGGTAATGATGGGCAATGATGAGCACACAAGAAATAATAAAAATTACAATACACAAATCACATTCAACGTTTCAACCAAAAGGTTTATCAAGACACAAACAAAACATCAAAAGACGACAAATGGAAAAATTATCACAACGTCCAACGGAAATATGGAAATGATATGCCGGAAGGTCAGAAAGTATATAAAAACGTAAATATATGTGGAAAAAAAACGAACAAAAAGATGAGTAAATGACGGAACAAAAAGAATAAAGACAAAGACCACACCAACCCAGTACTACACATAAGAGTGGTCGGAATTGAGTCCAAAAGGCTTGAGTGTACCCAATACAAAAATGAGACGATTTTCTAGAGCATACCTAGATCTATCATCGGTGGTGCAAGATCTGATGGCGTTGACCTGAATATCCAACGCACCATGATGACCATCGCTGTTGAAGTGTGTGGCCACAGGAGTGGGTGTTCTGTGCTTGATGGCATGAAGATGGTTACAAAAGCGATCGCTCAATCGTAGGCCGGTTTCCCCGATGTACTGTTTGCCACAGCGTTTACATATGATCACGTAAATGACATTACAGGATTCACATGTAAAGGCCTCATCGATGGAGAAAGTGGCCTTGGGAAATGAAATGGAGCGCATCTGAACCACATAAGGACATGTACAGCAACGGACACGTGAGCAACGAACAGTGTCAAAATGGTCAGGAACAGAGGACTTAAGGTGGCTATGAACCAAGATGTCCCTCAGATTTCTATCACGCCTATAAGACACCAGAGGTAAGTCATGGAAAGCATCACGGGTGTCAGGATCAGACTGGAGAAGAGAATAATGTTTGAGCATGATGCGTCTAACAGCAGAGTTAATGGGGATGAAAGGTAAGAACAAGTTTAACCCTATCAGAGGACGAGGAAGAACCCTGAGAGTTAGTCAAGGTATCGAGGCGAGACAAATGGTGCACACGGAGCCAAGCGGATGAAAGAATGCTGTCAGGGAACGATCGTCTATGGAAAAACTCAATCATCTCAGAGGACCTGTCGAGAAAATCGTCGTAATCGCTACATAAGCGACGCAGGCGAAGAAGCTGGGAGTACGGTAGAGAGTTGCGACAAGCAGGAGGATGAGAAGAAGTGTAGAGAAGAAAGCCATATGCATCAGTAGGTTTATAGAAAATGGATGTGCTAAGGTAAGGGGGATGAATGGTGAAAATGATGTCAAGGAAGTTGACAGAAGTAGTGGAGATATTAGATGTAAATTGAATAGCAGGGTTGAAACTGCCGATGAAGTTGATGAAACGAGACAATTCCACTTTGGACATGTCGGTGATACCTATACCATCATCAATGTATCTATGGTAAAGAGATGGGAACAGGCCATCATAGGTAGACCAAACTAAATGTTCAAGATGTCCCATGAAGAGACATGCATAGCTAGGCCCCATTTTGGTTCCCATGGCAACGCCACTGATCTGATCGAAAAAGTGCCCATCAAATTCAAAAGAGTTGAGCGTAAGCACCAGTTCAGCAAGGCGGATAAGAGTAGAAGTGGATACAGAGGGGTGAGGACTCTTGTCAAGAAAGAACTGTAGAGCCCTGAGACCATCTGCATGGGGTATAGAAGTGTACAAAGAACATACATCAAGCAAGAACAGAAGATAGGTACGGTCAGATGACAACTGGACGGTAGAAAAAATGGTAAGGACGTGGTTCAGATGCGCTCCATTTCATTTCCCAAGGCCACTTTCTCCATCGATGAGGCCTTTACATGTGATTCCCGTAATGTCATTTACGTGATCATATGTAAACGCTGTGGCAAACAGTACATCAGGGAAACCGGCCTACGATTGAGCGATCACTTTTGTAACCATCTTCATGCCATCAAGCACAGAACACCCACTCCTGTGGCCACACACTTCAACAGCGATGGTCATCATGGTGCGTGGGATATTCAGGTCACCGCCATCAGATCTTGCACCACCGATGATAGATCTAGGTATGCTCTAGAAAATCGTCTCATTTTTGTATTGGGTACACTCAAGCCTTTTGGACTCAATTCCGACCACTCTTATGTGTAGTACTGGGTTGGTGTGGTCTTTGTCTTTATTCTTTTTTGTTCCATCATTTACTCATCTTTTTGTTCGTTTTGTTTCCACATATATTTAAGTTTTTATATACTTTCTGACCTTCCGGCATATCATTTCCATATTTCCGTTGGACGTTGTGATAATTTTTCCATTTGTCGTCTTTTGATGTTTTGTTTGTGTCTTGATAAAGACCTTTTGGTTGAAACGTTGAATGTGATTTGTGTATTGTAATTTTCATGATTTCTTGTGTGCTCATCATTGCCCACTAGTTATAGATATAGTCTGTGGTGTCCCATTGAAACGGAATATAAACCTGTGTTTTACGTAAGTCTAATTGTTATTACATTTCACGCAGTTACCTTGTATTGATTGTCATATTGGCTTTCTAAGTGTGGTATGCATCTTTCAGAAATGGCTTCTGGAACACTTTGACCCTTTATGGGATGGGACAGCCAACTCTGTCTCCTCTAAAATATCTTGCAGGTCACAGCATGCATGACTGTTATTTGCTCCATTTTAGACTCTCCCAACACATGAGCAAAGATTGCAGTAAAACTGGACTCTGTCTTCTTCTTCTGCATCCATTCTCAAATTCTTGCCTATCAGCAGAGAATGAATGGTGCTACAACATCTATAACTTTTTTTGGTCCAATATATCCAATATCAGCAATATAGAAGTAACAATATAGAAGGGAGAATCCAGGAGAGAAAATAGACAATAAATGGGATAGCCTAAGGAAAAGCACTCAAACAATAAATGAAAATTTACCAATAAGGAAAGCCAAGAACAAACAAACATGAATGACAGATGAAAGGGCCTAATAGAGAAAATGTCACAAAGAATGAAAGCTAAAAATATCCAAAATATTAATTTATAGACAAAGAGATATGTAACGTGCAGAACAACAAAGAACAATGACCAGAAACGCAATGAAGAAAATGAAATGTCACTACATTAGAAAACTAAAGAAATGCACAAGGAAATAAGACAGATCACAAATATGTCCTGTAAATGGGGGTGGCTACATTAAAGATAAGAGTGAAAAAAATTATTTTTGATAAGAAAAAAAGGATTTTGGACATTTTAAAAGACATGACACCTTGTCAAAGACCTTACTTGATGTGACAGTTTAGAGGTGGCAAGCAAGAAGTAGGCAGAGATACAAGTTGGAGAGAAACATCATGAAATGGACAGGTTACTGTTTAGCAGAGTGCACCACCAAAGCAAAAGACGGGATGTTGGAGACCCATTGCAGCCAATCTTCATTGCAGAAACAACACGTTATGATGATGATGATGAAAGCTTCAAAATAACAGAATCAGGGGTAAAATGAGTAAGTGGATATGATCCTTCCTACACAATCAGACGGCAATATGGAAGGTCAAATAGCAAAAAGGTTCTCCAAAATCACAGAGTTCCTCAAGGCTCAGTACTATCAACACTCTTTATTATGTTCATAAATGATCTAATCTGCGAACTGCCCACAAGGTAAGAGCCACCATGTATGTGGAAGGAAAAGATGGAGCAACACAGGAACAAAAAAATACCATGTACCACCTACCAGGAAAAGAGGATCCTCTTCAAAGCAGTTAGAAACATTGACCACCCAAAAGAGAACTACAACTATCTTGACAGAGTTGAGCAAATTATCATTTTTCACACCTGGCCAGAACACAACAGACTAAACATCCACTTAATTAGACTAAGAATAGTTCCATCACATTTGGATAGGCACCATAGACTGCGAAAAATATTCTAGAAGACTACATTACACTAACTAATTAAGGGTTGAGTACTGGCCCACAGAAACAGAAACCCACAGAAAACTATGGGAGTTTTCTTCTTCTTCTTTCGTTCACTTGAAACATGTCTATATCTGTAATTCTGTCTCCTTAATAAAACTCACTTTCTTTTGTAGTTCATACAGTGGCCCATAGAGCTTTGATTCCAGTGTTGTTTCCTCTGGCCAATATGTCTGTCTTAGCATTTCATGCTCAGAACACTCTTGAAGTATATGTTTGGTACTCTGTGCTGCCTGCCCACATGTACAAATGGCTGTGTTGCCAATCTTGAACTTTGTGTACATGTGGCTGCGGGGTCGGTTGTGTCCCGTTCTGAAGCATAGAATTACAACTTGTTCTGATCTATTCATAATGTGATAGCTATCTTGTGTTGGTGTTTGTAGCTTTCTTATTGACTTGATCATCTGTTTTTTTCCTGATGGTAGGTGATTGGTATGTCTGGTTGGTCTTCGGCAGCACCTTCCTTAGCCAGTTGGTCTGCTTTTTCATTTACTGGTAATCCACAGTGAGAGGGTATCCACTGCATGGTTACCTTATACTGGTAAGACAATTCATTAAGTGGTTTTTGCTATGGGAATTTTCAGGAGCTTTCAAATACACAAACATTTATCAATAAATCTCAACTTTCTGTGTAAATATGTTAAACTGCAAACCAGACGAAGAAGATTTAATAAGAAATGGTCTTAGAGAAATAAATTGAATTATTTAAACCAGGTCACCTGGATATGAGCCTCCAAATGTGATAACTTTTGGGTAGGACAATTCTTGTGTAATATCAGCAATGAACACAGCCAAGTCAGCCAGAGCTTGCTCACTGCTCAAGAACTGCAGGTTTTTCACAGAGATATCTCTGCAACAAACATAGGAGGATAACAACATTATCACTAGGTGACAAGTTTCTCGGTTCATCGTTTATATAGCAGAATACTTGGTCAGTATTATTTCTTAAACACACAACCTAATTGATGCATATGTGAGGTATGATAATAAATATAATTGCACTGAAATGTGAGGTAAAATTTAAAAAATGTGTTACGTGAGGAATGATAATAGAACCAGGCATAACACATGAGAAATGATACTAGAAACAGATATTGCATATAAGAAATTATACTAGAAACAGGTTTACGTGAGGGGTTATTCTACATTCATTCTCAAACTCCTGCAGATAGCAGAATGTACGCCCGTGTGTTGACGTGGCCCAAAAGGGAAGCATAGAATAGCAACACTGTTTACCTTCTATGCGTGTTGTAAGCGGCAACTGAGGACATGTTTTGGTGAAGTTGGCTGTCCCATACCATATAGGATCAAAAAGACTCAGAAATCGTGCTGAGGTCAGATATGTCAGGCCAAAAAGCACAGATCTCGCAGCTAAGCTGTAAACCATGAAACAGCACTTCCATTTTCCGTACTACATCCTGCTCATCTGCAGGAGTTTAAGAATGAACACAGAAGAAGAATAAGCAAGATGAAGTCCAGAACACAGAATATGTTATCATGATTTACAACTTGACTGCACCTTTCAGCCCAACATCTAACTTCAGCTTAGTTTTGGGGTTATTTTGATCCTTCTTTTGGATGGGGCAGCCAATCCCATCCCCAAACCTTAGTTGCCTCTTACATGCATGGCATATCACAGCATTGCTATTATTTGCTTATCTTTAGAGCCCTGACAATGGGTGAGGGATGATACTAATTTTTTTTTTAATTCGTAGCATATTCTCTCCAGGACATAGCCATAGTTGGTTGGTTGCTGATCCAGCGGTCCATGGGCTCATGCCCTTTGACCCAGGCATTATATTGCTGGGAAGTAACGGGATGTAGCCATCAACCCAGCATTTTTTTTACGATAGTGATTTATTTTCTAGGCAATATAAATATACCAGGGTACTCAGTAGTTTGTCATTGCTTTCTGAACTGTCCAGATGCAAAATTGCCTGTGGCAGGATTCGAACCTGGTATCTTGGTCATCACAGATGACCACCGTACTATGTCGCCACAGAGTCAGATAATACTAATTTATTCTTTCATAAATTGATATTTGTTATAAAAATAGAAAAAGTTGAAACAGTGTGACAAGGTTTGAACCTAACAATTCTACCATAGGATGTGTCATGCAATTGGCGCAAATAAACGGTGACACAACACATTTCCATTCTCTAGACTACATCCTTCTGGAATTATATTTGAACCATTGTCCTGCTACAAGAGAAATCCAGCAGGAGTTTGAGAGTTCATGTAGTAGAAGAACCTAACAATAACAAACTGAGAACAAGAACTGACGCTAGTGAACTGATCAGAAGATGCTGTGATAAATAGAACATACTTTTTTTTTAATGAGCTAATTTCAAGCTAGGAATTCACAGGAAAAGAGAAATAACAGAAAACCAAAAATCTTAAGATAATATGAAGGAGTCAATAGGAAGTTTAAAAGATAAGACTGAAATTAATGGTGTATGTTTTAAGGTATGCACTCTAGGGGAAATTGAAAAGGTTACGTTACTCTTGTGTGAATGTATATGTAACATATATTCACTGTCTCAGACTTAAAGAACAATTGAGACTGCAGCAAAAGTGTAAACTAAAGAGCAACATATGAAAACATAAAATTATGTTGGTTTACATATCGCACGCAAAAAAACAAAATTAATGTTTCAACCACAACATCTTCATCAAAGAAATATTTTATAATATGGATTCCTAGGATTCTTATTTGTTATGTATTGTGACATAACCATCATCATCAAGTGTCGTCTCCGCAATGAAAGTTGGCTGCAACAGACCTCCAACATCCCCCGTCTCTTGTTTTGGTGATGCATTCTGCTAGACTGTAACCTGTCCATCTTGTGATATTACTCTCCCACCTGTATCTCTGCTCACCCCTTGCTCACTTCCCTTTGACTTTACCCTCAAGTAAAGTCTTCAATAAGGTGTCATGTCTTTTAATGTATCGAAAATATTTTATTTGCCTGATATTTATTTCTCTTAGTAATTGTATTGTCACATATACAAGGGCTATTCACTAAGTTCCAAATATTTTGGGGGTGAAAAAGCAGACAACAGGATAGTTACCGGTAATTATAAATCCTTCATTGTAGTTCCCATGTAATAGTATACAATTTGTCTCCTAGAGGTGTGTTTCTTGGATACAGCATATATTAACTTGTTCTTCACTGAGGACATTTTCAAGTTCCAATTTTTTGCTGTATCCATCTCTTTTACTGTTGACACCCTCAGCATTCCAGTGCATTATTTTTATTGGTCGTTTAAAGTTTGTTTGGCCAGTAGCTCTATTCCCTTGCCTCCTGGCTCCTCGAGGCAATTGAGAAGGACTTTCAGTAACTGAGGTTGGGCCCTTTCGAGGTATAGGGCCCGGCACCGTCCCTGCCTGAACGTCCACCACAGGGCAGGCACCATAACTATTTATAGATGTAGACATGTTTCCATTGTGTTGTGTGCGTGGCATCCTGATTATCTGTGCGCCTTTTGGCTGGATGCCTCCGTCTTCAGCACTCTGCTTACTTGGGCAGGACTATGGTCCTGCTCGAATGGGACTGCCCGACCAGTCTTAGTTTCCAGCCCCTGATGGCTGAACTAAGCCCCATCACCACGGCACGGTGCTGGCCTTGATGGGGAGTAGAGATGTGACCTTATAGAATAATAAGAACACCATGGACATATAAAATGTGTAATGAAGATGTCTTAAAAGAAATAGTTCATCCAAAAAAAACTATTCTCTTGCATCAAAAGACAATTTACATACTTTGGACACATCACATGAGAAGAAAAAAAGCATAGCATATTATGACCACAAGCAATTTGACTATCAAGAGGGGCAAGAAAAGATAAGGGAAAATTATGTCATGCAGGGTAGCTTGGCATTGTATACCAAGCTACCAACAGCACATGACATGAACTATAAGAAATTATTTGCTGAACATGAGACAGAAAGCTGTGGACAGATGTTATAAATAACATCACACAATATAACCAAAGCTACACCGCATGAACTATAAGAAGTATATCGCTTACCCATCTAGTGTTGTGTTTTGTCTTTTTTGTCATTCAATATTCTTTTATTGACAAAGAATGTTTTCATATTTGGGTTAACTTACGTAGTAGGATGGCTCTTTCCATAAAACCTATGTTCGAGAAGAACACAGTAGGCATTGTATGTCCTAGCATAGTTGATCCATGCTCCTTCAACTACCCAGATAGGATCAGCTGGGCCTTCTCCTCCGATCTGAACAAACAGTGGCCCTCCAGGTATATAGAATGTGTCATTGGTAAAATACCTCTGAAATTATACTTTCACAATTAGATACCATATTGCAATCACAACATGAGATTTACTATCATGTAAATATCACCATTATAACATGACATCTACTGACAGTTTAATAACATCTTCATAACAGGACATTTATAATCAATACAAACTTCACAACATGACATCTATTAACTTGTCAGTGTGTATATTAAAAGTTTCCTAGCAATTTACACTGTAATGTAAGTACTACTGTCATAGTGGCTAATAACTGCTATAAGCATCATACTAAAATATGTTACTGTCATAGTGATTGACAATTGCTACATTCATCACACTAAAATGTACTACTATCATAGGGATTGATAACTGCTACATTCATCACACTAAAATGTGCTACTGTCATAGTGACTGACAATTGCTACATTCATCACACTAAAATGTACTACTATCATAGGGATTGATAACTGCTACATTCATCACACTAAAATGTACTACTGTCATAGTGACTGACAATTGCTACATTCATCACACTAAAATGTACTACTGTCATAGTGACTGACAATTGCTACATTCATCACACTAAAATGTACTACTATCATAGGGATTGATAACTGCTACATTCATCACACTAAAATGTACTACTGTCATAGTGACTGACAACTGCTACATTCATAACACTAAAATGTACTACTATCATAGGGATTGATAACTGCTACATTCATCACACTAAAATGTACTACTATCATAAGGATTGATAACTGCTACATTCATCACACTAAAATGTACTACTATCATAGGGATTGATAACTGCTACATTCATCACACTAAAATGTACTACTGTCATAGTGACTGACAATTGCTGCATTCATCACACTAAAATGTACTACTATCATAGGTATTGATAACTGCTACATTCATCACACTAAAATGTACTACTGTCATAGTGACTGACAATTGCTGCATTCATCACACTAAAATGTACTACTATCATAGGGATTGATAACTGCTACATTCATCACACTAAAATATACTTCTGCCCTAACCACTAATAACTGCTACATTTATCACACATTAAATGTACTACTGCCCTAGTTACTGATACATTCATCCCATAAAAAAGAAATGTCTTTTCTGCTGGCAATTCTTCTGCTTATTTTTACATTATCAATTATGGTAGATTTCTATATTGAAAATGTCACCTGTTTCCAGTATCTTGTGTCCGCTCCATTAAAATGATCAAGTTTCTGAAGGTACCAATGTTCTGGAGGTGTCTGGACAGGATTACTATGCCCATGATGATAGTGTTTCCTTCCTAGCAACAGATTGTTATAATCAATAATTAGAGTATGCATATGGATGTCATTCGATTCTCTAAAACAACTGAAAGTTGTTCTAGTGCTAGAGAAAATTAACTAATATCCACATTTCTGTCAATCTGTAAAGTTTTCCATTGCAATGTGGCCCTACCATCCTTATTTGCCATTGTGACCCTTACATCATTGATGTAACTTTTAAAATAATTTTCACTTAGGTCTATAGCCTTTAATGACACTGTAGATTCTAAGGCATGATCTAATCTCACTTTGTAAAATTTGTAATGAGGATATTAAAGATATGCCTTCAATTTGATCTTAAAGAAAATTTCATGACAAAAATTAATTTAAAAATTTAATAGACACTTAATAATTGATTTGTATTTATGTATTGAATGTTTACAACAGGGGTGGGGAATCTGTGGGATCATTTGATTTGGCCTGCCGAGACTAGACTAAACATTCAATAAATTTATGACCTTGTTCTATAGCATTATAAATATTCTTGATTAGATAGATACCAGCATCAGTTTCTAACACGATATTCCCATAAGTGTTATGCTCTTTTCTATCAGACATCCAAAAGTATTTTGATTCAGAGCCCCATTCAGATATTGATTATCTGATCTTCATAACTTTCCAGAGAGGACGACTTCCCCTCACTCCTGGTTATCCCTATATCTGTCATTCTTAGTATGTGCACATTATCACCTCCACATCATCTTCTTCTCTCTGTAGTAAATCAATGACCTCCCTTATTATGTTTGCCATATCTCTCTTCAATATTGTGCCATCAACCACAGCATTGCTCACCAATGAGTCTGCTCTTTCATTGCCTCTAACCCCTGCATGACTAGGGCAGTATATCCACTAACACTTTGGGCAACCAAGTTGTTCAGTAA
Organism: Meghimatium bilineatum; assembly: GCA_034231615.1. Taxonomy (NCBI): domain Eukaryota; kingdom Metazoa; phylum Mollusca; class Gastropoda; order Stylommatophora; family Philomycidae; genus Meghimatium; species Meghimatium bilineatum. The sequence continues at coordinate 61,949,146 of CM067299.1, read as the reverse complement.
CGTGACCTAATCCATTTTTAACATGCACCTTTCTATTTTCCGCAGTATGCTCTGGGGGGTCAAAGAGTATCACAGTGTGTTGATATTTCAATCACCAAAAGAATGCCACACTCACTGCTTTTATTTCCATTTTCATGCTCAATATTGTAGTGGATTAGGCAGATTTTTTTTCAAGCACCTTTTTTCTATCTTGTAGGAACAAAATCCCATTTGCACTTATTCATCTCTCTGTTGACTGAGCCATCTGTATATATGATTTTCTGGAGGTTTGTGAGTGCTTCTGGGCAAGTTCTTGTACCGTCACCTCTGTCCTGACACCAGTCCATTCCCTACACATTTTCCCCAGTTGTATTACTACATTTATCTGAGACTTTTTCTTTTTTGTCCTGTATGTGATTCTTAGTTGTCTCTTTAACAATTGTATAGTAGTTTCTGTTTTCGAAATAATGCTTGGTATATTGTCCATAGTTCTTGGGAAGTTTTTCCTGTCCCGGGTTTGATATGTGTTAAAGGTGTTTAGTGGTTATAGGTTTTGTAGATCTGTATCTGTGAGTGATTTCTGAAGCTGTTTAACTGAGTGTAGGAAGTACTGAACTGAGTCTACCTCTTTTTGAGTCGCTCTTTTGTAGGTCTGCTTAGTCTTATGTTCATTTGATGATTCTCGAAACATTTGAACATTGCATACTGTGTGAGGATTTGTTCATTTCTTCTTCCACTGATGGTAAACCTGTGCATGTTTCCATTTCTGTGATCGGGGTAGTAACTTCTGTTATAATTCTGAGATTGCAGTTTTGTATCTTTTGAGTGTTACTCTTGGTTGCAGTGCCCATGCTGACATTTCATATTCCAAAGCTTGTCTTATGTATCTTGTGTATGCTTTACTTAGAATTTTCCTATTTGCACCCCAATCTGTTCCAGCCAATGTTTTAAGGAGTGCTGTCCTCATTATACCTTTCGTTTGGCACTTGTCTATGTGCTGTTTCCATGTAAGTCTTAGGTCAAAAATGACTCCAAAGTATGTGGCTATCTCATCTTTTGGCAATGTTTGACCATTTATGCTTAGTAGGATTTTCTGTGGTTCGGTGGACATGCTGAAGATGACATAGGTAGTTTTTTTTGTAGATTGATAGATATGGCCTATTGGTCTATCCACTTGGCAAAATTGTCCATAGTCTCTTGTAACTTTATTTTTCTTGTGCCTAGGTTCTCTTCACAGCACCATATTGTCTACCTTTCGATCCAGTCTATCCGTCTTCCATCTTGCTTTTAGGTCAGGATGTTTTTCCATAGCCCTTACCCATCCAAGGATTGTCCACAGGGCAGAGGAGGTTTCATTTTGGAGTTTTCCTTCTCCTAGCAGGGTTAATGAGCACCATCTGCCAAGGATTTGAAGTCAGAGTTCCCCTTTCCTAGGATTTTTTTTTTTGCCAGGGATTCATTATCCTTCCTCTGTGGTTTATTTCTTGTAATTTTAGCCACCTCCCACTCAAGGATGATTTCAGAGTATTCCTCTCTGTTGTTACAATACCCATAATTCCACCTTGCCCTATCCAACCCTCTAACCCTACCTAACCACTATCCCTACCTGTCATTGACCCACATCAGCAACATGAGATTATAGCGGCTCACACTCGCTTGATGCTACCCGCCGCGCACACGGGGTATTTCAGTGGAGATATCAGTGCTGCCCAATATCCTGCCCTGGTAAGCAGCAACACCGGTCTGGTCAGCGACTGCTTATTCGTCCAGAGAAATTCTGGCTTATTTCGCAGCTGACCTCTATATCTAGAGGCTTTTCCACTATCCGCCACCTGTGGTCGCTCCTGGTAGGAATCAGTAGCCCCGCCCCACCCCCCTCTCCAGGATTTTATGTAGTAATGTATTTGAATAACTTCGTGAGGCTTTAGTAAATGTTTTAATTTCAACAGCGGGGCTGTCTTGTGCTATGATGGAGAGAGATGCGGCCGCATCAGGCAGCACTAATGACAATCAAAATGCATTTAAGTTTATGGGGCAGAATTGTGAAGAAAACATTTTATTGGGGGTGACATTTCTAAGACTTGCATTATACTGAGAAAATCTGCGGCATGGCCCCGCTCAACAGAATGACATTCATCGACTGAAATCATAACATGACGGAAATATAATTCACATATAATTAGGTCTATTAATTCATAGGATCTACTGTCCAGGTCATGCATCTGTCAGAGGCAACAAAAGAGCGGATTCACTGATGGGTAAGACTATAGTGGATGGCAGATCTATGAGAAGAGACTGCTGAGTTAATTAAGGAAGTCATTGATTCATTACAAAACGATAAAGAGTGTGACGGAATGCAATATAGGACTTACAATATTCTGAGGGCGCACGTAAAGTGTAAGTCTTCACTGTGACCTTTGTTCTAGTTTGGAGGTATTACCTAACCTTTGCAGTGTGATGAATAGAATTTGTATTTAAAATTTAGGTATATTATTTGAAAAGGCATATTAATTTGAATTAGCATTTACATTAGGGATGGGGGTTAGGATTAGGGCTGAAGTACATTATAGTTCTCCGCTGTGACCTTTGCTCTAGTTTCGATGTGTTTTCTGACCTTTGTTGTGTGATTTGGCAAGCTTACAGGTAAGTACTTAGAGTAAGGTTAAGATTAGAAATAATATTTCTAATCATGTGTCCGTGCACCTCGCTCTATGTATAGCGGGCAGAAATACTGATCGCTCACCACAAATAATAGGAAATTGTAAAAAATGTGTAAATTGGAAAACAAACAGATTATGCATAAGTTCGTCTGTGTCTAGAGTTGAACTGTGGGATTGTCTGGATGTGACGTCACGGCAGCCATTATTTTGATTGGTGTTACAGGGGAATTCATGACGTTAGATAGTTAAAATTGTCAACAGTGTGCTATTTATAGCACAGCAGAGAACTATTCTGTACTTTCACCAGGATTAGTTATAAATTCAAAAATAAATTAGTTATATAAAAGTTATAATTCTAAATGTCGTTGATATCTTTGTGTCGGGAGATGTGACGTTACAGCATCCATTAATTTCATTTGTGTTAAACAGAAATCCGTGACTTCAGCTAGTTACACCTGTGTGTTGCCGGGGCCCGAAAGGGGAGCAAAGAATAGCAACACTGTCTACCTTCCATGCATGTCGTAAAAAGCGACTAAGGAGGTTATGGAATGGAGTTTGCTGTCCCATCCCATATAGGGTCAGTGACCCAAAGCAATGCTGAAGTTGGATGTGTCAGGCCGAAAGGTGCAGATATCGCAGCAATGCTGTAAACCATGACACAACGCATTCTGTTCTCCGGAATACATCCTGCTAATCTGCAGGAGTTTGAGAATGAACACAGAAGAAGCTAGTTAAAAATGTAAACAGTGTGCTATTTACAGCACAGTAAAGACAATCTTTACTTTTACCTATTCTGAGATGACTACACTAGGAGAGTGGGGAGTAAGTGTATCCTCTCTGGAAAGATCAGAGGAACCCACAACTGACTTGGACACTACTTAACGTATATTAAATACTTAAAATACTCAAATGGTTAACAAAATGGCAAGCAGGACAGGACGACCTTATCGGCAATGATGCTGGTTCCTAATCCAGAATCATAGAAACAATCTCAGTACACTACACTTCAGTCACACTCACTAGAAATAAAATATTAATATTGGAGTCTAATTAAATAATACTACTACTATAATAAGATACTTAATAACTGTGACTTTTTTGTGAGTAGGACTTGTGAGTAAAATCAGTACAAAATACTTATACTTATACAGTATAAGTTATACTAGTTATCAGTTAACTTTGAATATTTATAGCCGATGCAAAACTTAATATTTGCATTTTACCTGGAGTTCCTAACAACCCTCCTTTTGGTCTACCGCGAATAATTTTAGGTATATAAGCTTCACTGTAAAGAAATATTACTGCTGAAGCAATAATACTAAATACAGTGAGATTCTTCATGATTATCATGTTCAACGCTCTTCCCTCGCTAGCTAGAAACAGTATGCCGGACACCCTCTGACCATTTGGTTATTTATACTAGAAACAGAATGACTTGTCACATGATACGAATAAGTCATGTGATCACTCACGCGACTATTTATACATTTAAATAGAAGACTAAACTTTGAGTTTTAGTAATATGTTAGGGTAGTGCGTCCTGATATAACCTAATTGGACTTGATGTCCGCTTGTTCAACTAGGCGCGCCTCACCAAAAGAGAGATAAACTAATTAACTACCAACTACCTACCGATCTTGGAGTATATTAAGAGCCAACAGATCAAATGATTTGCACACATCAGCAGACTACCACCACACAGCATACCACAGCAAGCTATGCTACACAGATACAGTAAAGGCAGACATAGAGGCCAACCATGAAAAGATGGACCACCGAAATAAAAGAGGTGATAAATTCCACAATATACTCAGCACACACAAGGGCCATTTCCAGAAAACTCTTCTACCCCTGACGCGGAAAGGCAACTAAAGGTTTAACGAATAGATAGACAGACAGACAGACAGAGAGATAGATAGACAGATAGATAGATAGATAGATAGATAGATAGATAGATAGATAGATAGATAGATAGATAGATAGATAGATAGATAGATAGATAGATAGATAGATAGATAGATAGATAGATAGATAGGTGGGTATGTAGATTCTATATATCTATAGGCCTAATCCCATAAAGAGCATCGCCTCATGCAAATTGGGAGCTGATTTATGCATGCTTGGCTCCAGTTATATACTGAATACGTCCAATCAACAATCAATTGACTACAATCTTCCTGTACAGGCTATAGCAAGCAAAAGTCTCATACAGAGATTGGACAAAGTCCACAATAACGCACTACGATTTATATCAATCAATCAATAAACCCGTAACCCTTCAGGATCCTAGGGGTACCACATTGGATGCCTCAGCACACAGAGTCCTCCAGCAAATTCTATCCTCAGCGATGCGGATGAGTGTGGAAATATCTTACCCTGTCCATTCCTTGATGTTTTCTGTCAATGCCTTTATTTGTCCTCCTCTGCTTCTTCTACCCTCGACAGTTCCCTGAATTATTGTTTTTGACAAGGAATCGTGTCTGCATAGTAGTCCGAACCATGCTTGTTTTCGTCGTTTTACTATTGAAAGCAATGGTTCCTGAACACCTGCATACATCTTTACTTTATTTCTTACGTACACATTGGTCTTATGTTCCCTATAGGAAATTCGTAGAATTGGTCTGTAGAATTTGTACTCGAAAGCCTGTAATCTTCTCTCCGTGTCCACAGTGAGTGTCCAACTCTCACAACCATACAGCACAACAGAAAGCACCAGCGACTTATACGATTTATATGCGGTACAATGAAAACCACCCCAACTGATGCATGTGAGGTCAACACAGACATAGAACCTTTACACTTAAGAAGAGAACTAGCTGTAGTAGAGACCTTTGAAAGATACATGAGAATGAACACAATAGAAGAAAATAGAAAAATTATATAAAAGTGGCCGGATAAACACGGAATACTCAAGACATCTTTCCTCGATAGCGCAAGAAAGGCAAGCAATAAACACCATCTACCAACAAACAGAGAACAAAAGGAAAAAGATAGACATTGAACCACCCTGCAGACAAGCAATAACTCCTACCATAAGGACCGAACTCTCTGACCACTCGATAGATAACAACACTTTAACCCCATTCCTGAAAACCATTGTCCTAGAAACAATCCATACATACCCACCAGAAATAATTCATATATTCATAGATGAATCCTCACAAATCGTTACCACAATAGCTGGATATGGAGCTGTGATAAAATACCCGAACTATTTCAGCCCCCCCCCCCGCCCCCAGTTTCCCCCAAAAATCTCCATACAAACAAACAAATCTTAAGAAATAACTATAGACAAGAATTGCTACAACAGTGGGCCAGCAAACTGGGCTAACAGTGATAGGTATAAAGTTGCTACACAGACTATTCAATGTGATATGAAAGACACAAAAGGCACCACAGGAGTGGACTACAGTGATGATTGTTCGCATCTGGAAGAAAAAAGGCAGTAAGAGGGACTGCACTAAGTATAGGCATATCACTCTTAAGCCACATTCAGTGTTTTTCCAGTCACTTCTCTATCACTTTTCTATTTTCTTCTGTATTGTCAATTCTCATGTATCTTCCAAAGGTCTCTACTACCGCTCGATCTTTTTTTAAGTATAAGGGTGCAATGTCTGTGTTGATCTTCTTCTTCTTCTTCTTTCGTTCACTTGAAACATGTCTATATCTGTAATTCTGTCTCCTTAATAAAACTCACTGTCTTTTGTAGTTCATACAGTGTCCCATAGAGTTTTTATTCCAGTGTTGTTTCTTCTGGCCAATATGTCTGCCTCAGCGTTTCATGCTCAGAACACTCTTGAAGTATATGTTTGGCACTCTGTGCTGCCTGTCCACATGTACACATGGCTGTGTTGCCAATCTTCAACTTTGTATACATGTGACTGCGGAGTCGGTTGTGTCCTGTTCTGAGACGTAGAATTATAACTTGTTCTGGTCTGTTCATAATATGATAGTCATCTTGTGTTGTTGTTTGTGGCTTTCTTATTGACTTGATCATCTGTTTTTTCTGATGGTAGGTGATTGGTATATCTGGTTGGTCTTCGGCAGCACCTTCCTTAGCCAGTTGGTCTGCTTTTTCATTTCCTGGTATTCCACAGTGAGAGGGTATCCACTGCATGGTTACCCTATACTGGTAAGACAATTCGCTAAGTAGTTTTTTCAAGTCTGTTAGTTTTTCAGACTGGAGAGCCTGAAGCACTGACCTTGCATCTGTCAGGAATACCACAGGCTGTAGGTCAGAGTTGGAGTTCAGCAGTTTTTTAGCTGCCACACTAATTGCCTGGATTTCTGCATCATAATTATTGCAGAATTTTCCTGTCTGTGTTTTGATTGTATCTCTGTGTTGATCTCACATGCATCAGTTGGGTGGTTTTCATGGCACCGCATATAAATCGTAGTGCGTTATTTTGGACTTTGTCCAATATCTGAAGGAGACTTTTGCTTGCTATTTCCTGTCATTGAATTGCTGATTGGACGTATCCAGTATATAACTGATGCAGAGCACACAAATCAGCTCCCCATTTGCATGAGGCTCTATCCTTGTGGTCGTTTTCTTAATCAGATTGTAGTGCTCCATTGTGAGCCGCTGATCAAGTTCAACTTCGAGGTATTTTGGGAAGTTTTCGTATGCTATTTTTATTTTGATTTCCACGTCTTCCCCTTTTGCTTTGGTGTTTAGGTTGAAAAGGCTGTAAATTGTTTTTTCTATGTTCATCTCGAGATTCTACAGTTTACAATACGCAGAGATTGTAGTCAGATTTTTGTTGATGTTATTAATGATGGTTTGGGGTATGTTCCTTTTGTCCAGATAACCAGGTCATCAGCAAATAGTGTGTTTTTTTTAACAGGTGATGACGTCTGGTAGATCATTTATGTATATGAGGGACAATGTACAACTTAACGTCGAACCTTGGGGCAGTCCTCCCAGTTCTTTGTTTTGAAGAGCTCCCATTATAGGTTGTTTGAATTGTTCTGTTTTGGAAGAAGCCTTTTAGCCAGTTACACAATTTCCCAGATATCCCCATTTTTTTGCTTTCATTTTAAAGAATAATCCCGTTCTCCAGACTGTCATAGGCTTGTTTGAGGTCAATGAAGGCTGCGAATACGCTTTTCTTTTCTTGATAGGCATCTCCTATGTCTTGTGTGAGCCGTATAAGCTGATCAATTGTTTGTTTGTTCTTTCTGAAGCTAGACTAATTTGTGTTTATGACTTTGGAACTCTCTAACCACTAGTATAGCCTCCCATTGATTATAATTCTTTCAGCAACTTTTCTTAAGTTAGACTTTAAGGATATTGGTTGGTAACTAGTGATTGCTTTTGGATTTTTTTTCCTTCTTTAGGATTGGTATAATGTTAGCTTTTCTGCAAGCTATTGGCAGCTTGCCTTCTCTCCAAGTCTTATTTGATTAGCTCAATGATAGTTGTTAGTTCTTAGTATGATAGGTTGTTGATAATCTCGTTGGTAATTCTACCAGGACCCGTTGCTTTGCCTTTCTTGCACTTTTTTCGGGCTGACTTTAGCTCGGAGAATGTGAAGTTATGATTTGTTCATTGTTGATTGAAACAAATTATGATTTGTTGCCTTTCTAATGTTTTGGTGATGTGCTTTATTGAATTGCCGAGGTTCTTTCTATGTAGTTTTTTGTTTATGTGGTGTTTAATAGTTGTTGGGGATATCGGCTTTCTATGCTTCCCTCGTTAGACTTTCACCGTTGTCTATTATGGATGTTGGGTTTTCTTTTGCTCTTTTGGTTCCAGACAGGTTTGACAGGAGCTGCCAGGCCTTTCCGCCGCATTTCTCTTTTTGCTTGTTTGCGAAGTAGTTTTATTTTGGCTGTGAGTTTATTATAATTTAGTTTTGTTGGCAGGTGTTGATTGTTTCTCTACCTTTCCTCTTGCTTTTTCTCCTCTCTTCTCCAGCAGTTTTCAATTCTATGTTCCAGTACGATTTGATCCTTTTTCTGAACCCTCGCGGGATAGTTTTAGTTGCGGCTGAGAGAAGTGTTGCAGCAATTTTATTGTAGACCTTGTCCATGTTCTCTGTTAGGTCGTTTTTCTGAAACTTCTGCCGTTTTCCAATCTGTCTTTCTATATTCCACGTGGGCTTTATTTTGTTATATGTTTGCTCCTCAGATACAGAGACTTCTAGGAGAATCGGTCAGTGGTCGCTTCCAATGTCATCTAGGACTCTAATAGAAAACTGCGGGTGAATGTCAGATGAAACTAAAGTACGGTCTGGTCTTGTTCTTGCGCTGCTGATCCGAATCTGTAGAGTTGTTGTTGTTGTTGAGTAGGATAAATGAGGAGATGTCTATAAGCTCTTCTGTGGTCGTTCCTGTTGGGTTCCTATCAGTATAACTCCATAGAGATGAGCGACCGTTTATGTCACCTGCGATGATTGTCCTTCTCATTTCGATCGTCTGGGCATGTTTTAGTTTAAGGTGAGTCTTGGGGGGGGGGAGTTATAGATGTTTTTAGCAGTTTTCCGTCCCTCCATATTGTCACATCTTGAAGGTCTGTCTCGTGATCGGTTTGTATATTGGAAGCTTTTATGTCATTCCGGATGAGTGTCATTAATCACTGACACCTCTGACATTTACACACATACGCTGTGTAGCCTGTGACATGAATGGGGAGTTTTTCGGTAGTAAAGTTTCTTGTATCAAAGAGACTTGTATTTTCAGATCCCGGATAAGCTTGGTCAGTTCTAATTGTTTGTTTCTTCTTCTTCTTCTTCAGCGTTCATCTCAAACTCCCGCTGAGAATAGGTCATCATATTTCGACCCCCTACTGGGCACAATAGACTAAACAGACATATGTATGTACAATTTAAAATTGGCGCAACAGCAAAGTGTACATGTGGGCAAGCCAACCAGACTTTAAAACATATCCTTCAAGAATGCGCAAACTATGATACATTAAGGTGTACATACTGGCCTTCTGATAACTTATGAATGTTAAACTTTATGGTACAAAACAAGAAATGGAAGACACTGTCTAATTGATACAAGAAACAATAATGCAGATATAGACATTAGCGAACGAAAGAAGATGAAGAAAACTCCCGCTGGATCTTTTTTATAGCAAGACCATGATTCTATAAGATTTCCAGCAAGATATAGCCTATTGTCTTTCCCGGGTGGTTTGTCATCCACTCTTGCTGTTAAGAGTAGAGGTGATTGGAGCTCGAGGTTGTGTCCTACAGTCAGATGTGTGGCCTCGGCTGTGCTATGACCGTGTCTGTTCAGGAAGTCAATGGCGTTTTCTATCCATCTTTTCCGTGGTCTTCATCTGGCTTTGTACCCTGATCTCATTTGGTTATATTCCTGTACGGGCAACTTTTCGTGATGCATTCTCATAATGTGGCCAAACCACTTGATCTGTTTTCTCTCTCTCTCTCTCTCTCTCTCTCTGTGTGTGTAATCTGTACAAGGTAGTATACCTATTCATCCCTGATATCTTAATTTCGTACGCCATCGAGCCTGGTGACCCCGGCGGCTTTCCTCAAGCATTTCATTTCACATGTCACTATCTTCTGTAATGTGAAGATGACAGAGACCAGGTTTGGCACGGGTAACACATTGTTGGTATTAATATACTATAGATCATTTGTCTTTTAACTTTGATCTCGATCTGGGGGTGAAGAAGTAGTGGTGACAGTTGGTATGTTAATGCATTTGCTTGTTGACATCTCGTATCTATTTCTCTGTCAAGGCTTCCATTCTCTTTAAAAAATTCTACCGAGATATTTGAACTCTGTTATTTGTTTTACTACTTTATTGTCTATCTGTATGTTTAGTGGGCTCGATGTTCTGCATATTTTCATAGTTTCCGTCTTTTGTGTATTGATCTTCATGTATTTTGTACATGTTGAAGATAGTGAGTTAACATGACTTTGTAGTTGTTCTTCGTTTTCGTATATCAGGCTCTGGTCGTCTTCGAAAATAGTTCATTTATTTCATTATTTAATTTCTCTGAGTTGTCTTGTTCTGAGGCGGTGATGTTGCCCTCTGCACCATTTGTCTCTTTTATTATTCTGTCTATGTATATATTGAACAGCAAGGGCGAGAACACGCAACCTTGACGCACTCCCGTTTTTGTAGCAAATGCGTCTGTGATACCATCTGATGTTCTTACCACACATTGGCAGTTTTTATACAAAGCTCTTATTCTTTCTAACAGTTGTCCTTTGATACAATACATTTCTAGAGTTTCCCATGATACGTCTCTGTTGACTCAAAGATATAGTCCAGAGAACGAAAATGCGTTGTGTCGCCGTTTTATTTACGCCAATTGCCCGTCACATCCGTCTTCGGTTATGTGTGTTTCTAAATCCTGCGATATTGAGTTGGAGGATGTGTAATGTGTCTGTGTTGTAGGGAGTTTTCCCGGTAACATACTTCACACTGCTCGCCTCAGGTGAAGAGGAACAGCGCGGGTTTGGTAACCGAGGCGACACCCGATCTCATATAAAGTTCGCTGTTTTGTCATATAAAGGCATGGTTTTGTATGGGGATTTTATGGATGCATTTCTGGTCCCCGAACAGAGGCGTTCCGGTGTAGCAGTGATCCAGGATTGACTACACAACCACATATGGACTAGAACTAACAGGGAAACTAAAAATGTGGAAAACCGAGGAATACGAATAGAAAATCAGTAGGGAAATAGATCAAATCATTTGAGACTTCTATGAAGAGAACAGCGCAGAGCATAAATCGTTCATTCATTTTCCTTTTGCACTGAAGTTAGCCATAAAGCAGAGGTCAGATCTCTCCAATTCTGTTTGTTCATAGCTATTCTGAGCAGTTCTTGAATAGTATGGATTTTTGATTGTTTTACTTTCAAAAAGTATTGTTCTTCTGAGTGTTTCATTTGGTCTACCCCTGGCTCTTTTGATTGTATGTATCCATTCAAGAGACTGGTGGTGTATTCTGTTGATGTCTGCGCGTAGGACGTGCCCGATGTAGGACATACAAAGGCGTTTTCTGATAACATCTGTGATGAAATTTTGATGTGTCTCTGATTTTATCATTCGATCTGAAATCACTCAAATGGGTGTTAGTTATCATACGAATTCATTTGTTCTCGAAACTCAGTAATTTCTTTTCTGAAGATAAAGAGCTTTTCCAGCTCTCACATTCATATGATAGCATCGGAATAACACAGGAATTAAATAAGTGCATTTTCGTGCGTGTGCTGATTGACCTCAAGATATTAGACAATATGTTAAAGGCAGCTGATGCTAGTGCAATGCGTGTTGTAATTTCTGTCATGATATCACTGTCGAGAGTCGAGTGTAGTAATTTGCATCCTAGATAGGAGAATTTGTGTACTTTTTCAAGTTGTTGTCCATTTAAAGTAATTGCGTTAGGTGAATTTGTGAAGTCCATAATTTTTGTTTTTGATGAGTTGATTTGGAGACCTATTTGTCCTACGATGAGTTTTAATCTATCAGTTTTTACTAGACATTCTTTAATTATTGTTCTAAGAGTGAATATATGGTCGAGGCAGGAACGATCTGGTCTAAAGCCTGTCTAGTCTTCTCTAAGTCTCCATAAATCGTTGAATAGCTATATTTGTCGTCCTCTAGTCCAATGGGAGCCAAAAAGAAAGAAAGTATAATAATAATAAAACCCATAGGCCCTAACTCGTTAGGGTCGTATTAGCGTCATACAAAACTTAGAGGTGTTAGGCATCACAAAAAGCCCCCCTCCCCAAATACATCTGTCGTCAGCATTTGAGGGTTGAAGAAAAATCATGCCCATACCGATATTTGATATTATCAATCCATGATTTTCTTTTCCTTCCTCGAACATTCCTTGCAAAATAATTTTAGAGCATGAGCCGTGTCTTGTTAAATGTCCAAACCAAACAAGTTTACGCATTTTTACTACTGTCGAAATAATTCTTGATAACCTGCAAGTTTGTTTATTTGTTGACGGAAGAACATATTTGTATTGTGCTCTTATAACTAATTTTTTACAAACGTCTGTAGCACTTGTTTTCTGAAGCCTGGATCCTTCTTTCCGTGTCTGCATTGAGTGTCCAACGTTTCTAAACTTTTGGCAGTAATGAAACGGCGTAAACTTGTTTGGTTTGGACATATAATGGGACACGATTAACATTTAAAAATTACTTTGCAAGGAACAGCCGAGTACGGAAGGAGATGTGGTAAGCGAAAATCCTGGATTGATATCTTCAAGGTTAATAATAACCTGAACAGAATACAACCACAACACACTCCAGGGTGCCGGCTGTGCATTCATTTCTATGAAACTATTGACAACCAGCCTTTTGGATGTGTAGCTCTGGATGACGTCAGGAAAATGCTTCTCCATCAAAGGTCAAATAAATTGAACATATTATACATGGAACATAACAACGGCGATCAAACATGCATATATCGCACAATGGCATTTGGTCAAAGGGCATGGGCTCATCGACCGCTGGATCAGCAACCAACCAGCCAACGATAACTTTAATAAATGGTATGGGCGTGATTTTTCTTCACTATATGACCTATAGTGAACTCTTTTTTTTGGGGGGGGGGGGGTCATATAAAGAGATATAATATTAATAGCTGAAGGCAGAGTTAACGGTAACAGGGCGTACAAGTCGACAATGGTGCAGTGATATATCATATTGCTTAAACATGTCTCTAGATGCGGCATGTCAACTCGCCCGAAAATCGCGGAGTGTACAGGGAATCCAGGGATAAATCAACCAGTGTAGGGTAACAACCCTAAACAGGAAGTAGGTGGCTGGGGTAACACAGGGCAAAATTTCAAAGAATACAAAAATAGGTAGGTGTGTTACCAAAATGAAACATAAAACAACTTAACAACGAGATACAGAGACAGACGACGTTTCGACTATAAAGCCTTCATCAGGACAAACAAATGACCACAATAAAACAAGTCTTACATGGAGACAAAAAGGGTTATAATGAGGACAATAGCAGATAGGTAATGAGGGAAGAAAAGATGTGGAAGCATGACAGGTGAGAAAAACGTATGGGGAGAAGTTAGTAGTAAGTAGGGAGGAGAAAAGACAGAAGAATGTGAGATGATCAAAGGAAAAGATATGGTAGCAAGTAAATTACATTAAAATAAAATAAAAATACTCACCTCAAAAGTGGAAAAAAAGAGAATGAATGCTACAGACAAGCAATCATGATGTAAGGTCTGCATGAGCAAAATGAGATGGTACGAGGGATCAGGTGGGAGAGAGAAAGAGGCCAAAAACGGCAGGAACAGAAGAGAATGAGCAAACAGCAGGAAGAGAATATGAGCAGATAATTGTGATATATGAGAATAAAATAGTAGTAAAATAACTTAACTGATGCAGCGACTAGTCTATGGTCCTCCCATGTGAATGAGCACACGCATAATGGCAACAAAGTAAAGAATGGGCAGTGAAAGTCAGATTCCTATCAAGGGTCATGATAGCACGTATTTGTACAGGTTAGAAAAATAAAGACATGCCACAGTAATAGACGGTACCCGAGGCGCCGAAGTGAAAAGAAAACACACACGCGAAAGGTGGAACAATGGAAAAGACAATATCCTGGTTTGGTCACAGCGCATACCAACTGATGAGAGTAAAGGGGCGTAAGTAAATAGCCATAGAGAAAGATGACAGAGTATAAGACAAATGCAGAGGTTAAAAAAAAACAGCCTCAACGAAACGTGTGTGGAGTTTTTGTTTTAGAGATACCAACATTACAAACTATGGGTACGCAAAATGTAGGATCCAAAATAAGCTGCCCTCCTGCGTAAGTGTGCTAACAAATAATGTACACCCCCCCCCCAATTAAAAAAAATTGTTAGGCCCATAGCATTATTATTATTATTATTATTATTATAAATATAAGCAAAGAGGTACGAAAAAATACTTTGTTTCAAATTTTTAGAAAAAATGTTTCACATTTAAACAATTTAATTGATGCATAAAAGCAGTATTTTTGACGTCAATTTTTCTCAACACCCCACCCCTTCCCTTGTCACATTATTTAGATACCCCCCCCCCCCCTCTCTTAATTGATGACGTAAGCTATGTACATTCTCTTTGTCCAATTTGGGTCATTGACAACATGCTTCTACATGTTCATTCAGTTACTTCAATGTAGACAGAAATTGGTGAAACTAGTTTGAACACTTCCTGGTTATATCCATATTTTTCTGTGCCATGTGAACATCAATAGTACTAACTTCTCCCCATACGTTTTTCTCACCTGTCATGCTTCCACATCTTTTCTTCCCTCATTACCTATCTGCTATTGTCCTCATTATAACCCTATTTGTCTCCATGTAAGACTTGTTTTATTGTGGTCATTTGTTTGTCCTGATGAAGGCTTTATAGTCGAAACGTCGTCTGTCTCGTTGTTAAGTTGTTTTATGTTTCATTTTGGTAACACACCTACCTATTTTTGTACAGGGAATCCATACGGAAGACCACGATCTGGAAAGAATATGTCACATGATGACGAGCTTGCATGACTTTTTTTCTGGCTTTTTATAATGTTTAGCCTTAATTTAAAATCTTGCAACCCTGCATGCTCAGACCAAGTTCAAAAAAGGTCAAAGCTATGTCCCAAGGTGTCACTATTCGTGATTGTGATAAATGTGAAAATCATTCGTGTTATTGTCGCGATGCAAACCCTTCAGTTCATCAAACTTTGGACGAACTAGATTTTGAAAGAGGTATATGGCATTCTGCTCTCACTGGCAATAAAGATGATATTGTGAAAAAACTGATGCAAAGCGGTGGGTCGAATGTTAATAAAGTTGACAAATCAGGTTACACGGCACTCGTAAGTATCGCATCATTATTTATCATAATAATATTATATGATGATAATATATTCATCTAAAAATGAACGTCAGAGATATTATTGATATGCCTATATTTTCACGAACTTGTGTCTATCATGTTTCTGTAAGTCACTGTTAGTTTAGTTTTGTTAATCCACACTTGTTATTTAATTTTAATTAGGACTTCATCTCAACTGTCGGGAAAAACTTGATGGGCTGAAAATGTAAGGCAAGGGCCTGTAGCAATCTGCAGTACGAGCATTGTGATTGTTATGAATCCTTTTTGTTTTATTTTTCAGCGTTCATTCTCAAACTCCTGCTGGATCTCTCCTGTAGCAGTACTACTAGATCTCCAGCAGGATGCAGTCCAGAGAATGGAAATGCGTTGTGCCGCCGTTTTATTTGCGCCAATGGCCCGATACATCCGTCTTCAGCGGAATTCTTCTTCTTCTTTCGTTCACTTGAAACATGTCTATATCTGTAATTCTGTCTCCTTAATAAAACTCACTGTCTTTTGTAGTTCATACAGTGTCCCATAGAGCTTTGATTCCAGTGTTGTTTCCTCTGGCCAATATGTCTGCCTCAGCGTTTCATGCTCAGAACACTCTTGAAGTATATGTTTGGCACTCTGTGCTGCCTGTCCACATGTACACATGGCCGTGTTGCCAATCTTGAACTTTGTATACATGTGACTGCGGAGTCGGTTGTGTCCTGTTCTGAGACGTAGAATTATAACTTGTTCTGATCTGTTCATATTGTGATAGTCATCTTGTGTTGGTGTTTGTGGCTTTCTTATTGACTTTATCATCTGTTTTTTCTGATGGTAGGTGATTGGTATATCTGGTTGGTCTTCGGCAGCACCTAACTTAGCCAGATGGTCTGCTTTTTCATTTCCTGGTATTCCACAGTGAGAGGGTATCCACTGCATGGTTACCCTATACTGGTAAGACAATTCGCTAAGTAGTTTTTTTAAGTCTGTTAGTTTTCCAGACTGGAGAGCTTGAAGCACTGACCTTGCATCTGTCAGGAATACCACAGGCTGTAGGTCAGAGTTGGAGTTCAGCAGTTTTTTAGCTGCTACACTAATTGCCTGGATTTCTGCATCATAATTATTGCAGAATTTTCCTGTCGGTGTTCTGATTGTATCTCTAGGCTTGTGTGGATATTCTATATATACACCTGCACCTCCATTCCTCACAGCATTCTGTGCTGACCCATCTGTGTACACTCTGACCCATATATCTTGTGGATATTCCTCATCCAGGAAACTGAGGGTGACTGTCATTCGCTGCACACTGTTCTGTTCGTCCTCGCTTAGTATTCCTTTCACATGGGTCTGAATGTATATTGGCATTCCATGGCTTTCACTCCACGGGGTTTGCTCTGGTACAGACCTTAAGGGGCTGTCAACTTCAGGTAGGTCTGTAAGTTGTCTACGGAGTCGTTTAGCTTGATGGATAAAGCTGCTCCTTTTCAGTCGTCCCATTGCTAGATTTTGGAATCTTTCCTTCATTGGATGACTTGGCATACACTGAAACTTTTCTGCTTGAATTAGTACTTTTGTGTCTCTGCGTTCGCCAAGTGTTTGCATTCTT
Organism: Meghimatium bilineatum; assembly: GCA_034231615.1. NCBI lineage: Eukaryota > Metazoa > Mollusca > Gastropoda > Stylommatophora > Philomycidae > Meghimatium > Meghimatium bilineatum. Next base: position 61,932,098 of record CM067299.1, on the reverse strand, counting down.
CCCATTTTCTGCATCTCTGCTATGGGTGTTGATTTCATTGCTCCCAACATTATTCTAAGTGCCTGGTTTTGCACTTTATCTAGATCTTGCAATGTGGTGTTTGATGCAGGACACCACGCAGCTGAACCGTATTCCAGGTGTGGTCTTATGCCTTGCTGGTAAACTTTACTGAGTATATTTCCACTGGCTCCCCATGTGGTTCCACTTAGTTTTCTCAGGATAGCTAGCTTCCTCCTGGCTTTTGTTGTTGCTTTGTTTATGTGCTGCTTCCATGTCAGCTTATCATCAAAAGTAACTCCGAGGTATGTGGGTTGTTTGTCTTCTTTCAAGAGCTCTCCATCTATCTTGATTTGACCAGCTTTTTGTTTTGGTGAGAGGGTAAAGAGTGTAGTGCTGCACTTATCTGTGTTAATGCTGACGCACCATCTATTAGCCCATAAGGTTAGGGCATCGATAGCTCTTTGTATTTGTTTACTGGCCACTGTTGCATGTTCTTCCGTGCACCAGATCACCAGGTCGTCAGCATACATTGCCACTTTGATCCAGTGTGGTAGTTCAGCAACTAGGTCATTGATGTAAACCAAGAAAAGTGTGGGTGACAGGACTCCTCCCTGGGGGACTCCATGACGCAGTAGAACTTTCTTGCTCTTGCGACCATCTAATTGTACCCTGGCTCTTCTATTATGCAGGTATGCTTTTACCCATTTGTACATTCTTGAGCTAACCCTGCAATTTCGCAATTTCTTTAGGAGCCCTTCTTTCCAGACCTTATCAAATGCTTTCCTGAGGTCTATCCATGCTGCTAGTACCAGTTTCTTTTCTTGGAAGGCATCCTCAATCTCTTGGGAGAGGTAGGTTGCCTGATCTTCAGTAGAGTAGCACTGTCTGAAACCTGCTTGCTGTGATACCAGAAGGTTTTCACTTTCAAGGTACCACTGCATCCTAAGATTGATAATGCGTTCCATTGTTTTACATAGACAGCTTGTGAGGCTGATGGGCCTGTAGTTGGAGACTGTGTTGCCATCTTTTCCTGATTTGAGGAGTGGTATCATTATTGCTTCTCTCCACGCCTGTGGTACATTACCTGTGGGCCAGCTTGTGTTAAAGATCTGCAGTAGCTTTGCTCTTGCTGCACTTCCCAGGTTTCTAATCATTTCATTGGACACTCCATCAGCTCCAGGGGACTTTTTCATTTTCAATTTGGATATTGCATGCTCCAGTTCTCTCATTGTGATTGGTGCCTCCATGACTTCAGGTATAGGTTCACCTTGTCCAATGTTTTGCTGGTTCTCTCGAACCTCCTGTTGTTTGTCTGGGCTGACTTTGACGTTATTGTCTTCTGCAAAGGAATCTGCAAAGTAATCAGCTGCATGTTTACCTGTTAAAATGTTTCTATCTTTATTAAGTGTGATCCTGGTATTTCTCCCTGTACCTTCATCATTTAGTTGTTTTACAAGTTTCCATAATTTCCTAGTATCTCTTTCTAGGTTCAGCGACTCTGTTTTTTCTTTCCAGCTGCTCCGTCTGGCTTGTAACTTGGCTCTTTGAAATTTAGCCTTTGTTTGCTGATATTTGTTGTGATGTTCTTGGCTAGGTCTGTTCTCAGCCTGCTGTCTAGATGTTTCCATCTCATTTTGCAGCTTTTCCAGTTCATCATTCCAGTAGGGTTTGTAGTTTTTGCGTGCCCCCCTGGGTATGGTTTTACTAGCAGCATGTAGTATACATCTATTAAATTCACTCACTGCTCTATTGATGTCTTTGTCCAAGTTCATGTCCTTAGCTAGAACACTGGTTAGATGCTGGTACATTTTCCAGTCTGCCCTTTTATAGTTCCACCTAGTGAGCGTGCTGCTGTCCGTGGTAAATTCATTGTGGATTTCCAGAAATACTGGTCTGTGGTCACTACCTCCAAGCCGCTTTCCAACAACACGTGTGATGTTCCATTCCAAGCCTGGTGAGTGGAATGCTAGGTCTGGTGTAGAGGTGGTGTGCCATGCTCTCGAGTAGAAGGTTGGCGAGTCTGCTGGCTGGTTAATAAGGATGAGATTATTTTCATCCTGCCAGCTCTCAAGTTCCTCACCTCTCTTGTCGATATGATCGTAGCCCCAGCTCTGAGAGTGGCTGTTGAAGTCACCACACACCATAAGTCTCTCTTTGTCTGGAATTGTGTCTAGTGCCAATGGTTTATCATTTGGGCAGTAGTAGTTCAGGAGATGGAATTCTGCACTGTCTGTTTTTAGGTGGAGCATCTGGTATTCTGCCCCTTCCATATATACTTCAAGCTGACATGCGCTGATATTGTTTTTAACAAGTGTCAGAATTCCACCCTTTCGCCTGTCCTTTCGGTCAGATCGGTAGCACTGGTAGCCTCTGATTTTGAAGGCTATGTCGCTGCTGAGGTGTGTTTCTTGGATACAGCATATGTTAACTTGTTCTTCACTGAGGACATTTTCAAGTTCCAATTTTTTGCTGTATCCATCTCTTTTACTGTTGACACCCTCAGCATTCCAGTGCATTATTTTTATTGGTCGTTTGTTTGTTTGGCCAGTAGCTCTATTCCCTTGCCTCCTGGCTCCTCGGGGCAATTGAGAAGGACTTCCAGTAACTGAGGTTGGGCCCTTTCGAGGTATAGGGCCCGGCACCGTCCCTGCCTGAACGTCCGCCACAGGGCAGGCACCATAACTTTTTATAGATGTAGACATGTTTCCATTGTGTTTTGTGCGTGGCATCCTGATTATCTGTGCGCCTTTTGGCTGGATGCCTCCGTCTTCAGCACTCTGCTTACTAGGGCAGGACTATGGTCCTGCTCGAGTGGGACTGCCCGACCAGTCTTAGTTTCCAGCCCCTGATGGCTGAACTAAGCCCCATCACCTCTGCACGGTGCTGGTCTCGATGGAGTTCAGCGGAATGAATCCTTTTAACTGTGGGGTAGCTCTTAACAGCCCATTTCCTTTCTTACTAAAGCATAGGTTCTCCTCAGTTGAGTAACCGAGGTAACACTCAAACGCATGCTAAGGTTTGCTGTCTCAAACCAAAGACATGGTTTGTTTTAGCCAGGGGGTTTATGGACACATGATATTCAGTTCCCGAAGGGAGTGCAGCCGTATCTCAGGATCAATTACGTCCTTACAGAGGCACATCATATACATCTTGGCCAACTATCTCATCAATCGCCTGTCAGATTTGTTGGCCCATCAGCAGTTATGGCATATCTAGCATTCACCATCACCTAGGAGGCTGCCACAAAAGGCCAAAAGTGCAATATACTCGCTGGCCTGCGTCTCTTCATCATTCATGGAGATTATGTAATAGAAAAAAGAAGTGGGAAATTGAGACAAGATGTGGCAATGATGATTTTTTCACAAGTAACGGGTTGTCAACTTATCCACAACTTTCCTTAGTTGCCTCCTATGGTGTGCCTGGAAAGAAAATGTCCCTCTATTCTTTTCACCTTGAACGGGGTGCAAAATATTCCTCATTGCTCTCATACGGACCCACACTTAGCAGACAACCAAGATCCTAAAAGTACCTCTTTGTGGTGCACCCTGGAAACAAACACAGTGTTTGTGCTGTGTTCCTGGCCAATGTTATTAGGTATCATGTCCAGGTGTGTGGAGGCTGTAGATGGAATGAGAATCGACTACAGAAAAGACAAGCAATATCTCCAACAGTTCTATGTCAACACACAGTGATGCAGGGCATTTTGTCTCAGTCAGACGAAATGAAGATGCATTAGAGAGGCAGCCAATGCCTATGTTCCAAAATGGGTAGATGTCATCGCAAACATCGAGAATAATGCGCAAGTCTCTGGTGAAGTAAGGCTAGTATATTAAGTACATAAATCACAAAAGAGTACAGAAGTACAATAAGAGGGCAGTACATTGCTAGAGGGCAGCGTCATGTGCAAATAGAATGGACAAAACAGGAATGGAAATCATAACTAAATCATTGTTCAGCTCGAGAACAAGCTTCTAGTTACCTTCAAGAGGAATATCTCATGAAAAAGAGGCAGCAAATGGGCTCCCAGATATGTGTGGAGGTCAAATTTTGATGATGTTCACAATGTTAGTGAATGATACCTCCTCTAAGAGGGCGACTGAACCCCAGCCAAACTTTACTGTAGAGTGTTTCCTATACCAAGACCATGCTCACAGATGAGAAAATGTTTAGTACACGACATGCACAGGGATACTGCGTTTAATTACTCAAGACAAGTTCACTGGTAGTGGAAGACTCATGCGAGATAGACATAGTCAATCCAAGCTGAAATTCTTGACTTCCGCCTCCTCTGAGACTGCCACAGAGGGACATGTAAAGTCCAAGTAGGTGATAAACCGTCACGACTTAGATTCAATACACATCCGTCGCCTGACAGATATGAAGGCTTCACAGGCTAGGGAAGCTCACCTGAACTACAAAGCATGCTGAAAATGGATGTACTAGACTAGGAGACGCAAAATAGGGCAGCTCCGCTGTGAAACTGGCACAACTTACTTTACTTTCCCTAGTGAAAATCACACAAACTCTTGTGTTGGTTATCAGAGAGCGAACGCAGAAGAAGAAGAAGCACCCTAAATCAGAAGTCTGGTCCCCAGTAGCCACATCAATGACAACCATTGTACAGTGGAATTCCATTACAACAACTTGATCCAGACCAGCAAAATATGTATGTAATAAAATACATTTGCTATATACAGTACAAACGATATACAATAAATATCATTTGATATTTTGAAAAGTGTTATGTAGGAAAATATGTTATAAAAGAATGTACTAAGGTTCCACTGTAATAGGAGAAAAAAATTAAGATAAGTTCCCTCCTCGTTGTTTAAACATAGATGTGAGAATTTTAACTTGTGTTCCAATCCTCCTCATACTGCATCTGTGGTTGCTTTTCAGATGTTGACATTGGTGATTTTTTTATAATGAAAGGATCTGTTCAAGTAGTTCTACACCTCTATACAATTTTATGTTGAAACAGTCTTGAACTCTAAAGTTTCCTTCTTTAAAAAATAATGATTGAAAAACAGATGGAACTGCAGTAAAACCTGCTATTCTATTTATCTATCTAGTCATTTCCACATGTATCGTTATGTGTCGTGGGGAGTTATCTGTCTTTGGTCATTTGCATTGCATTGGCCATGGTCAGCCCGTGTCTCTTTCAGGTTTCTTTGATTGTCTCCACCCATCTATTTCATAATTTTCCTCCTTCTTTGTAACTCGATCTTTGTTTTTGTATGCACAAAAGGCTGTTTGCATGGGTTCCATTCTCATGGGGTGGTTAAACCACATAGTATGCTGTCTCTCAATGTAGTCTTGACCAGATGATCTTTATTTCTTTCCTTATATCTTCATTTCTCTGTCGCTCTCTTCTGGTTATATATATATATAGCTTTCCTCAAACATCTCATTTCACATACTGTATGTCTTTGTCAAAGGACATATTTGGCACATTGTAACACAGAGTTGGTGTAAAAATACTGTTTATAAATTGTCAGTTTGTGACAATTCTTTGTAACATAATTAAACAGATTGATGAATGTTTTAGTATGGTAACAGAATTTGCTTTCAAACATTTTGTTTCAATTTCTCTATCAAATTTACCTATTGTTTATTGGCAATAAAAAATAAATTCCATCCTCTGTAAAGACGTTTTCCAAATATTTGAACTTTGAAACCTGCTTTAGTTTTGTACCATTGACAGATACATTTAACTGGACTAGTGTTTAACTTAATCATCTCTGTTTTAGATGTGTTTAGTTTCTTGTGGTATTCTTCACAGAATCTATGAAGCAGATGTGTACCACTGTAATTCATCTTCAGATTCATATATTAAACTTCAGTCACCTGCAAATAACAGTTCATTTAGTGAGATGTGTTCTTCATTTTGTTTTTCTGTAATGGTGAATTAGTAAACATTTAATCAGTAATTGATAAAGTTTTACTTTACTTCTCTGCATTAATTCTTCCTACAAGGGTTGTGCTGATGTTTATTTCTTTGTTAGTAAAAAAAAAAACAGTAAGGTTGCAAAAATTTATATTTTAAATATTTACAGAAAATAAGGCTAAGCAATAAGTTTTACAGTTCAAAAAAACAGTCACATAAAAATGTAGTTAACAGTTTACAGACTGAAATTGATTTTTCACCCTCACTGTCATTATACGGAAAAAATATGTGACAAATATAGAACAGACAATCAATAAATTTTAAATGGACTAGACTATTGACATTTAATTACAGAAAAGTTAAAGCAGAGATATTTCAATACCCATGAATTATATGAAATTAGCTCTTATTTCCTATGTGCAATACAGTGGTTTCTCCCCATTTCCAAAGTTTGATTTCTTACACAAAATACTTGAACTCTCATTGATGTGCAGTGTTTTGAAAATAAGTCTCCTACTCATAGGTTGTAAATTCTAGCCTTTGTGGCTTTTCTACCTTTCCACAACATGCACAGTTGGAATCATAAGTTTCAGCTCCCTTGCCTAGCCAAGTATCCTTTCCTGTCAGATGTGTTTCCATAGTAACCCATTTCTGGACCATGGTCACTGGGATGTTGAGGCAGCCAATTATGCATTTTCTGCCATCTAAGAGAGCTCTATGGTTATGCTGGGATAACGTTTGCCTGATTCTGGGCTCTCCCAGGAAATGTACCTGTCCGGCACAGAGTTGCTTTTTACCATGTGCTACTTGTTCATAGTTAGAACCATAGCCAGAGCTCATCTAGTTTCCTGAGCATGATGTTCATAATTGTGTTCTCTGAATGTTGGGCCACAGAGGGAAATATACCGGTAATTGTAGAGATGCTGTGGGGCTTACACAATAGCAAAAACCTCACTATATTAGCATGTCATCTACTGAGAGTTTATTATTGCTTAATGGTTGTTCTGATATGAACTGCAATACATGGTTGTCTTTACTCATCTTTTACACAAGAGGTATTTTTAAGCACATTCTATTTTCATAGTACTGTCAACAGATGTCAATTTATTGAATATTCTTTCTGTATTTCAACCCAAAATACTCCTAAAATTCTGCAGCTGTAGCCAAAATTGTGTCCATATTCTGTATAAAGAGTACTTGACTAAAGGTAAATACTAAAGTATTTGCTCTAGAAAATACAGAAAATCTTTGCTAGTTGACAGTTGTATCAATGGAGGTGTGGATTGCAGAACTATCCTTGCATTATCTGACTAGGCCTAGGTGTCTGTTGTTTTTCTCACTATTGATTTCTCATTTAATGCTGTGTATTAAGATTAACAATTAGTGCTAAAATAAATAATTCTTCCAGCTACAAGGAAGGGTTGTGCTGATGTTTGTTTCCTTGTTGGTTTAAAAAAAAAATTAGTAAAGCTGCAGAAATTCACAGGATAACTATGAGATCTGTGGATTTATGATGGATAGAATGGTTATGAGATGTTTCTTGTCAAGTTTAGTTGTGTGTTAGCATTTGTTCTCAAATTCTTGCTGGATCTCTCTCTTGTAACAGGACTATGGTCCTACAAAATTTCCAGAAAGATGTAGTCCAGAGAATGGAAATGCATTGTGTTGCTGTTTTATTCGCGTCAGTGGACTGACACATCTTCAGTGGGGTGAAAGCAGTCTAAAAAAGCTGGCGAAGTTGGTCAACTGGACTGGCCATGGTTTGGGTAATGAAATTAATTTAATACTAATTCCTAGAAGCTTTCAGTTTATTGCTCACTCTTCCTGAAAGGGTTTCACTGAAATGGAAATAGATCGACAAGTATATTCTAACAGATTAACTTTTTATCTGTTGACTGATCTGTATTATTAATGATCAGTTTGTAATTCTGAACTTTCTCAACAGCACTATGCATGTAGAAGTGGACATTGTGAAGTCTGCAAGATACTTATCGATAATCAGGCAGACGTCAATGCAACAACACAATCAAGCAAGGCAACTCCACTTCACAGGGCTGCTTACATGGGCCACTCTGAGATTGTCTCCCTTTTGCTTGAACACAAAGCAGATCCAACAACTGTTGACTGTGATGGCATGACACCACTTCATAAGGTTCCTTTATTTTAAAGTGGAATATTTTAACTGTTTATCTGTCCAAGTTATTATATTTCTATGTTTGTTCTCAAATTCCTGAAGATTATCCTGATGTCTGAAGAATGTATTGTATTGTGTCATGGTTTAAAGCTTAACTGCAATATCTGCACCTTTCTACCTAACACATCCAACTTCAGAATGGCAACTGGGTATAAAAGAAATTATAGATTTATATATTTTCTTATACTCTCTATCCACATGCACAGAATCCTCCTGGTCTTCTTCTTCTTCAGCATTCATTCTCAAAGTCCCGTTGGATCTTCCTTGTAGCAGGACCATGGTCCTATTAGATTTCTAGCAGGATGTAGTCCAGAGAATGGAAATGCATTGTTTTGCCGTTTTATTTGCGCCAATGGCCCGACACATCCATCTTCTGCGGTTACTTCCTATGTGCAGTGGGGTGAGTTTTCTAAGCTTTCTTTTATACCCAGGAGACTTCAGCTTTCAACTTATTGCAATGTCTATTAAAGGAGCCTTCTACTCAGAGGGGGTCTATAATTTTATAGATGACATGCTGCAAAGTTTCCATAAGAGAGCCTCAATATAACGGCATGTCATCTACTAAAGTTTCCTGTTGCATGGGTGGTTTGTCTAGTTGGCCATTGGTGAGACCCAAAGGCGCAACTGCATGCATTGTATTTTAGTTAATTTGTCTTAGTTCCTATATACAGTAGAATCTAATTGTAACAACTTGGTCCAGACAAACAAAATATGTATATAATAACATAAATTTGCTATATACAGCACAAACTTAATACAATAAATATAATTTGGGATTTTGAAAAGTGATGTTATATAGAGAAATTTGTTATAACAGAATGTGTTATGTGTTCCACTGTATTTTACAATGAAATTTTAAAAATGTTCCTTTTGTATTTTTGGTCCTGTCTACTCTGACGACCATGGAAGTAAACAATGTAATGTCATTTTTGTGAAAGCTCTATAGTGTAGGTCATAGAATATATTGTAAAGAGTTTTCTGTAGTGTACATGCATCTGTCTCATCATCATCATCATAAAGTGCCATCTTCGCAACAAATGTTGGCTGCAACAGAGCTTCAACATCCTGTCTCTTGTCGTGGTGGTGCACTCTGCTAGACTGTAACATGTCTATCTCATGATTACTCTCTCACTTGTATCTCTGCCTACTTCTTGCTTGCCTTCCCTCGACTTTGCCCTCAAGTAAGGTCTTCAATAAGTGTCATGTCATTTAATATATCCAAAATATTTTATTTGCTTGATCTTTATTTCCTTCCTTTAATAGTTCTTTCTGCATACGAAATGTTGTTAGAACCTCTTTGTTTGTTTTCTTCTCTTTCCATGATGTTCTCCCTATTCTTCTATATATCCACATCTTAAAACCATCAATTCTGTCTTCCAATTGTTTGTTTATTGTCCATGTTTATGAGCCATACATTAATATAGAATAGTTGTAGCATTTTATAATTCTCATGTTTAGCTTGTTTGTAATTTTGTCAATTGCTGTGTTATTTTGGTGGGTTGATTGCATTTGTTTGTAAGTATTATTATTTGTGTTATGAATATCAATTCTAGCATCTATTGAGGTTTGTGGACACTGTGGCTGTGGTTATTTTGGAATGTGTTTTTAGATTTATTTATTAGAGTTTTTGGTTAGAATTAGGCTGTATTAGTTGTAGAATAAGATGTTAGAGAATAAACTGTTGTGGTTAAGAATAGGCTGTATTATTTGTAGAATGAGCTATTAGTAGTACAAATAAGTTGTTTCAAATTAGTTGTTGTTGCGCCCGTGTGTTGCCGGGCCCGAAAGGGGAGCAAAGAATAGCAACACTGTTTACCTTCCATGCATGTCGTAAAAAGCGACTAAGGAGGTTATGGGATGGGGTTGGCTGTCCCATCCCATATAGGGTCAGTGACCCAAAGCCATGCTGAAGTCGGATGTGTCAGGCCAAAATGTGCCAATATCGCAGCAATGCTGTAAACCATGACATAACGCATTCCGTTCTCTGGACTACATCCTGCTAATCTGCAGGAGTTTGAGAACTAACGAAGAAGAAGTTGTCGCAGACATTTTTGTATTTCTTTCACAATGGCGCCTTTTTTTAAGTGCATAAAAATTACGCGATATTGTTGGCATGCGAAATACTATATTAAGATTGTTTGTATGTGCAATCTTGCGATATTTAGAAAACCAACAAATTGGAGTAAAAAAAAGTAATTCTCCTGCTTGAAACAGGGAACAAGAGCACACAACTAACGCTCCTTCTGACCTGTTTGACCACATACCTCTTCAGACACTTTAACACTGGACACATATTCTAGAACTGCAGATGTAAATACAAAAACTGGTCTTCAACTACTGCCATATGACTTTTGCACATGCAATTAAGTAGTTGTCCAAATAGCCATTTGATCTGCACATGCAAGAAAAATGTTAGAGGGAGCATAGTGCACAACTCATAGTGCCTACCTCGTGATAAAACCTTACTGTAGTGAAGCAAAATTTATGTCAATGATTTTTTTTTTTTTCAGGCAGCTCAAAATGGTCACATCTGTACAATACAAATTCTTCTGAGAGCAAGTCCTAATTCAGCAGATATCATGGACAACAAATCAAGAAAACCAGTAGATCTAGTCCAGTCTGAAGCTGTGCGGAAAGAATTCTTAATCTGAACAGGGATGTCACTACAGAGCTTAGCTTTTGTTTTAAAAAAAAAAAGAAATAGTTCTGCCAGTAATTCTGACATGAACCATGCATCAATAGAAATCTGATCTGAGGTCAGTGATCCTGACATGAACCATGCATCCATAAAATTTGATCTGAGGTCAGTGATCCTGAAATGCATCTGTAGAAAAGATGATATTATTCTGCGTTCATTATAAAATTCCTACAAATTAGTAGGATGTACCCAGGAGAATGGTATATGTTGTGCCATGGTTTACAACTTTTCTGCAATATCTGCGTCTTTCTGCCTGACACATTTGACTTCAGTGTGGTTTCTGTGTATTTTCACCCTATGCAGGATGGGGCAGCCAACTCCACACCATAATGTCCTCGGTCGCCTCTTACGACATGCATGGAACAAGCAGTGTTGCTATTCTTTGCTTTCCTTTTGGGCCCTGACAACATGACAGTCATCATAGTCTGAGTTACGACTCCAGAAACAGCATCACGAATTAACGTATGTCCTCTATACAACATCTTCTTTTTCTTCTTCGGCATTTGTTCTCAGATTCCTGAAGATTAACAGGATGTAGTCCAGAGAACGGGATGCGACGTGTTATTGTTTACAGATTTTACTGCAATATCTGTAACTCATCTGTACCTTCGATCTGACACATAATACTTAAGTGTGGCTTCCCACTACAGACAGATGTGGGAACCATTGGCGCAAATAAAACGATGACACAATGCATTTCCATTCTCTGGACTACATCCTGCTGGAAATCTAGTAAGACCATTGTCCTGCTACAAGAGAGATCCAGCAGGAGTTTGAGAAGAAATGTTGAAGAAAAAGAAGATGTGTGGCTTCTGGGTCACTTTGAACCTAAGTGGGATGGGACAGCCAGCCCCCACCTCATATCATTAGGTGAATCTTACAGTATGCATAGAAGGTAAACAGTGTTGTTATTCTTTGCTCCCAGCAACACAAGGGCAATACCGAATCTCAGTACTGTTACCAAAGTTATGCAGAAATCAGATGTGCTAGCCTACATAGCACAAATGCAATTATATTCTTGATATATTCATGCTCTCCAGTTCAAATCACACGACAAAATCAGTCAATGCAAACAGCAACTAGACAGATGTCTAAAAACTATAGGACACATCCTTATGGCTCTACAAAAGGTTGAAAAGGTATAGAGGATTGACTTCATTGTACTTGCGTTACCCCCATATGCTCTCCGTTCCTTTCAACAAAACAGCACGCTGCCTACCAAGAATGCCACTCATAGCACGTAACCCCCCCCCCCCCCCCCCCCCCCCCCCGAGCTTCAAGCAATAATCTCCAGGAATTAAGTTTCTCCCAAGTTTGTTAAGGAGAGTAAATAAACTTCCTATATGCGAAGAGAATTTCGCTACATGCTAAAGAATTCCAAGTTTTTTAAGTAGAGTAAATAAACTTCCTATGAGCGAAGAGAATTTCATCATAAGCTAAAATAAACTCAAAGCTTTTTAAGGAGAGTAAATAAAATGTCCATGTTTGATTGTGCTAAAATCATAAAACCTGACTACTTCAATTTCTTACAATTTAGCTTGTTAGTGTGAAAGTACTGTGGCTGTCTACATTCTTGACTACTCAAGCTTATCTGCTCACCTATATTTCTACTCTCACCTTATGCTGATCTATCACTCTGAAGTGAATTGTGAAGGAGACTGGTGTTATATGTTGCTTTGTATGTACTCATCACCTGCGTGTTGCCAGGTCTGGAAGGATAGCAATGAATAACAACACTGTTACCTTCCATGCATGTCATATGAGACAACTAAGGAGATTTGGGGATGGAGTTCGCTGTCCCATCCCATATGGATCTATGTGACCCAGAAGTTATGTTGATATCGGATATCTTCTCCTGCTCTCATTTTTAAACTCCTGCAGGATGTAGTCTGCAGAACGGAATGCATTATGTCATGGCTTACATCTTAGCTGCAATATCTGCACCTTTTGGTCTGGAACATCCAATTTCAGCATGGCTTCTATATCCCTTTGCCTCTATATGGGATAGGACAGCCAAATCCACCTACAAAACCTCTGTAGTTCACTGTTATGACATGTATGGCAAGTAACAGTATCACTATTCTTTGCTTCCCTTTTGGGGCTCAGCGATCCAATATATTTCCATTCTCTGGACTACATCCTGCTGGAAATCTAGGTAGACCATGGTCCTGTTACAAGAGAGATCCAGTGGGAGTTTGAGAATGAACACTGAAGAAGATTACAGACTACATCCTGCTAATTGGAAAGAGTTTGAGAATGTACACTGAAGAGGATATTAGTGCAGAAGCCTAATGAAAGACAGAAGAATGATAAAGAAGTTGCCTGTGATTTGTTGGTGCTTGAAAGGGAAGCAAAGAATAGTAACACTGTCAACAACTATGTATGTCATAACATTTAAGGAGGATTAGGTGTGTAATTAACTACTTCATCTTTTAGAAGGCTAAAGTTACCCAAAATACCATGCTAAAGTTGGATGTGTTGGACCAAAAGGTGCAGTAAAGAGTATTCTACATAGACAAGTCATGTCTGTTGTAACAAATTTTCTTTTGTCTTGTTAGTGTCTACATATGACATTGGTAGCATAGTGATGGTATGATGATCGTTGGAGTGCAGTTTTGGTGTTCATGTTTGTTTTTGAAAATAGGAGACATCTTTCCTAATATTTGGCATGCTATGTTGCATCTATGTTGGATTTCTTTGGTGTTTTCCCTATTTGTTATGATACTTCCAAGATAAGTGAATTCTTTCACGTGTGTACATTGTTGGTCAGTTGATGAAAATAGTAGTGTTTCTTTCTGTTTTCGCTATTGACATTACCTCAGTATTTTTCTGTGTGTTAATCTTCATGTTAAAGTCCCTACATGTTGTGTGGAGTCTATGAATATATTGTAGTTGTTCTTCTGATTTTGACATTACTGCTTGATCATCTGCAAAAAGAAATTTGCTCAAGAGGTTGTTTAGGTTGCCTTCTTTATTGGTGTTGGCCATTTTAAATATACAATCGATATATGTAATGAATATAAATAACCAAATGGTCGGAGGGTGTCCGACAAAGTGGAGGGTGCCGCAGTAACTGAAGGAACAAATGGTAAAGCAAAATGAATTAAACTGGTTACTAAAAACACTTACCGTGCCTATGAATAAAAATATATAAAAAAACATTCAATAAAACTACACAGGATAAATCTCAACATGTCGGTCCAAATGGAACTTTTTTCAAGAGACAAATAACTTATAAACTAAACAATAAACTGATAAAATTTCAGTCATCTATTTTGTGTATTATTGTTTAGTTTATTAGTTTTTTGTCTCTTGAAAAAGGTCCCATTAGGACCGACACGTTGAGATTTGTCCTGTGTAGTTTTATTGTATTTTTTTAAATATCCTTTTTGATATATTTTTATTCATAGGCACTGTAAGTGTTTTTAGTAACCAGTTTAATTCATTTTGCTTTACCAATATATAATGAACAGCAAGGGAGCTAGAACTCGTCTTTGGTACACTCCATAGTGTATGTGGAATTAGTGTGAAAGCCCTGCACTCATTCTAACTGCACATTGGCGGAAAAGGTTCATCGTCTATGAGGAACATCTGATAGAAGACAAAATGTAAAAATCGAGACAAGACATGCAGCAACAATGATGATTTTATTTTCACAGGTGATGGGTTATCAGCCTGCCTATCCCCAACTTTCCTTAGTTGCCTCCTTGGCTAGACTAGTGGTTCTTAATCTGACTCATATGGTCCATATTTTGTCATTCATAACGATGAAGAAAATAAGGACACCTGGAGATCACAAATTTGTAAGAATGGTCACTAAAGATTCTTTGGAAATATATCATTTAAAAAAATACTATAATGAATTATCTCAACAGTTTATATAGAAAAAATGCAACATTATTTTAAATGCTTACCAAACTTTTATTTTACAGAATTGTTTCAACCTTGGCATAAAGAAACATTCAGACTTAAATTATATCCAGTCATTCCCAACAGTCCATTGATGATTCTGGTTTAGAATATGACGTCTGTAGGGTCTTCTAGCCCAAAGACCAGTGTTGTACAGCCGGTTCCTGACCATTTTATTAGTTGCTGGCATTGACTGGACCTGTGGAGGATGCAGATGCAAATTGATTCCTAAAGTGACACATCCATATGAAGCGGTCTTCAACAGGAGTTGTGACTCTGGGTCTGCCTCTGACCCAGTTTGTTGGAATCTCCTCCAAAGGCAACTAATGGTGCTTCTATCCACATTAAATTGTCTGGCCTCTACACTTTGTGATTGTCCAGTCTGTGTAAGGTCGATGATATATCATTGTTCTGTAGTGAGACACGCCATAAATTGAATTTTCAACAGAATTTATTTGAGGACTGTCAATCTTTTATAGACATTCAATAATATTGTCAGTAAGTTTCACAGGATTCTCATGAACCTGTCACGAATTATTGCCAAAAAATGTTTTAACCTTGACCTATTTCATGAATAATGAGTACAATTCAGGTAATTACAAGAAATTAAATATACAGGTGGGCAATGTCGATATGTTGAATGATGTTTAATCAGCGAATATCATTTATAAAAGTAACTCCAAAAAAGTTGTTCCTTTTTTTAAACAGTATATTATACTGAAGAAAACAAATAATAGTTGTCTCGAAGAGACGTACACCACCAACATGCAACATAATGATTAGCAAAATTAATAACAGGTTGAAAAAGTGAAATAATATGGCACTCAGGTAACATCAGAAGGTAGATGCACAAGTGAGATAAAAAGCCGTACAGCACAAGCCATATCTGCATTCCAAAAAAATTAGATCCATTTTGTGTAATGGGATCGTACTCTGCGAGACAGAGAATACACATTGTGAGACAGAGAATACACATTGTGAGACAGAACATACATTGTCAGACAGAAAATACTCATGCCTCTTCTTCTCGTTCGCAGTTTGACATGTCTACACAGCAAGTCTTGTTTTCTTAATAAATGCTGCTGTATTTGAAAGCTCCTCAGTGCTCTCATACATCTTTCTGTGGATATCCATCTCTGTGGACCAGTGTTCTTCCCTTAACTGGTTTAGTGTCAACTATTCGGGTTGCATGATACCATGGTTGCTGGTGCGTCTCTCGGCCTGGCGTCTCTGACTTCGGCACCTGTGCTTGCTTGGATCCTGCTCGATATTGGGTTGGCCCGACCAATCTTAGTTTCCAGCCTCTGTTGGCTGGACTACGCCCCAACTCCACGTCAAGGAGTTGGCCTCGATGGGGCATGCCTCTTGACATCAATGCTTCAAATAAAAGCACAGGTTCCATTCAGTTGTGTAACTGAAGTAACATGTAAGGTTGTCTCATAGGCATGTCTAAGTGTAACTGAAGTAACATGTACAGTGTTATTAACACAGTGGGTGCTTCGCAGTAACATGTAAGGTTGTCTCATAGGCATGTCTAAGTGTAACTGAAGTAACATGTACAGTGTTATTAACACAGTGGGTGCATTAAACACTCTACTGAACACAGTGGTGCATTAAACACTCTACTCAACACAGCGGTGCATTAAATGCTCTACTCAACACATCGGTGCATTAAATACTCTACTCAACACATCGGTGCATTAAACACTCTACTGAACACAGCGGTGCATTAAACACTCTACTCAACACAGCGGTGCATTAAACGCTCTACTCAACACATCAGTGCATTAAACGCTCTACTCAACACAGCAGTGCATTAAACGCTCTACTCAACACATCAGTGCATTAAAAACTCTACTCAAAATAGAGAGGCATTAAACAATATGCTCAAGAGAGAAAAAAAACATTGAACAATCTACTCAAGGCAATCAATCACTGGAGTGCCATGCCAATGGTGCAGGCGATCATGTTTCTCCACGACTCTCTGTCTCTTGTGTTGTCAATAAACTCCGTTGGAGAACTTCTACCGTGCCACAATACTAGTCCATTTTGCAGCTTTTCTCTTTGTCGTCCCCTATCTCTTCTCCCCTTGATCTTTCCAGTGGTTATTAAGTATTCAAGCTGTGTTCTTCTTAGCACATGCCCTATAAATCTTGACTTTCTGCCCCTACTGTTGATATGATTGATCTTTTTATGCCAGCATCAGTGAGAACCTCTGCATTAGATTTCTTAGCTGCCCACTGTATTTTCATCATTTTACTCAGAAACCAAATCTCTGTAGCCTCTAATTCACTTTGAATTTTTTGTTTACAGTCCATGCTTCACATCCATAAAAAAAATTGGTTCGATAGAACATCTCATCACTCGAATTTGGGTCTGCATTGATAGTCTTCCATTGCACAAAATGGTTCTCATTTTTTGGAATACTAATTTGGCTTGTGCTGTTGGATCTACCTTCTGATGTTAACAGTGTGCCAAGATATTTAACTTTTTGAACTTGTGTTAATTTTGTGTCGTTAATTATTATGTTGCATCTTGGTGGTGTATGTCTCTTTGAGACAACCATTATTTCTGTTTTCTTCTTTTTTAGACTGAGGTCTTTGTTTTCACTTTCTTTCGCTACTTTATCTAACAGGGCTTGTTTGACTCAAGGCAGAGAGGCATTAAACAAAATGCTGAAGACAAAGATTCAGTAAACACTTCACTCAAGACAGAGATGCAGTAAACAAAATACTCAACGGAGAGGCAATAAACACTCTACTCAACACAGAGATGCATTAAACACAATATTGAAAACAGAGATGCCGTAAAAATATACTCAAGAATACACTCAAATAATATATATATAATAATATACTCAAATAACATACTCAAGACAGTGATGCATTTTAACAATCTACTCAGAGAACAAACATTCTGAGAAAGGGAATACACATTATGAGACAGGAAACACACATTATGAGACAGAAAACACACATTTTGAGACAGAAAACATGCACTGTGAGACAGAACACACAGAATGAGACAAAGAACACTCATTGTAAGCAGGTAGCTCTTGACAACCATATTTTAGACAAAAACACAGGTTCCATTCAGTTGTGTAAATGAGGTAACATGTAAGGTAGTCTCATAGGACATGTTTTTGGAAAGGAAGTTTAAGGATGCGTGTTTAGTCACCGAATGAACGCATTCCAGTGTACCAGAATCTCATGATTGCCACACTCTGCATAGCGCATAATTCTGGGCCAACAACTTCATAATTCTTCAGTCATATTTGTTGACCATACCGCAGTGAAGACACTTTCCCATCAATTAGAAAGTCTACAACAAAAAGCTAAAGGTGTAATGCCCGATAGTCTCTATCTCTTCGTAATCCATGGGGATTTTCATTGACAGAATACAAGGATAAGAAATTTAGACAAGATGTTTTTTCACAGGTCATCATATCCCCCAAAATTTCCTCAGTCTTCTCCTATGACATGCATGAAAAGAAGTGTGTCAATATTCTTTTTCCCTGAGCAGGAACAGAACAATTTACTCAAGATAGAGATGCATTAAATACTGTTTAAAAAAAGTAAAGTTACCCATAGCATTTATTAATGCCGTAGTGGTGTGAGATGTTAGCGATAATCACATTTCAGTGGCTCTTCTATATGAGGGTGGTAGTCATCTCATCTCCTTCGCAGTCTTTACTTCTCGGATTAATACTGTACCCATTTAAGGCTTAGTCGACCCTGGAGCCATTGCAATCTGAAAAAATATTTCCGCCTTAACTGGGGAATGCATCCAGGCCCCCAAGTAAACACTGTACTCACGACAAAAAGGCATTAAACACTCTATTCAAGAATGAGATACATTAAACATTCTACTCAAGAAAGTGATGGGGTAAACAATTGGTTTACTTAGAGAAAACACCTTCTGAGGCAGGAACAACATTATAAGACAGGGCCCACACATTCTGAAACAGGCAATACATTGTGTGACTGGAACACATTGTTAGACTGGGATCACACATTGTAAGACAGGCAACTCATATTGCGTTACAGGTGAGACAGGTAACTAACAATGTGAGGCTGAGAACACACATTTTGAATCACATTGTGAGACTGATAACATACATTTTGAGAAAGAGAACACACATTATGAGACTGAGAACACACATTGTGAGACTGAGAACATTAATTTTGAGAAAGAGAACACTCACTGAGATTGAGAGCATACATTTAGAAAAAGAGAGCACACATTGTGAAACGGGGAATTAACATTGTGTTACAGGTAAGACGGAACGCACATTATTAGAAAGAGAATACACATTGTGAGACGGAACACACATTGTGAGACAGAGAACACACATTGTGAGACAGGAAACACATAATGTTAGACAGTGAAAGCACATAATTAGGCAGAGAACACTATCTATCTATTATTTTTGCCATAAATGTCCTTAGGCGTCTTGGAGAATATAAGTTTTCTGTATCTGACTATATTGCGCTTGCCATGGTCAAGCTGTCGTTCTTAACCTGCATACTGAAGTCATCATCAAATATGGTTGAGTCAGAGGTTTGGACTTTTTCTTGCTGCTTCAGTAGGTACAGACGCTTCTTGTCAGCCTCGGACAGCTTCCCTACTCTGTTCACACTGGCAAAAAAGTGGTTAAAGTGTTCTGCCTTTTTCTGATCTGTTGTGATTGTTCTGTTTCCATCTATCACAGGTTTATCGTTTCTTATTCTTCTTTTCCCATACAAATTATTGATCAGCCGCCAAGCCTTTCTGCCATTTTTCCTTATTTCTAAATTTGCGCATGTTTTTGCATTTATCATGTTTGACCTTCTTCACTATTCATTTTACTTTGGCACATGTTTTATTGTACAGGATTTTTTCTTCTTGTGAAGGTGAGATCTCAAGGGCTTCTCTTGCTTTTTTTCTATCGAGGATTCCAGCTTGCATTTCTTTGTTGTAGAATGGTTTGTATGATTTCCTACTGCCCAATGGGATGCTTTTTGACGCTGAATTGAGGATAGCTTTTGTCACTTCTGCAGTAAATGTTTCTATGTCATTGCTTTTGATTTTACCTAGCAGGAAATCAGATGTTTCTTGGAATAGTTTCCAATCTGCCTTGCCAAAATTCCAGCGAGTTTTCTGTTTGAAATATGCTTTGTTGGGTGTAGTTATGGTGGTGAGGATTGGTCTGTGGTCACTTCCAATGTCATCAAGTATTTCTAGAGAGCAAGAGTCTATTATATCAGATGAACAGATGGTCAAGTCAGGTCGACTGAGAGATAGATGGCTCCTGTACAAAAGTGTTGGTACAGACTTTGCATCTTGAAGGACAGACAGGTTTGTTGTTTCACAGAGTTCTTCTATATATCTTACTGTCTTATTGTGGTTCTGGTAACCCCAATGGGGTGAGTGACCATTAAAGTCACCAGCAAGTATTGTTTTGATAAATTGTGTTGTATGGATTTCCAGTAAATTGCATGTTGTCTGAGGTGGGCTGAATATGTTGTAGATTGTGTATTTTCCTCCAGTGTGCCAGATGGTCACCTTCTGCATGTCTGTGCGGTTGGCTGTTGTTGGGTGGCATGTCCCTGAATGTCATTCCTGATATAAGTAATTATGCCACGGCAGTTGGTCCACTTACAGAAATAGCTGGTATATCCTGACAGATATGGGTCAATGTCTTTGTGTATAGTCTCCTGTAAGAGGGCCACATGTATCTTATGAGCATGTAATAAATTAGCGAGCTCTAGTTTTTTGTTTCTTATTCCACAGATGTTCAGTTGTAGAATATTAAGTGAAGACTTTGTTTTATGAAAATCTTGGCTCTGCTGGTTCTCCCTCCGAGGTTTTCTGAGTTTAATGTTTTGGTGCTTGTGCAGGTGTTGTTGCTGTGTTGTGTATTGTGCATGTCTGTGTTTGTGCTGATGTTTTGGATGCGTTCCACTAGTTAATTTCTCAGCCAAATCAGCATGGTTATCTACTGCCTGCTGCAAACCTTGATAACAGAGGCGACGTCTGATCTCGTTTGTAATTAGTATGTTTTGTACTGGCATTATATTGCTGGGGAGTCTGTGGATTTTCTTCCCACCCCGGGTCAGAGCCAGAGAACAACTATCACACTACTAGGAAGGTAGGTTTCAACCTATGTACTGCTCTTATCCACTGTAGCCAAGATAGGGTTCACTGTGCTCATTCCCCACCACCAATTGACTACTGGTTATGCCGAACTTCTCTATTGCTCCAGACATGCAACCAAATGTTCAAGTCAAAAGGATTTTGTCACGTCCTGAGTCACTGTGCCTCTATGATGGGTTTCAACCATAGGAAAAGCAGTGCTGTCAGTTCCTCCTCCCCACTGCTGCGCAGAAAATCTCTGGCTCACTCCCAACCACTGAGGGTGCATACATAAACAAAAAAAGAAAACAATATGGCATAAAATACATTTTAACAAAAAATTAAAAGTATGAGAGGCATAATTGTATAGATGACATGCCATGAAGCTTCTATAATAGATAACCTCAATATAACGGCATGTCATCTACTTAGGTTTTTTCTGTTGCATGGGTGGTTTGTTTAATGGGCCATTGGTGAGACGCACAGACGCAAACCATGCCTTATCCATTTATACAGTTTATTTGATGAATTTATATCAATAAATGTTAAAGTTATGTATATTTTTCTGATTGACACCAGAAGCAATAAAAATATGAAAATATTTACATACAGTCACAGCTTTATTATTTACAAGTTTTTATTTGTGACAAATGAGCTCATCTCGTGTGGTATTCCCTAAAGCATAATTTAGCACACAGATGTGGCTTATGTGAACATCCTATGCAGTAGTAGCTACTTCGCTTTCATATTTGCTTAGTAACACAGTGAGCACATTGTCTGTCTTTTCCACCGAAGTCAATGAGATGGATGGTCCCCGATACCTCCCAAACTCTGTATTTACTGGCTTTCTTCCTGGCTTGGACAGTAAAGCATCATCAATGTTATTAGGTGCTTCTAATTCAAATAAACTACAGAGTTCCTCTATCAATATGTCCTTGAAGTTTTAAAGGGGCATAGGCTTCTTGGTGTGAGGGCGGCTCAGTGTGTATAAAATGTGGGCGTTGAGTTGCGTTATCTCCAACACCCATATAAATACTTTTTTCCACCACTTTACTGTTTTTCTTGTGTGGTTTCCATAATATGAAATCATCTGATCCACTTAATCACATCCATTCATTAACATATTGTAATTATGAATGGGTGATGGTTTCCAGACTTCACTCCTACCCTCAATTCTAATTTCACATGTTGCGCTTCCACAAGTTGTTAACAGTTGGCAAGGTTTCTTCGATTTTTTATCTCTCCAGCTGACACACATAACTTGATCTTCCTCATTTATGAACCATTTTGGTTAATTGACAGCTATTTTCTTATTTTTTATTTCTGGTTGAAATCTGTCTGATGTCTGTTCACATTGAGAGTTCCAGTGTAATGGTAATTTCTCTGCCACAGAAACTGGACAAATGGTAAGGAAGAATAATACCTGTCAGCAAACAAATGGTGATGTCATGTGATGCCTTCTAGTAGCTTGTCAAAGATTTTGACAGCATGAGTAGACCTTGTGTCAGTTTCCAGCCTGTATGTTGTGTCCGCACCAGCAGGTTGAAAACATATCCGGTGATGGAGTCGTAGAGTCCGTATGACTTTATATTGTATTTTTTTGGCTTGCTTGCATTATATTGCTTGTGCCTAAATCTTCCTTTGTGACCTATAACCATCTCATCGATACATATGTCTTCAGAAGGATAGAATGCACTCTGAAAGCTCGCAACTAATTCATTTATGAGCGGCTCTAATTTATATTTACCCTGTGCATCAGTTCCAGCCGCATGAAGCATTGATCAGTAAATCAATAAGAATTTGGTCCTGCTGAAAATTGATCCAAACCAGGGGCTACTTCTGTGTGTTTTTGTGGACCAAAAATCCTTTATAGAATGTTTGGGGTACAAACCCATGTTTATGCGGGTGGCGGGAAACTTCATTAAAATGTTTCGGTCGAACGGAATCCACTTCGAATAAGTATAATATTTCCTTCAAGGTGTATTTAATTTCTGCTGGGCATAAGAATTTACATTGGCTATTAGATTGTCAATTATTTGTTCTGTCATCAAGGATAGCAAATACTGGAGAGGTGAGGCATTGTCAGGAATGTCAAGTTTGCTGCCACAATGTATCTGTCTGAAGTGAGACACCTCTACACATGTGGTTGCGTCTGTGGGTCTCACCAATGGCCCACTAGACATACCACCCATGAAACAGAAAACCTTAGTGGATGACATGCCATTATATTTAGGTTATCTTCTTAGAGAAGCTTCATGCCACATCATCTATACAATTATGCTTTTATTTTGTTGTTGAAATGTGTTTCATGTTTACCTGAATATAAATGTATGCACCCTCTGTGGTTGGGAGGGAGCCAGAGATGTATTGTGCAGCAGTGGGGAGGAGGAAACTGACAGCACTGTTTTTTCCTATGGCTGAAACCCATCATAGAGGCACAGTGACTCGGGACGTGACAATACTTTTGACTTGAACATTTGGTTGCATGCCTGGATAAATAGAGAAGTTCGGCATAACCAGTAGTCAATTGGTGGCGGGGAATGAGCACAGTGAACCCTATCTTGGCTACAGTTGATAGGAGCAATGCATAGGTTGAAACCTACCTTCCTTCTCTGACCCAGGGTGGGACGAAAATCCACAGACTCCCCAGCAATATAATGCCAGTACAAAGCATACTCATTACAAACGAGATCGGACGTCGCCTCGGTTATCAATGTCCGCGGCAGGCAGTGGGTAACCAGGATGCTCTGTCTGAGAAATTAACTACTGGAACGCATCCAAAACATCAGCACAAACACAGACATGCACAATACACAACACAGCAACAATACCTGCACACGCACCAAAACATTAAACCCAGAAAACCTCGGAGGGAGAACCAGCAGAGCCAAGATTTTCATAAAACAAAGATTACCACTTAATATTCTACAACTGAACATCTGTGGAATAAGAAACAAAACACTAGAGCTTGCTAATTTACTACATGCTCATAAGATACATGTGGCCCTCTTAAAGGAGATTATACACAAAGACACTGACCCATATCTGTCAGGATATACCAGCTATGCCTGTAAGTGTACCAACTGCCGTGGCATAATTACTTGTATTAGGAATGACATTCAGGGACAAGTCACCCAACTAACAGCCAATCCCACAGACATGCAGAAGGTGACCATATGGCACACTGGAGGAAAATACACAATCTACAACATATACAGCCCACCTCAGACAACATGCAATTTACTGAAAATCCATACAACACAATTTATCAAAACAATACTTGCTGGTGACTTTAATGGTCACTCACCCCATTGGGGTTACCAGAACCACAATAAGACAGGAAGATATATAGAAGAACTCTTTGAAACAACAAACATGTCTGTCCTTCAAGATGCAAAGTCTGTACCAACACTTTTGTACAGGAGCCATCTATCTCTCAGTCGACCTGACTTGACTATCTGTTCATCTGATATAATAAACTCTTGCTCTCTAGAAATACTTGATGACATTGGAAGTGACCACAGACCAATCCTCACCACCATAACTACACCCAACAAAGCATATTTCAAACAGAAAACTCGCTGGAATTTTGGCAAGGCAGATTGGAAACTATTCCAAGAAACATCTGATTTCCTGCTAGGTAAAATCAAAAGCAATGACATAGAAACATTTACTGCAGAGGTGACAAAAGCTATCCTCAATTCAGCATCACAAAGCATCCCAAGGGGCAGTAGGAAATCATACAAACCATTCTACAACAAAGAAATGCAAGCTGGAATCCTCAATAGAAAAAAAGCAAGAGAAGCCCTTGAGATCTCACCTTCACAAGAAGCAAAAATCCTGTACAATAAAACATGTGCCAAAGTAAAACTAATAGTGAAGAAGGCCAAACATGATAAATGGGCAAAAACATGCGCAAATTTAGATCTAAGGAAAAATGACAGAAAGGCTTCGGGGCTGATCAATAATTTGTCTGGGAAAAGAAGAAGAACAAACGATAAACCTGTGATAGATGGAAACAGAACAATCACCACAGATCAGAAAAAGGCAGAACACTTTAACCACTTTTTTGCCAGTGTGAACAGAGTAGGGAAGCTGTCCGAGGCTGACAAGAAGCATCTGTACCTACTGAAGCAGCAAGAAAAAGTCCAAACCTCTGGCTCAACCATATTTGATGATGACTTCAGTATGCAGGAACTCCTACAAGGGCTGAAGAAACTAAAGCCAAGAAAGTCTCCTGGATCAGATACAATTTATAATGAAATGTTAACACACATGAGCACATCAGGGAAAGTAGTACTATTTACACTAATAAATATGACCTGGAGAAATGGAAAACTGCCTAAACATTGGAGAAATGCTCACATCTTTCCCATCCTGAAAAGTAACAAACCTCCAGATGAACCCAAAAGCTATCGCCCCATATCCCTAACATCATGTCTTGGGAAATTAGCAAAAAGAATGGTTAACGCACGACTTTACTGGTTCCTCGAGAGCTCAAACATCCTCTGTCATGAACAGGCTGGCTTCAGAAAAGGCAGTTGCACAGAAGACCAACTATTTAGGTTGACACAGAAAATCCATGATGGATTCCAGGAAAACAAACACACTGTAGTCATCTTCTTTGACTTACAACAGGCTTATGATCGAGTATGGAGAAAGTGTCTTTTGATGAAGATGATTGAGATGGGAATTAGTGGAAGGCTATACAACTGGATAAAATACTTCCTCATTGACAGAACAATCCAGACAAAGATAAATGATGCAATTTAATCTAAAGAAGTTCTAGAGGAAGGCTTACCACAGGGTTCTGCTTTAAGCTGCACCCTCTTTCTTATTTACATCAATGACCTTACCAAACATATCAAAGCTGAAAAAGCCCTCTATGCTGATGACTTAACAATTTGGCAGAGCCATGAGAATGTTGAAAGTGCTGCCAAAAGACTAAATGGAGATTTAAAAAGACTACATGAAGACTGTCAAACATGGAAGCTAAAAATAAACTGTGATAAAACTGTCTATGCCATCTTTACCAAGAGTCATAAGGTAGCCAAAGAAAATATCAGTCTATGGTTGGATACACAGAAATTGCCAAGAGAAGAACACCACACATATCTTGGAATCACGCTTGATCGGCAGCTCACCCTCAAGAAGCATGTAAAAAATATCAAAAATAAAGCACTTAAACGGTTACAACTACTGAAAAGACTCACTGGCACATCTTGGGGATCAGACAAGGATACCCTTAGAGGACTATACCTTGGTTACATACGTTCTGCTTTAGAATACAACAGTGCACTCCTCACAACATGTTCCATGACAAATGTAGAATATTTGTCCCCTAGAATCCCTAGACAGAGTGCAGAACAATGCCCTATGTCTTATTAGTGGAGCAATGAGATCTACACCGACGGCTGCATGTGAAATACATACGAATGTAGAACCCCTTGAGATGCGGAGAGATATGACTGTAATGGAGGCTTATGAAAGAAGCAAAAGAATGAATAAAGACCACTCAAATAAACAACTTGTAGAAAACTGGGAACCACACCAAAGAATAAAACAAAAGTCAGTCCTGAGCCATGTCAATGAAATAAAAGACAGTTATCACCTTCCAGACAAGAAACAAGAACTGCAAAGAGTAGAAAAATGTTTATCACCACATGCAGGTTTTAAATTGCCCGGAAATCCAGACACAATTAAGAAATAATGCACCGAAAAGTTCCGACCCAGTTAAGTATTATGAAAGAAACACAGAAAACAATAGACACTTACCCAGAACAATGGATTCATGTCTATACTGATGGGTCTGCTTTCAAAGCCACCATCAAAGCAGGTTATGGTGTCTATATAGAATATCCAGACAAAACATCTGATGAGTTGTTTGATGCCTGTGGGGAGATATGTTCTAACTATGAAGCCGAAATAACAGCACTAGAAATTGCCTTGTACCACATGAAGACCATATTTGATGCCTTCCCATCAAAAGTCCAAAACATTGTTATTTTTACAGACTCTATATCTGCTCTACAAGCATTGGAATGTGATGGACATTGTAAACCCGAGCTAGCTGAAATATACCACCATGCAAACCAGCTGCTCACATCTTATGATGTCAACATTTTTATGCAATGGATTCCTGGCCACTCAAACACACCTGGTAATGATACGACAGACAGACTAGCAAAGAGGGGAGCACAACAAGAACAGCCTTATACAGAAACAACAATGCACACAGTTAAAATGATTCAGAAATCTGTGAACAAAGAAAATTGGATGAACAGATGGGCCATGGGAAACACTGGGAGGGAAATCTATAAATATATGACCAGCCCAAATCCTAAAGACAATATCAACCTCCTGGAAAGAAAAGACCAGAGTATCATATTCCGACTGAGCACACAACATGTACAGCTTAACAATCACCTGAACATAATACAACCACAACACACTCTAGGGTGCCGGCTGTGCACTCATCCATATGAAACTTGACCACCACCTTTTTGAATGTCCAGCGCTGGATGACATCAGGAAAAAGCTTCTCCCTCCAGGGCCAGATAAATGGAACACATTATATGGAACACAACAACAACTCACAAACACATGCATATATCACACAATGGCATTGGGTCAAAGGGCATGAGCCCATGGACCGCTGGATCAGCAACCTTCTTCTTCTTCTTTCGTTCACTTGAAACATGTCTATATCTGTAATTCTGTCTCCTTAATAAAACTCACTGTCTTTTGTAGTTCATACAGTGTCCCATAGAGTTTTGATTCCAGTGTTGTTTCCTCTGGCCAATATTTCTGCCTCAGCGTTTCATGCTCAGAACACTCTTGAAGTATATGTTTGGCACTCTGTGCTGCCTGTCCACATGTACACATGGCCGTGTTGCCAATCTTGAACTTTGTATACATGTGACTGCGGAGTCGGTTGTGTCCTGTTCTGAGACGTAGAATTA